>JAHZTW010000001.1:73867967-73886859 GCA_020283515.1 Alliaria petiolata
TGCGTACCTTTGCTTCCTTCTAGGTTTATGGCATGTAGGATGTGGAGGCATCTGTTGGATCAAAGATGATGGAATTGCAGGATTGGAAGCGACTTCTGGTGTGATCCGTGTGGTGTGTCGATCGACACTAGTGGTGTCGATCGACACCAAGCTTGCAGCTCGAGTTTCTGTGTTTTTTCTGCAACTCAGCTCTGCAATCCTTGCTTCCATGATGAACACGTCTTCCTCCATCAACCTAAGATCAGATTCTAGGTCGCGAAGCTAGAATAAGCATTAAACACAAATCCAGATGAAGAACTCTAAGGATTTTATCCTAACAATATATTTTGACCTAACAATTCATTGATCACCTTTGAAAAACCCTAAACCTAACAAGCAAACTACTCAGACATGATCATTGAAACAAAAATCATAACTTGAATAGAAAGCATAAAAAAAATCAATAGAATAAATAAAGGGAGTTCCAAATTTGCTCTAAGGGAGACAAATTATTCTCTCCAAAAACTATCTATAAATCTCTCTCTAAAAAAATTGGTGGCCTAAACAATGGCTGAAAAACTATATTTATAGAAAAGAATTTTCGTCCAGGGGCAATATTGTAATTCTTCAAAGCTTGAGTGATTTCCTTTTTCTGATGGAATTGGGAAACTTTGGCCGTCCTTCCTTGGTGTCGATCGAAACAGATGGTGTCGATCGACACCCTGTGCGTAATTCCACTCTTCTGAATTCATCACTTCGCAGCTTCTTGCAGAATGCTCCAAAAAGCTTCAGAATCTCCAATTATGCTCCAAACGTAGTCCAACCTATAAAGACTTAGAAAGGACTCGAAAACTAACAAAAAACTCTATAAAAACACTTATATCATGGTCCAAAAGTGGGTAAAAACCATGATATATCATATTGTCGGTCTTATATTGTATATATATATGCATCTTAGGTCACATTCAATTATTCACCATACCATTATTCTTTAGAAAAAACTGCCCACTTTCTGCGATGTCGATTTTTAGCAGAAAGCCTTCTCTTTCCGTCCTTATCAAAGGGCTCCATCCACCCTCTGACAATTACAAGATAAGAGTTCGTGTACTCAAGCTCTGGGATGGCTTCGAAGACAAGGGAGGAAGTAGTCTCGAGATGGTCTTGGTTGATCAAGAAGTAATGATTATACTATAATTAAACTGCTGTTGTAGAAACTACGAGCCTAAAATTTCTAATACCAGTCGTCATCTTTTTGTTTTAGGATGATATGATCCATGCAACTGTTGAGAAAGGGCATGCTAAGGTCTTTGCCAAAGAACTAAAAGAAGGTCAAGCTGTATTCATCAATACTTTCAAGATTACCGAAAACCAAGGGGATTATCGGACATGTCGGTCCCAGTATAAAATAATTTTTTTACTCCACTACGAGCGTTACAAAGTGTTTGGATTTTCCGTCTACTCTCCCGGATAGGTTTCATGTAGGTTTTCCAGAGATCTTATCGGCTGATTTTGATCGTAGTTATTTAGTTGGTAAGTGAACATAAGACACAGATTGTTTTAAATTCTAATAAATCTTTCTTAGATATACTTAACCAGTATTCGTTGTGTTTTGTTTGTGATCAGATACTATTGGCCAGATTGTATACGTGGGCCATGTCGAGGAAACCAAGGCCCAAAGGAAGCCTCGATCTAGGCTCAAGTTTGGGCTTAGAGATACTGAGTGAGTCTAAACAAATATTCCATGTTAGTAACGTATACAAAACTAATTACAATTTATTAATTATCGTTTTATCTTTCGTGTACTTAAGGGGTAGGCAATTGGAGTGTATTTTCTCGAGAGATTACGCCAAACAAGTTTCAGAGTACACAAAACATAATGCCACCTCTGTTGTTGTTTGTGTTATTATGTTTGCAAGTGTCAGGGAATATCGTGGTGAGTTTGTTTCTGGAGTTTACACTTCAAATATCTGTTGTTCTGGATCGGTCGTGGCTTATGGCTATCTTAATTTTGAAATCTTGCAGGAGAGGTGAACATTACAAATTCGTTGGATACCACAAGGATCTCTTTTAACACAATAGATTTCTACACGAAGGAGTTTGTGTTCAAGTATGTTGGCTTTAATCTTTTGCTTTATCTTTTTGTCTTCGATTTTTTTTGATTAATTTGCACTTCGCCTGACTGGGATTATTAATTCAATAGACTATCGACGGATAAAATACAATTGGTGCCTACCAACGATGCCGCGTCTACTGTTTCGGATGATTTTGTGTATGACTAGTTCTTGGGTTTTAAGTATATGCGGGTGTCGATTAGTGGTCTCCATGATTGTGACAATGTATGATTATAGGTTTTATTGTTCTTTTGGTTTTGTTGTTCTGGTCGAATCTAGCCTTATATATATTTTTGTGTGAAGGCGGTAAAGTTTGTGACATTAGCAACTGTGGCGTCTCTTGGTAATAACAACAATTGGTACTACATAGCGTGCAGGAAATGCAACAAGAAAGTTTTTCCTTATCCGGATAAGTTTGATGAGCTCGATCGACCCGTCTGGAAATGTCTACAATGCAAAAAGATGTTGCTAACGTTGTTGCTAGGTATTCACTTGGTAACAGTTGTATTTTTGTAATTACTTGATTCGATGATGTTGTGTATTTCCCGTTTATTTTTTTTTTGTGGGGGCTTTTATGTTATATTAAAGTCTACTGATGTATCTGTAGCTATTTTATTGTGCTGAATGTTTCGGACGCATATGGTGGTTACGCGAGTTTCTAGCTTTTTGATCCATTGGGGAAGAGGTTTATTGGAAAAACCGCGGAGGAGTTGTATGATGAACCCGTTGAAGTGAGGTTCCTTTTTTCCTGTGAAATTGGACGATCAATGTTATGGTCCTTTTACTAATTATTGTTCCTTTTTGAAACAAATATAGGATGGTATTGTGGCTCTACGACCATCTTTAGCGAGTCTGATAGGTAAGGAGATGCTTTTCAAAGTCGCCGTTTCTGAGGCCAATGTGAACAAGGTCAAGTCATCATTTGTTGTTGACCTTATTTCAAAGGATGAATATATGATCGAGAAGTATCGTGATGAGGTCAACTCGCAGGTAGTTTCTTTGTGTGTTCTAAATATTACCTTGTTAATTTGTAAGTTTGTTGTTGTAATAGTTGCGTGTTTTTGTACCCACCTATTATTGTGGGGGAAGATATAGGTTCGGGTGATGATTCTGGTTTAGCGTCGGTTTCTACACCCGTGTCTAAAAGGCGACGAGAAGAGCACGAAGACGGTGAACTCGTAGATCAACGATCGGCTACTAAGGCTACCGTCGATGAGAGTGGCTGACTATTCGTTTCAAGTTTAGTATCTATTTATGATTATACTTATGTTGCTTTGGTTTAAACTTATAATTTTTGGCATTGTTTCGATTAGGTTTTGAGTTTTACGACGATTATTATTATTTATTAATTTATATTTTAATGTGTTTACGATACGGTTTTTGTGATTTAAATGGATTAGTAAATCTTATTTTGGATATGGAAACCGATATTTCTACGATTTACCTTGGGTCTAAATATTACTAGGATAATTTATTTATTAATAGCACGACGGCCCAGTTAAAGCAAAATATGGCCTATTATAATAATAGTTTAAGGCCCTTTAGACGTTTATGCCCTTGAGTCCAAATTGGGCCTTGATTTACACACCATAGCCCATTATAATAGTCTGACTAATGGTTAACTATTTAGTTCAATGTAGATACCGGATGGGTTTAAAGAACTTCACTTTTATATTTACTTTTTAGATTCAAGTCCTTCACGTGGCCCATAAAATTATATCTTTATGACCCGGTTCTTTCTGATGTCTTGGTTACCCTGATTTTTGCTAATATTTAGTGTTGTTGTTTATCGAGAATCCTAGACATTGCTTAGCGAGGATTTAGTTCTTATAAATATCTGCTATTTAATATTATTATAATAGTAGCTTTATGTGGTCTTGATTAGTAATAATATTTCGTTTTGCACGATTTACAATTAAAAAGAGACAATTTCAATTACTCACAAGTGCATTTGGTTACCAATCACTGTGCAGTTGTGAAAATTGATTAGTCTTTCTGCAGGTATATTCAAATCATGTTTATGTTCTCGATGCGTAGGCGTGGTTAGTCTATCCGGTTGTAGTATCCGGCGTGTCACAAGTCTTTAGAGTCAGTGTTGTTTTTTCCAAAATACTATTACTTTTTGTGTACGCTTAGAACTTTGGAGATCGGCAAAAAAAATTATTACTGTTTTGTGGCCTAAAAGATGTTCCGAGTCCTGAAGTATCGTTTGGGTATGTATAAAAAAATCAACGTTTTTGTTGCAGTATTGTTATATACGAAATATATGGCTAATCGCTTTGTTATTCATACTGATTATTATCAATGGAAGCTATTAATAAGATCTCCAAGAGATCCTTAAATCCCCAAATTATAAGGTTTTTGGTACTCCAAGAGATCCTTAATTTTTAAAGATCTTTTGCTTTGCAATTCAGTTCTTATAGTTATATAATTTCACAAATAATTTTATTAATTATTTTAATTATTTGTTTAGTTCATATAATTATATATCTCATATATATTTAATATGTATCTTAATAAAATTAATCATTACATATAAATATAAAAAAATACTTTCAAATTAAAATAAAAGTAGTCACATATAAAACAAAATGCATTGGTTGTATATGGAAAAAATTAAATTGAGTAATTTAATATTTTATACGTATTTTTATAATTTGATTTGTGCATGTGTGTTTTTTATGTAATTTTATATTGTTATGTGATTTTTAATTTATCAATATTATGTGTAATATTTATTTTATGTATGTTTATAACTATTATTGAAAGTTTTATTATTATAATTAGTTATAGTTAACATAGAGGACTATAGTGCAATATATAATTTTTTTTAAGGATAAAGATAAAGATGATCATTGGAGAAAAACATCCAAAATCCTTATTTTAAAGGTGTGCGACCCTTAAAATAAGAATGTCGGATATGCTCTAACAGTTGGTGCATTACTCTAATCAATTGAATTAAAACAATGAATGGAATGGGGAAGCGAAATGCACCAGATAAGGTTGATTTTAAAAAAACAAAATTCTGGTGTATATGGATTAGTCTAATTGCGAGGTTTGTTGCACTACAAGAAAACATACTTTTTACGAGGGTCGAATTCGTGGCAAATTCGTCGTAAATCGACAGTCGCAACGAATTTGCCACGAGTTCAATCGTCGGTAATCGATCGTCGCGAAAGCAAATTCGTCGCAAATTCCTCGTTAATTTTGGGAGATCCATATTTCGTCGTAAAATCGTCGTTAATAGTGTCGTCGTAAATTCGTCGTTAAATAGCGAGACACATAATTCGTCGTAAATCCGTGGCAAATTGAGAGGAAAAAAATCGTAGTAAATTCGTAGCAAAATAATAATCGTCGTAAAATCGTGACAAATTGAGGGGAAAAAAATCGTAGTAAATTCGTAGCAAAATAATAATCGTCGTAAATTCGTGGCAAATTGAGGAGAAAATAATCGTAGTAAATTCGTGGCAAACTTAAAAATCGTCGCAAAACCGTTGCAACAGAGTTCGTCCTTAAATCGTGGCAAACTTATTTTCGTCGTAAATACCTAGTAAACTTTTAAATTTAAAATAAAAAAAAAATATTTACAAAAAAGAAAATTTTAAAATTAAAATTTAAAATAAAAATAAAAATAAATATTTTTGGTTTTTAAGAAAAATAGAATAAAACTACTCCTCTAGGCCATAATCAAAATCCGGGATAAGCCGTCGTGCTTCTTCAGTAGCTTCAGCCGCAACGCGCCGTGATTCGCGTTCTTGCTCGGTCAAGTGTTCCTCTGTCGAATGGCTGGGCCCGGCATGTGTTGTTGCCGCTCGTCGTCTCCGCTTCTCTTGCAAGAGTGCGGCGATCTGGGGATTTCCCACTGCCATTATCTCGAAGATAGCGTCGTACTCCGAAAGTTCAGCCTTGACTTGTTGTTGATATGCGGTTTGATTTTGTTGGAGAGTCACTATCTTGGCACGTAGGACGACCGGATCATCTTCGGCGGACCGCTGAGGGGCAAAAGACGAAGCAGATGGGACATGATGAATAGATCCCACCCCTACGACTTTCCCCTTTCTCTTAGGGGCAACCTAGATTTTAAAAAAATAAACAAATTATAATTAGAAAAAAATAAATAATAATAATAGATATATTATTATACATACCTCCTCGTAGATCCAATCGATGTCGGGAGTGGTCAACCCCCCGGATTGCACTGAAGAACCGCCAGGTGATGTCTGAGACATCTGGGACTCTCGCTCGGCAATCCTCGCCGTGAATTCGTTGTAGATCCTCTCGGCCTTGTCAGAGACAAAGAGGCCCGACGCCTTCTTGCGATGTGTCTTCGCAAAAACTTCCGTCATCGGAGGCAAAACACCTCCGTTGTCGGATGCCTACATTTTTTGTAAAATATGTTGTTAGTAAAAATTTTAAAAATTAGAAAATAAATTTATGAGAGAAATTTGCGTGAGGCTCGGTGAAAAATGACTTGATGATATCGCTAACGGACCGTCCGACACTGCTTTCGATCCCGAACCTAAAAAAAAAAAATTAAATCACAAATTGAAAACATAAAAATGAAATATGAAATTAAATATTAAATTTAAAAACGTACCACTTTCCGGTTATATGACGCGGATCTAATCTCGTAACATTAGTTCTTCCCGGTTGTGCAATCAAATCATCAACCGTCAAATGGGCATATGGAAGAGGAACACCAGGTTTCCTGAAGAGTGGCGGTGGTGCAGTAGCCTGGGTCTGGGTCTGCGGAACTTCCGACTCAGTAGCGGAAGTAGTGTATGGCTGAGACGAATCTGGAATCGGAACTGTCCCGGACGAAGTCCCACCAACATTATCAGGTATAAACTGATAATAATGGTTACGACGAGAAGGCCTCATCTGCACAATAATTAATAAATATAATTAATAACTAAAATTAAAAAATCTCTAAATTAAAAAAAAAATCTATTTACAATAAAATATTTCTAATATTCTTCTAATATTCCGATATCCTAACATTATTCTAATATTCCGATATTCTAACATTTTTCTAATATTCCGATATCCTAATATTATCCAAACCTAAATATATTAAAAAAATATATAAATTTAGATCCTTACCTTCTAATATTTGATAAATTTGGGGAGAGATCCGAGTTGGTTTCTAGAGAGAGAGAGATCTTGAGAGATTTGAGAGATTTGAGAGAAGGTTGAGAAGTGAGAGGAAGGAGAAAGCTCGGCAACTATATATAGAATTTAGATTCGTCGCTAATTCCTCCCAAAGTTACGAGGAATTAGCGACGAATACCCTCTCAGTCGTCGTTAATTCGTTCCAAAGTTACGAGTCATTTACGACGCCACATTTTACGAGGAATTAACGACGAATCGTCGGTAATTCGTCCCAAACTTCCGATTCGTCCTTAATTCGTCCCAAAGTCATCCCCAATCAAAAAAAATTAAAATCTCTTATGATTCAAATCAAACATACGGAAGAGGGTTTAGGGTATGAGTTTTACGATGAATTTGCGAGGAGTTGGGAGGATTCCTCGCAAATTCGTCGTAAATGTCCAGTGTTACGACGAATTTGCGAGGAATCCTCGTAAATTCGTCGTAAAATGTAATTATTTTTTTTCGTTTAACCCTAAACTCTTTATACGTTTAAAATCTCTTATTTTGTTCAAATCAAACATAATGTAGATACTCATATAGTTTTAAGCATACCATAAAGAATTTTAATTTTTTATAAAATGAAAAGTCATAACATTCAATATAAAGAATCATAGTCGTTAAGAAGAAGTAACACTCGTAGTATACGTTATCATTCGAATTTATAAAAAAACATAAGATTTTTATGCATGTACTATACGTTTTTAAGCAAAAACAACAAGTTCAGTTATACATTTATATAACCAAATAGATTTAACTAGAGCATGCAAGTTTGGGGTTTAGGGTATGAGTTTTACGACGAATTTGCGAGGATTCCTCGCAAATTCGTCGTAAAAGGTAATTTTTTTTTTTTAACCCTAAACTCTTTATACGTTTAAAATCTCTTATTTTGTTCAAATCAAACATAATGTAGACACTCATATAGTTTTAAGCATACCATAAAGAATTTTAAATTTTTATAAAATGAAAAGCCGTAACATTCAATATAAAGAATCATAGTCGTTAAGAAGAAGTATCACTCTTAGCATACGTTATCATTCGAATTTATAAAAAACATAAGATTTTTATTGTCCATAACTTTTTAAGTGAAAATTACAAAATATATATAGCTTAAATTACATGGATTTTATAAATCACCATCATATTCATTTTCCGATACATCTGATTCACCTTCTTCATCATCGGGTGAATCACTTTCTTCAAACTCTGGCTCTTCTTCTTCTTCAGTAGTATCGTCTGGAAGATCTTCATCAACCTCCCTATTTTGCGGATCTATTAGAAGAATATCGCCGGTACTCTCATCTGGTTGAAGAATATCATAGCAATGATCTTGTTGCATTGGCAGATCAACAATTTTTCCCTTTGGAGAAACTTTAATAACTGCTAACCATAGGATGCCTGTTGTGCGAACTCGGGGATAAGGAACAAAGGCGACTTGTTCTGCTTGCGATGCAAAGATAAATGGCTCAAACTTATTGTAACGCCGTGATTTATTGACGTCTACCGTCCCATTTTTATTTTTACGCACACCTCGACCAACAGTTGGATCAAACCAATCACATTTGAAGAGAACACATTTCATTGCAACCAACCCGGGGTACTCAACTTCAATTATGTCTTGCAACACCCCATAAAAATCAATTTCGCCCCTCACACAAACCCCGTAGTTTGCAGTAGTCCTTTGATTGCCGTATTTGAATGTATGAAACACATATCCACGTGTACAATACATGGATGCAGTAGTGATTTTCCAAATCGGGCATTTGATTAATTCATGAAACCAGAGCGGGTATGCCGTATCTCTATCCGCAACCTATATAAAAATAAAAATAAATGTTATTATTTATTAATTGAATTATTTAGTAAATTAATATATATATATATATATATATATATATATAAACTTACTTCCGACTTTAACCACTAAGCAAAGTGGCTATCTTTACGAGTGCTTATTTCCTCATTTGTAACTCCGTCAATAGCTTCACGTACCTGTCTATCGAATTCCCTTCAAGAACATTATATATATATATATATATATATGAGTGAATGACCAACCAAACTATATATAGATATATAGATATACATGATATGATATATAAATTTATTTCACTTACATTTCAAATGGACTAATGATAAGTGTATATTTTGCATCATTTTAGCATTCATATAGTGTAGAATAATCATCATTTTAGAGTCTAATATAGCATTATAGTGTTGCATTTGATCATTTAGAGTCCTAGAGTGTTCTTGCATGGTTCTTGCATGTTTTGCATGTTCTTTGCATGTTTTGGGACCTTATTAGGTGAAAAGGACGCTTGGGAGTTGAGGATGCACTTGGAGAATGATGCATGTCACTTGGAGGGACAAGAAGCAACAAAAGGATGAAGAAGAAGGCTTCTGGCAGCAGATCGACGAGATGGATCGGTGAAGCTCGTCGATCCAAAATTCCAGGGGAACAGATCGGTGAACCAGATCGACGAGACTCGTCGNTCCATTTTAGCTTAGCTTAAACTAGACTTTGCATTCTTAGTGAATCATCTCCCAAGATGGATTGATACCTTAAATATTGCAATGATATGAGCAATTAAGGAATTGCTAGCAAGCTAAAAACGCTTGTTTCACGGCCTTCTTCTGGGGCTCGATCATGGGGCTCTTGGACGTGCTAAGTACCACTGGGACAAGTCAGATTAGTTGGACAAATTGTATAAAACGTGTATACCTGGTTTTGGCGCGCAATGTCCTAAAATGCATTCTTGGCGGTTGTGTCTGGTCCTTGTCCGTTCCATTCTGGTTTCTTGATGATTCCATCTTCTTGATGTCCAGTGAAGTCAAGCTGGTAGCAATCTTCAAGTTCCGTCCCGTGGCTAGCTTCCAAAACGTCATCTTGCTCCATTTGCTCTCTCTCGGCTTCAAGGCTTCTTTCTGCGGTATCTTAAGGCTGAGACGTGATCTCCACGAGATTCTTGCTGTGTTGGACTCCATTATCTGTCAAGTAATCAGACATACCTTGGTTTGTTCGAGGCTGGTCATCTTTGAGGCTCAGCCTTGCAAAATCCTCCAATATGTCCATCTCGGGTGCTTTGGAGCTATCTTTGAGGCCGGCTCGTGGTGGTGGATTTCTGAACGTGTCTCCCAGCTCCATGGTGTTCAGGAGGGTCTCCACAGCTACATTGAACCCTTCTCTAAGTCTCCTAGTCTTGGACCGTGTCATTGGTGAAGACTTGACCGTCGGTACAAGCTCGTTGGTCTCGGCTAGGTCGATGTCCTCATCAAGTTGGTTCGGTGAACTCGTCGAACTACTTTTCCAGGGCGTCCGTTCGGCGAGCTGGTTCGGTGAAACACGTCGAACCAGAATTCCAGGGCGTCCGTTCGGCGAGTTGGTTCGGTGAAGGTCGTCGAACTACTTTTCCAGGGGTTCCGTTCGACGAAGCCGTTCGATGAACACGTCGAACCACTTTTCCAGGGTCACGGTGACGAGATGGTTCGGTGAACTCGTCGAACCGTTTCCAGAAACAGGTTTGCTTGACTTTTCTTCCTTCCTTTGACCGGTTTAATGTTGACCTCCCCCACTTATATTGAACCGATTTTTGAGGATTAAAAGACTTCTTCTTCCCCAAAAACCATTTCACCCACAATTTTTCACTCTTGCATAAGGATAAGAACTTATTTTCCCATTTTCTCTCTCAATTTTTCATCAAATTTTTTGATTCCAAGTGCATTATTTCCGAAATTGCTTGTCACTCTTGATTTCCTAGTGAATTTCGGCCATAACTTTGCGTGGAACTAAGGTTTGTCTTCTCATCCTCTCTCTTAATCTTTGATTTCTCTTTGAGAATGAATTGGAAATTATGATTGATAGAAAGACTTTGAATGGGTAGATTGAGTTGGGTATAGTTGAATATTGCTATGGGTGATGATTGTTGAAGTTTTTCAAGAAATTACATGGGAAAATTTTGATTTTTGAACATTTTTTCTTTATGATTTTAAAGGGTTGCGAAAATTCATGTTTTTGCCTAATTGTTGTTCAAAAATGTTGAAATTGGTTTCTTTAGACTTGTTTTCCCATGTTATATAAGTAATTAAGCTAGAATCCTCTTCAATTTTAATTTATTAACACTTAGAAGATGCTTAATTTGAATAATTCCTTGTTGATTTCTTTGAATGCTAAAAGAGAAGTTATAAAAGGGATTATTTCTTGCTATTACTTCATTGCCATTGAGTTTTAATTCTTGAAGCCTCCATATAATTTTATGATTACGGTGGTGATTGGGAATTGACTTTTAAAACTGTAGAGACTTTAAAATGAGTTACAGTTTTAAAAGTTAATAATTTTACCAATCACACTTTTGCTTTCCTAAAATCTCTCGAAGTCCCTAAAAACACTCACAGCCCAACTTCTTGTTTTTTGTTCATATTTAGGTATTTTTTTTTAAAAGCTATGAATTTGAGACTTTTAATTTTTTTTAACTCACAGTCATAAATTAAAAAAATAAAGTCACAGTCTAATTTTTTACAGTCATTATTTTAAAAGTTTTAACAGTAAGAGTCCTAACCAAGCACAACCTACATGCTTATTACTTTCAAGAATTTTAATTCACAATGTACTCACTCTTCTCCAAGATTTTTGATTTTATAAGTGTTATGGGGAGAACTAGGAGTGAGGCTAGCAAGTAACAAGGCAAGAGGCCTGTGGAAGTGGAAGAAGAAGATCCCGAGGAGAGTCCACCGGTCATAAGGAAGTTGTCCCAAAAGAGGGACATTAGTAGGGAGAAAGCAAGAGCAAGGCGTGACGAGAGAGCTGCGGCTACTCCTCCAACACCATCGGATGTGTACAAGGACCTTATGGAGAGACCTTTCAAGGGAACCAAGTACCCGGATCATGAGTTTCTAGATGAGTTGGGTCTCTTGGAGGATGTGACTGCGATTTTCCGAAATTTGGGAAGTGAGAGGTGGTTCAACAATTCGTACCCGAGCTACCAAGAGGAGACTTGCCAATTCCTCTCTACTTTGAAGGTGACGACTTTAAGTTTGGGAGGGGTTGATAGAGAAAAGGATGGCTTCGGTTTCATCAAATTCCGGGTTCGCAACAAATCCTACAAGATGGGCTTCAAGAAGCTAAGTGAGGTGCTTGGATTTGATGAGGGTACCGGTCCGGGATCCCGCTTGGATGTTAGGAAAAGCGAGTTGGAAAAACTGTGGAAGTTGCTTGCTAATGGGGATTACAAGGCCGGGAGAGTTAGGAGCACCATGATCCGTCATCCCGCTATTCGCTATGCTCACAAGGTGTTAGCTCGCACCTTCTTTGCTAAGAAGGAGACTGTGATTGTAACTTCAGAAGAATGGGAAATGCTTGATGTTGGGATCAAAGACATCATCCAGTGTTGTGATGGGAACATCCTAATGCGAGTCGATGCTACGGGGAATGGTATGGTGCAGCTTTGGGTGACTCATGCAGCGAGCTACTATGGTCGGGCAGCTAGCAAAAAGGATCGCTCGATCCCACTCACAATTGGAGGCATGATCACACCGATCCTAGAGGAAGTTGGCATCAACTTGGGAGAACCCTCAACCGAGAAGGAGTTTATAGATTCCGCCTACCTCATTAAGGGTCAGTTTTTTATTAAGGAAGGAAGTGGCTACCGGTATAAATTCAATGTGGAAAGACCCAAGGAGGCTACAATCCGGCTTCCTTGCATTCACCTCACAAGCCTTAGAGAAGGGTCCAATGCCCCCTTCACTCCATCCGACGAGCATTTAGGCGACATAGAGGCCTTCCCGGTGGCTCCATGGGATACATACCATGTGCCTTGATATATCATGGTTTTTACCCATTTTTAGACCATGATATAGTTATTTTTATAGAGTCTTTTGTTAGATTTCGAGTCCTATATGAGTCTTTGCAGGATGGAGAACACTTGGAGCTAAATAGGAGAATCTGGAACGTTTTGGAGTATTTTGGAGAAGCTGCTGAAGTTATGAAGTCAGAAGGGAGAATTCTCGAGCAGTGTGTCGATCGACACACTCAGTGTCGATCGACACCAAAAAAGGTCGGCCAAAAGTGACGGTTTCCAATCAGAAAAAGGAAAGAGGCCAAGTTTTGAAGAATGACAAGATTGTCCCTGGACGAAAAATCACTTCCTATATATAGTTTTCTGGCATTGTTTAGCCAATTACCTTATCATTATTTTCTGTTTTTGAGACTTAGAGAGAGATTCATCCTGAGCTTTTGGGGAGACAATTCTAACTCATCTGAGCCAGATTTCGAACCCCTGTATCATTCTCTATTCTTTTATGCAATATTATTTAGCCATGTTTTGTGTTTGCATTATTATGTCTGAGTAGTTTGCTAGTTAGGTTAGGGTAATTTAGGGTTTGATGAAGAGTTTATAGAATCACTAGAATTATTAGGGAAATCAATTGGATCTTCACCTAGATTTGTGCTTAACTTGATTCTCTGAATTGATCACTTAGAAATCAAACCTTAGGTTGTTTAATAGATGCGAGAGCATTATTAATAACTTGAACTAATCTTAGGTGAGCAAATTATCTATTCGCAAAGAGATTTGGTCTAGGTGATTTGTGAACAAATCGAACCTGTTCTTATTGCTTGTCTTGATTGTTTAAATTCGCAAAGAGATTTGGAATTTAGGGATTTAGGCATAGATAACTTCTGCAACGAGAGTTGATTGGTTTTACCTTAGAGTTTCGAGTTCTAGACGGTTCTTAATAAATCCCTAATAAACTTAGATTCTGCATTCTTGGATTCAAACCTGATAATTATCCTTGCCTAGCGCCTCGTCTCCTGAACATTAATCCATCTAATTCCGATTTATTACTTGCTTTAATTGCTTAGTTTTAAATTTCATTATTCGAACTAGCATAATCTAAACCTAGAAACCATAAGTGTAGCTTTAACTTCCCTGAGGATTCGATACCCCTTATACTTCAACTGCATTGCTGTGCACTTGCAGTAGTTGATTATATGGGTAAAACCTGAGCCCTATCAAGTTTTTGGCGCCGTTGCCGGGGAAGCTAATAGCTACCTAACGGGATCTAGTATTAGGATTCTGTCTAGGATTTTGTTTTATTTTTGTTACTGATTTAGTTCTCTATCTTTTGTTTCAGGTGCATGCCCAGTACCAGGAGCAACAAGGAAGAAGAACTAGTCACTTTGAACCAGGAAATCAACCGTCTCGAACGTACGAACCGCAAGTCTGCACGAGCATCGATCGACACACCAGGCGTCGATCGACACCGTTCTGCACCAGCATCGATCGACACACCTAGTATCGATCGACACCTTGCGCAGATAGAGATGGCTGAACCTGTAATCATGATACGCAACGAGGATGGCGACTTTGTTGACCTGCAGGGCAACAGAAGGAACGCCCAAGGACAGAGACTTGATGAGGCTGGCGCCATCATCGTCGAAGCTGCAGAAGCTGGACGTGGAAGAACACTAGGCGAGTACAACCGCCCAGACCAGTTCTATGCCAATAGAGCTGCGATCCGTCCTCCTGCATTCCAGAGGAATGACTTTGAGCTGAAGCCCGCTTATTACACTTTAGTGGCTCAGCATCTCTTTCATGGTCTTCCCAGTGAGCACCCTATGGACCATATCGAAAGATTCGAGGACCTCGCATCAAGCATCAAGGCCAATGGAGTGACCTACGACTACATTTTCTGCAAGCTCTTTCCTTACTCACTTGCAGGCGATGCGTCCTACTGGCTGAAGCAGCTTGATCCAGGATCTTTAAACACTTGGGAAGAAACAAAGAATGCATTCTTATGCAATTTCTTTGATGATGCAAGATCCGAGGAGCTGCGGATGAAGATCACTACATTCTCCCAAGGACCTGCTGAAGCATTCAAGGCTTCATGGGTGCGATTCAAGGCCTACCAGAGGGACTGCCCACATCACGGTTTTAGCAAACCACAGCTTATCGGTATCTTTTACCGAGGGATTGATTGGAGGTACCAGATGGCCTTGGACGCTGCAAGCAATGGCAACTTCAACACAAGGATTCCGGAAGCTGCGATAGAGCTTATTGAAAATTTGGCTTCTAGTAACAGCACCAAGAATGCCGACTTCGAGAGAAGACAAAGCGCAGGACAAGCTGGAGGAAACCAAATCGCTGAAGTCAATAGGAAGCTGGACAACGTACAAAATCTCTTGGTAGGGAAGAAGCAAGTCCATTTTGCCAATGAGGTGGAGTCATTCGAACCAGAGCCAGACTGTGAAGAAGAAGACGTGAATTACATCAACGGAGGAGGATTTCAGGGCCAGCGCTATGGGAACCAGCAGGGAAACAGGAACTTCACTGGGAATTATCAGAAGAGTTCCTTCACAGGAAATCAAAACTCTTCTGGTTACACGCCGAAACCTCCATTTCAGAGCAGCAACTACACTAGGAGCTATGGAAATTCTTCATACCAGAAGCCACCTCCGCAAGACAACAAAATGGAGGCCATGCTTGAGCAGATATTGGAAGGACAGCAGAAGATGACAGTGAGCTTCAATGGCAAGATTGATGCACTGTATGAGGACCTGAATGGGAAGATTACCAACATACATTCTCACATGAAGAAACTGGATATTCAGGTTGCTCAAACCGCAGAAACTGTTAACAGACAGGAAGGATTTCTTCCAGGGAAGACGGATACCAATCCCAAACGCCACGTGAATGCCATTGCGCTAAGGAGTGGCAAGACACTTCAAACCGTGCAGAAAAGAGGGCTCAGCACTGCAGAATTCGAGGAGCTTGAAGACACAGAAGATGCTGCGGAGCAGAGTGTCGATCGACACCACCTGTGTCGATCGACACCCGAGGAGATGAACGACAAATCAGAGAAACGCGACGCGAAGGATTCAACTCCTCCAGAGACCAGTGTCGATCGACACCAGGAGGGTATCGATCGACACCCACCACGGACTGAAGCAGATCGAGCTAAAACCAAGACTGTTGCTAAAGAAAAAGTTTACAAGCCAAGGATCCCTTTCCCACTGATCACAAAGAAGTCCAAGAAAGAGCTGCTGGAAGCTAGATGCAAGGCTATCATGGATAGACTAGTGGTAGAAATCCCCTTGATGGATGCCATTAGAACTACTCCAATGATAAAAAGATACCTGAAGTGGATGATGACCAACAACATTGACATGGAGGAAGGAGTAATGATGATATCAGAGCAAGTCAGTGTTGTCATTCATAATAGACTACCAGAAAAGCTCTCCGATCCAGGGAGCTTTGTTCTTGATTGTTCCATTTTCTCAGACAAGTTTGGGAGATCTCTATGCGATTTAGGCTCAAGCGTCAACTTGATGCCTCTTTCGGTTGCTCTCAGGATGGATATGACAGATTTCAAGGCCACTAGAATCTCTTTAGCCCTCGCAGATCGATCCATCAGTATCCCTGAAGGTGTCTTGGAAGATGTTCCTATCAGAGTTGGAAATTGTCTAATACCACTGACTTTGTGGTATTAGCCTATGATGAGGAACCCAAAGACCCTCTCATACTTGGTAGACCATTCTTGGCTACAGCTGGAGCCATTATTGACGTGAGGAAGGGAAGAATCGCACTGAACATTGGCGACCTGGTGATGAATTTTGACATGGAGAAGCTGATGAAGAGACCCACAATTGATGGACAAACCTTCTATGTTGATACACTCACCAACCTTGCTGAAGAGATTTTCAAGGAGGACCATCCTGCAGACCCTTTGGAACGTGCTCTGACCACTCCTACAAAGGACCTTGAAGACCTTGACGAAGCTGCTACTACCTACACCAAGATGCTCGACGCAAGTGAGCATGTTATGCAACTTATCGCACAGGAAGATCTGTGTCGATCGACACCATGCGACATCAAGCGCAGATTCGAAGCTTGGCGATTGGAGCGAGATCAAAGCACCTAAAGTTGAGCTCAAACAGCTCCCTGTCGGGCTAAGGTACGCATTTCTTGCTCCCAATTCGACCTATCCTGTTATAGTAAATGCTTCCTTAAACAACGCAGAGCTCACTTTATTGCTAAGTAAGCTGCGCAAGTTTCGCAAAGCTCTTGGCTATTCTCTTGATGATATTTCAGGGATCTCACCAGACTTATGCATGCATCGGATTCACCTTGAGGATGAGGCAAAGTCATCAATTGAACACCAAAGGAGACTGAATCCGAACCTGAAGGAAGTTGTCAAGAAGGAGATCATGAAGCTGTTGGACGCAGGGATCATCTATCCCATCTCAGATAGTGCTTGGGTCAGCCCTGTTCACGTGGTCCCTAAGAAAGGAGGAGTCACCGTGGTGACGAATGAGAAGAACGAGATGATTCCTACAAGGACTGTGACTGGTCACAGGATGTGCATAGACTACCGGAAGCTGAATTCTGCGACCAGAAAGGATCACTTTCCTTTGCCTTTCATTGATCAGATGCTGGAAAGATTGGCGAATCATCCCTACTACTGCTTCCTTGATGACTATTCAGGATTCTTCCAGATCCCCATCCATCCAGATGATCAGGAGAAGACCACGTTTACATGTCCTTATGGTACTTTTGCATACCGCAGAATGCCATTTGGACTTTGTAATGCTCATGCAACTTTCCAGAGGTGTATGATGTCTATCTTCACATACATGATTGAGAAGTTCATGGAGGTCTTTATGGATGACTTTTCAGTTTATGGGTCATCTTTTAAAGACTGCTTGGAGAACTTATACGCAGTACTACAGAGATGTGAGGAGAAACACTTAGTCCTGAACTGGGAAAAGTGTCCCTTCATGGTCACAGATGGGATTGTACTTGGCCATCGAGTTTCAGCAGAAGGAATCGCAGTAGACCGCGCCAAGATTGAAGTCATGACCACTTTGCAAGCACCTGATTCTGTGAAGTCTGTGAGAAGTTTTCTGGGTCACGCTGGGTTCTACAGAAGATTTATCAAGGATTTCAGCAAGATAGCGAGACCACTCGCCGCTCTTCTCTGCAAAGATGTGAAGTTTGAGTTCACAGAAGAGTGCCTTTCAGCCTTTGAGCAGATCAAGCAAGCCTTAGTGAGTGCTCTGATTGTTCATCCACCAGACTGGGATCTACCTTTCGAGGTAATGTGTGATGCGAGTGATTTCGCAGTAGGAGCAGTTTTAGGACAAAAGAAGGACAAGAAGCTGCACGCCATCTACTACGCAAGCAGGACTTTGGATGATGCTCAGAAGAACTACGCAACTACGGAGAAGGAATTGCTAGCTGTGGTTTTTGCCTTTGAGAAATTTCGCCAATATCTTGTTGGCTCAAAGGTGATTTTCCACACTGATCATTCTGCATTGAAATACTTGATGCAGAAGAAGGATGCAAAGCCAAGGTTGCTAAGGTGGATTCTACTTTTACAAGAGTTCGACATAGAAGTCAAGGACAAGAAAGGAGTTGAAAACGGAGTAGCTGATCATCTCTCAAGGATTAGGATTGAAGATGACGTGCCAATAGATGACTTTCTGCCAGAAGAGAACGTATATCTCATAGAGAGTCGTTTCCAAATCGAGAGTTCTGACCCAGCAAGCTCAGTGTCGATCGACACAATTGGAGTGTCGATCGACACCCCATCCGAAACAAAGCTCGACAACTCCTGTGCCCGAGTGTCGATCGACACCACTTGTGTCGATCGACACCCGA
>JAHZTW010000001.1:73893306-74022206 GCA_020283515.1 Alliaria petiolata
ATTCTTGCATAGGGGACAATGATGATTTTTCCTTGTAAGGTGTTAAGCTCGCGAATTAGTTCAAGGCCCTAGTTAGTAGTTCTTTGATGCTTTGTGTGCAAATTTTGAAAGTTAAAGTTGAACCCTACTTGGACCTCACCATTTGAAATTCAAGTTTTAATTGAAGCAAGCTTTGAATAGAAACCAACTCTCTTGAACTTGAACCTAATTTGAACAAGTAATTATCATGGTTATGCATTGCTAGAGAACTTGTGGATACCATATACATATTTGGGTTATCTTGTTTCCTTTTACCACTCTTGTTAACCCAAATAGCCGACTTTCATCTTTAGAGCGGTTAAAATCGAACACCCTAGCTAGGCTTTCTTTGAGACCTCTTCCTTATTGAGTGCATTATGCCTTTTTCTTCTTGTGAACTTAGCAAAAAGTGTTGAGTTTAGAGCGACAAGGATAGGCTTCCATGTAGCTAGCTCGAGACAATGAGCTAGGATATAGGTTAGGCTTCTTGGGTGGGGGTTTTAGCTTGACAATGAGTTTGAAAAGAAATGAGTTTGGTGAAAATTGAGGTGGTGAGAAGGGGAAAACAAAAAAAAAAATTTTTTTTGAGACAAGTGTTGGCAATATATATAGATTTTGCTCTAAGTTGTTAAAAGAAAGTCCTCTAGAAATGAAAAGTAAAAGAGACAAGGAAAAAAAAATGGCTAAGTAATAAAGAAAGAGGATAGCTAAATGAAAAGGGAAAGAGCTTGAAGTAAAAGTGTGCCAACACTTGTGGTTGTAGGAGATGTTTTCCCTAAGTACTTAAAAGAGAAAAGGAAAAGAAAAGGTGTTTGAACTTCTTATGAGTTTGGCGAATTGTCTTGTAATGGGTAGCCTAGGTTGGACTTGGTGAGTGAGCTTAAAAGAAAATGAGAGTGAAGACATTTGTGTTACAAAAGGTAGATGGAAGTTTGTCCTTGTATGCATAGGTTGCTTTTTACTCTTAGCATTTTGCCAAAGTTCACTTGTTCATTGAGAGATCCCTTGCATTGGAACCCCATGAAGTTGAGATCATTTTCATCTCAAAACCTTACCCAAAAACCAAACAAGTTCGCTAGCATTGCATGATTCATGATTCATGGTTACCATTAATGAATGTTAAAGAGTTGGTAATGCTTGTGTAGGTTGAGGCTTGGGTTCACTTGAATGAGTATGGGTATGGCTAGACCTTTTGGAGTAGAGTTTGCATTAGAGCATCCTAGAATTAAGAACAAGGACCATTGAATTGATTTATTTGCTTGACACCTTTGGATTTGAGTCCCCACTTTCAAACCTCTCTCTTTAGCTTGTGTTTCATTTGCTTGAGTACAAGCAAAAAGGCAAGTTTGGGGGAGTTGATATGTCTATATTTTGCATCATTTTCCCCTCCATTTAGTGTAAGTTTCTTGTCATTTAGGAACATAATTAAGCATCATTGTATTGCATTTTGATCATTTAGAGTTTTAGGTTGTCTTTGCATAGTCTTTGCATATAGTGGTGCATTTGGAGTCTTGATCAGGTGATATGGATGCTATGGAGGCAACAATGAAGTTGGAGAGGGATGGCATAGCACTTGGAGGAGCAAGAAGTCACCAAGAAGATGGAGCAGAAGACTTCTGGCGTTGGTTCGGCGAGCTGGTTCGATGAACACGCCGAACAAAACTTCCAGGGCGTCAGTTCGGTGAAGCCGTTCGACGAAGGACGCCGAACCAAACTTCCAGGGGTTCAGTTCGACGTAGCGGTTCGACGAAGGACGCCGAACCAAACTTCCAGGGGTTCAGTTCGACGTAGCGGTTCGATGAAGGACGCCGAACCAAACTTCCAGGGGTTCGGTTCGACGAGGCCGTTCGACAAAAGACGTCGAACCATACCCAGACGCAAGAAGATGAGCCAAGGGACCAAAGAGCAGTTCGACGAAGCCGTTCGATGAAGTACGCCGAACCAAACTTGCAGGTGTTCGGTTCGACGAGATGGTTCGATGAATTCGTCGAACTGAACCCAAACGAATCTTTTTTGTCAACTTTATGGGTCCCTCCTATAAATACTCTTTAGACCTAATTTTTATCTTAACTTTTATTCTCTTTGTTCTAAGATTAAAATTTTTGCCACTTTGAGGAAAAACCTTATTTTTGCTTGGATCTTTAAGTTTAATGCAATATCTTTCTTAGATTTCTTGTTTTATCTTTCTCTAATCATGTTTAGCCTTTCATTTACCTTTGATTTGATGGGTCTAATCATGATTAGTGAGTAGTTCCTTAGGAACTTGGGGATGGGTTAGCTTTAGGGATTTCTAATGGTTCAATCTTGCAATCTAGGATAGATTCTTTCTTCTCTCTTCTTATTAAGTAGTTCCTAATGCCAAATAGCTAATTTTTGCTATTTTGGATCATATGCATTTCATACACCACCAAGTGTTTGATGAAATGCTTGAACCAACTTAATAAGAGATTTACATTCCTAGCCTAAGACATTAGTTGCCTAGGGTGTTTATCATGCCATTTAGACTTGTAATTAATGCTTGCTAATCATTTTAATGCTAAAACATAATTAGTTCATTAAGGTGATTAGTGAAGAGATTAGTGCCACACATCATGGATTAGTCTTTATTAAGTGTTCTAGGCATAAAATTGACTTGTTTAGTTACTTAAATGATTGCAAGGTTGTCCATTTAGTTTCCCAAATCAATGATTCCATCCATAAGTTTCGTTTTTAGTATTTTGGTAATCTTGCTTAGTAGTTAATCTCTTGTTTAGTGATTCATTAGTGGTAATTAAGGATTAACTTGATATTATAGCTCTTGTAGTGTCTCTCTTAAGTGTAATTTGCTTTTAATTATTGCTTGTCACTTGAATTGCGAATTTAGCTTAGCTTAAACCAAACTTTGTATTCTTATTGAATCATCTCCCAAAATGGATTGATATCTCAAGTATTGCAATGATATGAGCAATTGAGAAATTGCTTACAAGAGATAAAAACTATTGTATCAATACTCATCAAGTTACCTAATGGGAGATTCACTACTTCGACCAAGCAGGGTCGTGTTAACTTGGGATCTTCTCTGCGCATGAAAAATGTCTATTTCGTCGATGGACTTGATTGTCACCTGATTTCTGTTTCTCAGTTAGCTAGGGACAGTGGTTGCCTCTTTCAGATCACTGACAAGGTTTGTATTGTTTAAGACCGCATCACATCTACCCTGATTGGAGAGGGTAGACACACAACAAGCTCTATTTTTTTAGAGGAATCGAAGCTGTAGCTGCGTTGCAAAGCTTGACGGGTTCATCTATTGACGTTTGGCATCGTCGTTTGGGTCAACCTTCCTCTAAAGAGCTAGAGATGTTTTCTGATTTAAGTAGTTCTAGTTTTGATTCAAAGACTTGTGACATTTGTATTCGTTCTAAGCAGACACGAGACTCCTTTCCGTTGAGTAATAATAAGACTACGTTTGCTTTTGAATTGGTTCATTGCGACCTTTGGGGATCGTATAGGACTCCGACTTTATGCGGTTCACGATATTTCCTTACTATTCTCGACGATTTTTCTCGTGCTGTGTGGATCTATTTACTACCAAATAAGACGGATGCACCCACACACCTTAAGAATTTTATTGCTCTAGTGGAAAGACAGTTCTCAAGTCAAGTTAAAACTATTCGATCAGATAATGGCTCAGAGTTCATATGTTTGACGAGTTTCTTCACACAAAAAGGCATCGTACACGAGACCTCGTGCGTTGGTACTCCTCAACAGAACGGTCGCGTTGAACGTAAACATCGCCACATCCTTAACGTTGCATGCACTCTCCGTTTCCAAGCAAGTTTACCAATTCAGTTTTGGGGTTATTGTGCATTAGCTGCGGGATACCTGATTAATCGTACACCTACAGCTATTCTCCATGATAAAACGCCATTCGAGATTATCTACAACAGATCACCTCCTCTGAATCATCTTCGCGTTTTTGGTTGTCTTTGTTATGTTCATAACCAGAAACATGGTGGTGATAAATTCGCAAGCCGTAGTCATCGATCGGTTTTATTGTTTACCCTTTTAGCAAAAAGGGCTGGAGAGTTTACAACATTGAGACATGGGTCGTTTCCGTATCTCGGGACGTGGTCTTCATAGAAACATCTTTCCCGTTTGAAGAATTCACGGATTCTTCTCCTCCATCGCCACTGCATACTCCTCCAATGGACTATGTTTTCAATGACGATATTGATTTTTAATCAAACCCGACGCTACAACCTATAGATACAACTGCCGTGTCTCCTATGTCAGAGGATCTCCTTTCTTCGGATTCCTCTGAAACAGCCACGCCACCTCAAGTACTTAAAACAACCGAAGCAGAATTGTCTCTGTCCACTACAAACGACATTTATGTACCTGCATCACAGGATGCTAGTACATCCGAATCATCTAACTCCGAGGTTATCACTGATGAACCCGAACCTCTGGGTCGAGGACATCGACTGAAAAAACAGCCCACGAGGCTTGCTGATTACGTCATGACATTGCTACAAAAACCTTATCCATCGGCAACACCGTATCCGTTGGATAACTACCTTTTAAGTTCTCAATTTTCTGCCACTTATCATGCCTATGTCATGGCTGTTACTACTGGCTTTGAGCCTACACACTACAAAGAGACCATACTCGACGAGAATTGGCAATCTGCTGTTCAAGATGAAATTGTTGCTTGTAAAGACCAAGGCACTTGGACAGTTGAAACTCTTCCACCTGGGAAGAAGGCTCTTGGCTGCAAATGGGTTTTCCGACTCAAGTATAATGCGGATGGCTCTTTTTCACGTCATAAAGCTCGCCTCGTGATTCTCGGAAATCATCAAACCAAGAGCATAGACTACAACGAGACTTTCGCTCCTGTCGCCAAGCCGGTTACAATTCGTATTTTCTCCAACAGGTTTTTTCGAATGACTGGGAAGTACATCAAATGGATGTACATAACGCTTTCTTACATGGTGATTTAGACGAGGAAGTCTTTATGCAACTCCCTCCGGGGTTTCGACCAATGACAAGACCTACACAAGTCTCTGTAAGGTTTAAAACAAGCACCGCGCTGTTGGTTCGCAAAGCTTGGAGATGCATTGAAAGACTATGGATTTCGACAAGATGAATCGGACTATTCACTTTTCATCTATACGAAAGATGAAACACGTCTTCATGTCCTCGTCTATGTTGTCGATTTGATCATCACGGGAACCTCTGTTGGTATCATCAATGCGTTTAAAGGTTACTTCAGCTCATGCTTTCACATGAAGGACCTCGGCGTCCTACGTTATTTCTTGGGAATATAAGTTGCACGGAACTCTTCGGGGATTTATCTTTGTCAACGCAAGTATGCGCTAGACATAATCTCTGAAATAGGTCTTATGGGGGTAAAACCAATGTCGTTTCCGCTAGAACAGAACCACAAATTATCTCTCGCGGATGGTGAAGCGTTGTTTGATCCTACAAGCTATCGCCGTTTGATTGGTAAACTCATATACCTCGGTTTTACTCGACCAGAGATGTCCTATGTTATTCATGTCTTGTCTCAATTTATGAGTGATCCGAAACAAGAACATTGGGATGCAACACTTCGGGTTGTTCGCTATTTGAAAAACAGCCCAGGGCAAGGAATTCTACTTCGCGCGCACACTGCGCTTACGGTTACTTCATGGTGTGACGCCGATTGGGATGCGTGTCCTGTGACACGGCGTTTTTTTACCGGTTGGTTCATTCAGTTAGGTGGTTCTCCTATCTCTTGGAAAACCAAGAAACATGACAGAGTTTCGAGATCTTCTGCTGAAGCAGAATACAGAGCTATGGTAGATACCGTCAGCGAACTCCTTTGGATACGGGATCTTCTTCCAGGTCTCGGTATTGCATGTACAGCTCCAATTCCTCTGTACTGCGACAATCTATCTGCCATTAACCTCGCTGCTAATCCGGTATATCATGCTTGAACAAAGCATGTTGGTGCGGACTGTCATTTTATTCGGGATGAGATCATTCGCAGCGTCATCACTACAAAACATGTCTCGACCAAGTCTCAACTCGCTGACATCATGACAAAGGCTTTGGGACACAAAGAATTTGAAGGTTTTCTTCTCAAGTTGGGTGTTTGGAACCTCGACACTCCACCTTGACGGGGGTATTGGGCTATGTTGGCCCATGTAATCTATTTCTTATGACTTATATTTAGGTTAAGTATTAGACGTTTGTATATCGAGTATATAAAAGATATGCCTCCAAACATTGTAAAATAAGAATCCTCTTTACAACCTATAAAGGCTTCTTGACACTTTGACTTTTGATCAATTTAGATCAACTGAAGTTTCAACAATCACTTAGGAAGCAAAAAACATAGAGAAGCATATGTGGAACTATGATATTATCGTGAGCTATAATTTGTTTCCTGAATAAGATAATGATGTTAAATACCTTTCGTAGTGTAAAACACTACTAAACTAATATATTTAGAAACAAGCACAAATGGTAAGGCCAACAAACATTTCTAGTATCCTTATTCTTAAGACTTCCACTATACTCTGCATTTCTGAACTAATGTGATCATGCTCTGTTTGATCTCTGTGATTGTGTTTTTTTTTGTGTTATTTAAACGATTGCCTAGAACCTTAAACCTTTGCCGTGGGATTGAAAATGTAACATGGCTGTGAAAGATGCAACGATGATTCTAACAATGGCGGGATCTCTTACAGTCTAACATTTCTTTTCAAGTTTTAAGTGTTATGGATAAGGAGCTAGAAGGTTTGATCCATTTGTTTGTAACCAGAAATTTCAATTTTCAGCCTCGGGGTACCTTTTTCATAGAAGTCAGTTTAAGATAAATAAATAGCTTGCACGACCTAAGTATATGTCACAAAGATTACAATTCCCCAGTTTCCTTTTTTTGAGTCACTATTCTTTTGGCCAGGTTGTTTTTTTGGCTCTGCAAACATAACTCTCCTAATAATTTAACTTCAGGTTAACTATCAAAGCATCGGTCAAAACATTACATTTGAGACGGGCCTTGTCACCATCAAAGCATCGGTCATATTAAGTATTTATAAGATTACCCACAAAACAGAGGAAGAGAAGAAGAAATCGAAGAAAAGATTCCATAGACAAAAACTATTTCAAACGTATCGTTACAGAGAGAGAGAGAGAGAGAGAGAGAGAGAGAGCATGCAACATAGAAATCTAATATCGTGCATTCACATCACATACAATCCAAGAGTAGGTAATGATTCTGAATAAATTCATTCACCTGAATACTAAAACATAAAGAGTTAGATCAATGTAAGGCTTTCACACCAAACATCGTTTTTTATTCATAAGCCAAAGGAGGATGTTGGAAGAAAGTGGACAAAAAGATTTAGCTGCTACTTTTTATCCTCCTTATTCTTCGTCACATTCGAAAAATTGAACATTAGGAATATGTTGGACTTTGTAGTAATCTTCCCCACCTGGTACCAATTTCTTCTTCCACTGCCTCTTCATTTCTTTAATTGTCAGTTCCTTTAAAGAAGTTATATACTTGAGCCCCTCCGGTAGCTCCTTCAGCCTTTTGCAATTACGTATATTCAAAGTACGAAGACATGGCATCGACCCTTCTTCTACTATCCACTCTTCCAACTCTTCTAGCTCGGATATTTCTAGAATACATAACTGATGGAATCCACCTGTCGAGCACACCATTCTCCTCCCGGTGAAAGCACTATTTGTTACGTCAACCGATTCTAAATGAAGCAACTTTTCCAGAATCAGCATTGGATCCTCCTCCATCCTGCAAAGGTGTAGCGATATGTGTGCAAGGTGGGGAGGGAATCGATATTGATCAGGAAACCTTGGCATATGTATGCCCAGTGCTAATTCCTTTAGATGCATGAAATCCAGAGCGAAATCTCCCCCGTAATGAGCCGTGTCGGATTTGTCCAAATCAAATAAACAAAAAATCTCAAGGTTTCTTAATTCACGGAGAGATGACGATAGAGTTTCATAAGTACTCTGGCCAGTGAAATTAATAGCAAGGGTCCTGAGCCTGGGCATACAGAGAAGGTCTGTCACACTACTGTGTTTCGTTGAGAAAAACCCCAATATCTTTAGATTCACTAGATCACCCGATTCCAACTTTGTTTTATCATCCATATGTAAAGGTAACGAAAGGTACCTCAACTCTAGCATCTCTTTCAAAATATTTGTCACATGAACTTCCCCATTGATGTTTAAGTTCAAATAAAGCAGAAGCTTTAGATTCCGCAGGGAAGAAGGTATATGAGATACATGAGCATTGTTTAAGCTCAAGAATCTCAAGTGAATGAGCTCTCCAATACTGGATGGTAACTTCCCTCCTTTAAACTTGGCTTCAGTGAGATCTAACACTCTCAGTAATGGTAAACTTTGGAAACCTAGAGCTGATTGCTTCCAGAAGCTTTCCTTGACCCCAAAACACAAAACAGATCTTGCTTTTTTATTGTTTTTATGTCCCAGCAAATTTAGAGCATTACCATCATGTACAACGAGTCTGCGAGATCTAGTAGGAGCATGAGCAGTGATAGTAGAGGTGGAAGTAGGGACCTTGATGACTTGAAGAAAATTTTCTTCTTTGGCTTTAGATATACATACTTCTCTCATCATGTCATGCATTTGACAATAATCCCCTGTCTCACTCGAAATGTTTTTATCAATAGTGACCATATTTCTCTTCACTAGCTCTTATAGGTAGTCTCCTCCATTTTCTTGAATTGTTGCTCCATCGCGAACTGACGTTATTATTCCTTCTGCAGCCCAATAATGAAACAATTTCTACAAATATATTTTGTCATCTTCGGGGAATTGAGCTAGGTAAAGGAAGCAATGCTTTAATTGCATTGGCAAATCTTCATAGCTCAGAGACAATACCCGGTAAACCGAATTGAGATTGGTGTCATCTAAACCAGATTTCCCAACGATCTGAGTTCCAAAATTGTCATATACTTTTTTCCACTCGGAAACCGTATGTTTCTTAGCCAACAAGCCTCCCAATAGTTTAACAGCTAGTGGTAGTCCTCCACAATATGTGATTATTTTTTTACCCATGGCTTCTAGTTCTTCATTAACCCTAAATTCTGCAAACAATCATCACATAATATATTTTAAAATTCGAGTAACGAAGTAAATATGCTCCTAATTTTATAACTACCCAAGAGGATTGGATGTATCCGAATTAGTTTAGTAAAATAAACGGCAAGATTTGTCTTGTATAAACTTCATAAATGTAATAACTCAAATCGGATCCTTGAAGGAAATAAGAGTTAATGGGTTTAAAGAGAGATCTTTATTGAAAAATCAGTTAGAGCTCGAGAAGTAGGGTTTAGGTCGTCGGAATAAGAACGCCGACTTAAACTTTTAAAGAGGAGAAATCTAAAGCGATAAATAATGAATTGCTGAGTTTGCCCTAGGTTTCTCTCTCGATTTCTGAATGATAGGGGTTTTTATTGAGAAACATCTTAACCTTATGAAAGGCTGCCTACGTATCCTTTAGAAGGGATCAACGTAGTTCAATTACTAGAGAGGTAGATAGATGATTTAGAGAGAATTAGGTCTTCTCCAAGTGTGGAGATCCTTGGGAGATTGCTGAATGTCCTGGTTGTTAAAGAGGCTTCTTTATTTATAGCTGAGCTAAGTCGGTCTTCAGAGAATCTCTTCCTTTTCGGATTAGGAAGATTTCCTTTTTGACAAGGCCGACCTAACGCTTTTTCCGGAATGGATCCAAATAAATGAAAGATTTCCATTTATCTAAGCCGACCTAAGAGGCGAGAGCCTTTTAGGGTTTTGAAATGGAGCGAGCTCAATTAACGATGCACTTTTTAGAGGGGGTGCGAATCCATGCTCTAACAATAAAGCGCAAAAGAAACAAGCTAATGCTTCTTGGCTTTAATTATATATCTGAAAACATACCAGTTTCGACTCTCGTAGGGAGTACTATGCTCTCACATATATAGCTCCCAACTTTCTTCAGGCGTAAGGAGTTTTGGTCTAAAGGCAAAACATGTTGGATCTGCATGTAAACCAACTCCTTCATTACGAGAAGTAAGCAACATCTTCTAACCTGCAAATTAAGTTTTGTTTCATGTTAGGGAATAAAAAGCATTTATGATCAATTTGTGACATCTTACTCTTTTTTATTCTTATGAAATGTATTTTTTTTTTTTGCGAAATTGAAAAGGAAAATACTTATGTAATGTATGTAGAACAAGAACTCACCTCTTTTTTTGTGGAAACACGGCTTTTATTCAGTCCCAGTCTTCGATTTTCCATACATCGTCAAGGACAATCAAATATCTAGATGTTTCCAACATTTGAAAGAGCTTACCCTGGAGTGTATGCACATTCATCTTTGACATGTCCCCATCATGTGGCCTAAGATCTTGCAAGATCTTTTGCCAAACATCATTTTGCGCAAACTCTTGCGAAATACATACCCATGCGAATCCATCAAAATGACGTCGAACAGTGTCATGATGAAAACTTGTCTAGCTAGCGTCGTTTTTCCAATACCACCCATCCCGGATATAGATACCACTTGAATATTATCATTTTTTACTAGCTGATCAACCAATTCTTTAACACTCCGTTCCACTCCCACAAGATCCTTTTTTCAGAACTGTTAGGGAATGTTTGCCGCATCTCCCTTTGCACCTTTTGTCTTTCTTGCAGCGACATCGAACAGCCACCATGTCCATCGATAATCTGTTGTATTCCAAACTTCTGCATTCGCGCAATCATCTCGGAGATCCTCTTAGTTATGCCTTTGATATCTGTATCAAATTTCCGGCGTTCCACTAAGAAGCAAGAAAGTCTTTTCACACGCTTCTTGATCCCTTTTTCTATTACAATCAATTCTTTAAGAAGAAATGATTCGATTATATCCTCAGCATCATCAACGATGTCCTTGACATCTTCCAAGAAGTTTCTCACCCTTTCACTCTAATATTTCTTGGCATCCGCATCTTTCAACAATGACTGTAACGTTCTCATCTTTAGTTTTAGTTCAGCAACTTGCTCGTGAACTCCCTGCAATCGCTCAGATTCTCGACTCAGGAGATCCCAAAGTTTCTGCAATCCAAACGACACAACTCCCTCCGCCATAATTACTCTCCTGTTCCACAGTTAACAGATAAGTCACCAATGACATAAATTGTACCGTTCTTACTTTAGTTTTAATAACAAAACTTGTAATAAGATTTGATTAAACAATTCAAGTGCCTTCAATTCGTGAAATACAATTTTAATAATCCTAATTTTGTTTAATAGCAGATTCGAGTCACAGCAACAAAGTGCAAGTCAGAAAATTAATGTTATAATAAGAAAACACGATTTATTTTTCGTGAATCAGCTCTGCAACTCGCTTCTGGTACCAACGTTCCGTGGAAGGAAGAGAGATGAGTTTTATGATAGAGTTGACTCGAAGTCAATCTTATCAACGACACATTGGTTTAAGAGTTTGGTTTCCACCATATCTTATTGACCATTGACCAATGACAGTTCGCCTGGCCACACGTGGTAAATTTTCAGTCTTTAACATTTATTCAAAACAAACCTGCAACATCATCTTCACCATCGTATTGTTGGAACCAAATTTTCAAGCCAATGGACTTCTTCCATTTTGTCAAAAATTGGAAGTTGAGTGAAAAATGTAGAAACCGATTGTAGAGTTTAGGATTTAATAAGAATACTTCTCTTATTAATAGTAAGGAAAATCTCTCAAAACCTTAACACCAAAACTCATAAGTTGTGTTACAAGTTAGCACCTCTTTATTGATAAGCGATGAATTAGCGTTAGTATAGATCGTGTATAGATCGAGTTTAGGAAAGGTAACACGATCTACACTAACGCTAATTCATCGATTATCACTTATATAGGGAAACATAACTCCAAAACCCTATTTAGATAACTCCTAAGGAAAAGGAAATCTTACATAACCGATATGTATATTTAGATTCTCCTACATATACTTGACTTGATCACCAAGTTACTTCAAGCTTACAACAACATTCTCCCCCTTAACCTTGAAATCATCTTCATTCATGTCTTGAACTCCAATGAACCTTTTCATCTCTTTGAATTTGACTCTTCCTAAGGCCTTAGTTAGAATGTCTGCCTTTTTCTCATTACCTGGAACATGCTCAACATTTATCTGTTCATTCTCGACGCATTCTCGTATAAAATGGTACCTAGTGTGTATGTGTTTACTACGGCCATGGAACACAGGGTTCTTAGTGAGTTGGATTGCTGATTTGTTGTTGATCCGAACAGTTACCTTCTCACTTTCCTTTCCAGTTACCTCGGCAAGAAGCTCCTGGAGCCAGATGGCTTGCTTGGCAGCTTCCGTAGCAGCCATAAACTCAGCCTCACACGATGACAAAGCCACAATCTCTTGCTTTGTCGAACACCAAGTGATTGGAGATTCACCGAGATAAAATATGTGTCCCGTTGTGCTTTTTCCATCATCGATATCAACATTGTAAGAGCTATCACTATAACCCAATAGATGTACCTTGCTCGTGCGTTTGAAGAAGAGACCAAGTACCCCGCAGATATCGAAGAACTTGTTTCAAACCCGCTCCATGAGATTCCTTCGGTGCTTGCATGTACTTGCTCAAAACTCCAACGCTATAGGATAGGTCTGGTCGAGTGTGTAGTAAGTACCGAAGAAATCCAATGCTAATACGATATTCTCCTTCTTCGATACCTTTCTCTTCTTGTGACTTGGACAGCTTCAAATTCATATCCATCGGTATATGAGTAGGATTACAATCTTCCATTCTTGTCTCTTTCAATATCTTTTGAGCATATCTCTCTTGCTTTAGAACGACACCTCCCTCAAGTTGTCTCACTTCAATCCCAAGATAATATGTAAGTAATCCGAGATCACTCATCTCAAACTTGGCCGCCATTTTCTTCTTTAATTTAAGTATTACTGCCAAAGATGAACCGGTAACAAGCAAATCATCTACATACACAGCCACGATAAGAAGCTCTTCTCCTTCTTTTTTTCGATACAATGAAGGTTCCTTAGAACATCTCTGAAACTTCATCTCTCTAAGAGTCATGTTCAGCTTGGCATTCCACGCTCTAGGTGCTTGTTTTAGACCATAGAGAGCTTTGTTTAGTTTATAAACTTTGCCCTCGCTTCCTTTGATCACAAACCCTTCTGGTTGTGAAACATACACTTCATCCTTCAGTTCCCCATGTAGAAATGCCGTCTTAACATCTAAATGATGTATTTTCCAACCATATGAAGCCGAATGACTAATGATGAACCTGATTGTTTCCATACGAGCTACAGGTGCAAAGACTTCATCATAGTCGATGCCATGCTTCTGAAAGTATTCTTTAGCAACCAAGCGAGCTTTGTGTTTGTTAATACTTCCATCTGAATTCCGTTTGATTTTAAAAACCCACTTTAAGCCGATTGGCTTGACTCCGATAGGTAGATCAATCAAATTCCAGGTTTTATTCCTCTCTATCGATGAGAGTTCGTCTTCACATGCTTTTACCCAAACTTCCGATTCCTTAGATTCACTAAAATCCCAGGGCTCTTCATCCATAGACAACAGGAGACGATCCAAATCTTCATCACGTGTGACATAGTCACTCAGATATTTCGGCTCAGACCTGTGTCTCGTGGATCTCCTCAATATTGGTTGTTGTAGCTCGTTATCATCATCGTCATCAGCTTCTTCATTCTCTTCTTCTTCCTCATGAAGATCGTTGTTTGGCTCATTATCATCAATAGCCCTAGCAACATCATTACCGTCACCATCTACAGTTGCTTGATCAATCAATCTGATTCCTCTATTCCCAAATTCTCCTAGATTAATAGAAAAACCCGCAAAGTTTCCTGGTTCGACTCTCTTCCAGTCCCATCATTTGCTCTCATCAAACTTAACATCTCGACTTACTATGATCCTCTTACTTGAGGGGTCAAGTAATCGATATGCCTTTGATCCAGGCTCAGTTCCTAAGTATACCAACACTCTCGATCTGTCATCCAACTTCTTTCTACCCACAATTTATGTTCTTGCAAAGCCGAGACATCCAAATACTCTTATATGATTAAGATTTGGTTTCATCCCTTTCAGCGCCTCATATGGAGTTTTATTAACTAGAGACCTCGTCGCAATTCTGTTGATCAAGTATGTGGAGTGTCTTATGGCTTCACCCCATAGATGATTTGGCATCTCCATGTGCTTTAAGATACTTCTCGACATTCCCAAGAGCGTTCTGTTTCGTCTTTCAACAACTCCGTTTTGTTGAGGAGAGTAAGGAGCGGTTAAATGTCTCTTGATCCCAAGGTTTTCACAGTAGGATTGGAAATCATGAGATGTAAACTCCCCACCTCTATTGGTCCTGAACGTCTTGATCACAGCCTTTGATTCTTGTTCGGAAAGTATCTTAAATTTCTTGAACTTCTCAAGTGCTTCACTCTTCTCTTTCAACAGAACTGTCCACATATAGCGCGAGAAATCATCTATGATCACAAATACATAACTCTTTTGGGCCGGCGTTGAGGGTGTGATGGGTCCACAAAGATCCCCATGAATGAGCTCGAGAGCTTGTGTAGCTCTGTACGTGGCTGTTTGTGGAAACGGGTGTCTTGTCTGTTTACCAAGCAAACATGATATACACGCTTGTCTCTCGACCTTGATGTTTGGTATGCTAGCTACTAAATCTCTGCTTATCATCAACTTCATCGTATTTGTGTTGATATGGCCTAGCCGTGCGTGCTATCTAGTTGACTCGGTTGAGGCCAACTGTAAACACTTGATGCTTTCAACCTCTAACAGGACTTTATATAGCCGGTTTCTGGACCTTGTCGTTCTAACAAGTAGTTTACCAAATCGATCATAGATCATTAATTTGTCTTCCAACATTCATATCTCACACCCTGCCTCAGTAGCCTGACCTAAACTCACGATGTTACTCTTCAAATCTGGAATGTAGTAGATGTTGTGTAGGGCCTTCTTCTCACCATTCTCAAACACAAACTTTATTGATCCTTTCCCTTTTATGTCTATACCGGAATCGTCTCCAAACCTAACCTTTCCCGTAATACTCTCATCAAGATCATAGAAGAAACTTCTATCTCCACTCATGTGATTACTCGCCCCATTGTCAAGGTACCATGTGTTATTGGTATCTAGACTCGTCTCAAAGCTGCTCGGTTTTACTTTGTCTTCTTGGAGATATACTACTTCATGCATCATAAGTTCATCAGCCGATTGAGTGTCTTCATCTTTTTTCTCCTGCGCTTTTTGAAGCTTGAGTAATCTATCAGGGAAATCCGACGCATAATGCCCTTGTTTATCACATCTAAAACATGTGATATGGGAAATATCATATTCCTTGTCTTTGTCTCTTTGTTGATTCCCATATCGACCACGTCCTCTACCTCTCGAAGAGCGACCTCCTCGTCCTCTTCCTTTGTAGCTTTCGTTACTATTTTGAGAAGGATTTGCGTTAGCATACATGAGTTTGCCTTGGTCATCATCTTGCTCTTCCTCCTCTTCACTAATTCTCTCTTCGTATGCCTTTAGACGTCCTACGATGTCTTCGAAGCTAGTTGCGTTAAGATCCAGTACTTGCTCGAGAGAAGCTCCGATGTGAATGTATTTATTTCGAGGAAGACTTGACATGAACTTCTTGACTATCATAGGTTCTTCTAATTCTTTGCCTAAGGCAGCCGATTTTGACGAGATTGCTGAGAGTTTTCCAACAAAATTGTCAATCTTCTCAGTCTCCTTCATCTTCAAGCGATCGAACTCGGCCATTAGAGTTTGCAATCTTGCCTCTTTAACCCTGTCTCCTCCATTGTGTCTCGATTTTATAGCTTCCCATACTTCCTTGGCGGTTTCAAGATCACCAACTTGAAGAATTAGAGATTCGGGAATGGATTGGAATAGCAAAGCTATCGCCATATCATTCTTTGTCTCATCGATGTTTCCCTTCTCAACTACCTCCCACGAATTATTGACCTTGAGCAATACCTTCATCCTTATGGACCATACTGTGTAATTGCACGAGTTTAACATAGGCCACTTGATGTAAGAAGATCCTCCTCCCTCCTCCTTCATCTTTGTCTCATCGATGTTTCCCTTCTCAACTACCTCCCACGAATTATTGACCTTGAGCAATACCTTCATCCTTATGGACCATACTGTGTAATTGCACGAGTTTAACATAGGCCACTTGATGTAAGAAGATCCTCCTCCCTCCTCCTTCATCTTTGACGTAGGTTTGTCGTCTCCTCCTAACGTCGAAGTTTTGTCGTCTCCTCCTGCCATTGAAGCTATGATACCACGTGTAGAAACCGATTGTAAAGTTTATGATTTAATAAGAATACCTCCGTTTTTAATAGTAAGGAAAACCTCTCAAAACCTTAACACCAAAACTCATAAGTTGTGCTACAAGTTAGCACCTCCTTATATAGGGAAACATAACTCCAAAACCCTATTTAGATAACTCCTAAGGAAAAAAAAATCTTACATAACCGATATGTATATTTAGATTCTCCTAAATATACTTGACTTGATCACCAAGTTACTTCAAGCTTACAACAACAAAAAATGGACTTTGGGCTTATGTCTAAGTTTAACCAAATTTTCATTTCTGTTTTTAGTTACAATCCCTAAATGAAAATCAATATTTTGGCCCAATAAAGAATCGATTAATTTTGTGGTTCATTGAAAAGATTTTTTCTCAACCAAGTAAAAAAATCTCCCTCAATTTTCGGTCACAATCCCTCTCTCCGCGTAACGTGCGCCCGAGCCAAGATTTGCAAAGATTTTAGGATTGAAAAACCGCTCCTCTCCGGCTATATAAGGTAGCCGTCTCTCTCATTCTAAAATACACTTACACACAGAAAAAATCACTTTCGAAACTGTCTCTTATACACATCTAGATGTGTATAAGAGACAGAGGTAGCCGTCTCTCTCATTCTAAAATACACTTACACACAGAAAAAATCACTTTCGAAAGTTCTAGCAATTCTTTTTCTTAAACGTAAGTCTCGAGAGTTTAACGTAAAGTTTCTTTAAAGTTCGCAGACTCCGTTTTGAGTGATGCAAAACGGTTTCGTATCGGTTGTATCTTGAGATTCAAAACTCGCATATTACCGTCACACTACGGGCGATTTATTGAGTTACGGAAAGAGATTATATCTCGCCTCCGATATTGTTTACAAAATCGTTTTTTACAAAAGGTCTCATTTTTAATACGCTTTCCTTACTATCGTTTCTTCCCACTTATCGTTTCTAATCGGTTTTATAGATCGTATTTCTTATTCAAATTTTTTTTCCTACAATCGTAACTAAGTACATCTTTTTCTAGCCTATCGCTATAATCGGATTAAGTTTTTGCGGTTACTCTAAAAACGATTTACAAAATGTTTCTTACTGGTTCTTAAAAACCTAGTTTTCAAGCGTTTTTTGGTTTTACTACGATAACGGATTTGCGATCCATTTCTATAGCGTTTCCGTGAATCGTTTTCGAAACAATACTATTCGGTTTTGGGAAATCTTTAAAAGTGAGTTTGCAAAACGTTTTAACCGATTCAAACGTTTCAGTGCACGCTTTCAAAAGCGAGTTTGCTAAACACTTATAAGCGATCTACAACTGTTACTCGGAATCGCTCTCTAGTCATTTCCGTTAACAAGATCTGCTACTTTCATTTATTTTAGATAAATCATTTATTGAACTTTTTGTTAAAATCGTTGGTATACTGATTCACTTGTTTACTTGTGATAACATGACTACCAACACCTCAAACGTGACCGATCAAACACCAAGAGAGGAGACACCACCATCTGTGAATGCGTTTGGACCATGGGTGCAAATGATGTTGATGAGATGACACGCTGAACTCTGATTGGTGATGGTCTTCCTACGAGTACAACACCCAACGCTCCCCACCCTGTGATTCTGTCAATTCCTGCAGCTGCGAGTCAAAGACTCATGCCGGATCATTTTGACGGAAAAAGTTTCAACACATGACAATTGAAGATGCTTTTCTTCTTGAAGAACATGAAGTTCGATAAGTTTCTGAAGGAGGACCCAAAGATCCTTCCAAAAGGAAACACTGATGCCTACACTCTTGCAAGTGTTAAAGCATGGACCCATGGGGATTTTTTGTGAAGAGGATGGATCTTAGGCTGCCTCAGTGACCAGATGTACCTTGTGTACAGTAGGAAAAATACTCCAAGTCAATGTAGCTGGCACTGGAGAAGAAGTACAAATCAGAAGACGTTGGATATCAGAAGACGCTGGATGTCAGAAATATGCGGTTGCAAAGTTTCTTGACTTCAAAATGGTGGATTCCTGATAAGAACCGGGAAGATTCCTATCGGGGATTCGTAGAAAAGAGGTGAGAAACGGAAAGAAGGAGATAAGAAGAAAAGAAGAAATAGATAAGATAGTTGTTTCTTGATTGATGTCAAATCCCTAATACAAGACAAGATAAAATACTAGAGTCTTCGCACATAAAACGACACTGTTTCTTACAGGACCTTATTTAGATATAAAAGAGATCGAGCCCAATGGTTCCAACTCAGGCCCAATTCCATAGTGCTCTCGCCCATCTTCTCTTAGCCACTTTTCTCCACCATCATCGTACGAGCTACCCGACGCGTTGTCCTTGGCTTCTTCCTCACCAATGCCATAGGCACAGCCAACTTATCAATACCCCCTCTAAGCAGACTCACCTTGTCCTCTAGGTGAAATGTCGGATATTGCTTAGCGATACGATCCGCTGGTTCCCAAGTTGACTCATAATCTGGAAGTCCTTTCCACTTAACCAGTACTTCAGGTTCCTGGTTTCCCATGGTACGTCGAATATCCACAATCGCTTCCGGTTCGGTATTCCACTCTAGATTCGAAGAAAGGATTGCAGGAATTTCTTGTACCTGATTTGGCGTTGGGACAGCTTTCTTAAGCTGAGAGATGTGAAAAACGGGGTGGATAAGGCTGTGAGCTGGTAGCTGTAGTTTGTAAGCCACCTTTCCCATTCTTTCAACGATCTCGTAAGGTCCGAAGTAGCGCGGAGCTAGCTTCTCATTGCGTCGCTGAGCTACCGAGAGCTGTCGGTAAGGGCGGATCTTCAGAAAAACCCAATCACCTTGCTGGAATTCAACATCTCGACGGTGTTGATTAGCTGAAACTTGCATCCTTTTCTGGGCTATCTCCAAGTTTTCCCTGAGCTCTTTCAATATGCTGTCACGGCTCTGGATCAGCTCTTCCACCTCTGCGTTAGCCGTGGGAACATCTCCATATCTGAGTAGTCTTGGTGGATCACGACCGTACAAAGCCTTAAAAGGTGTCATTCCAAGAGAAGAGTGGTAAGATGAGTTATACCAGAACTCGGCCCAGTGTAGCCAGTCTCTCCATATCTTCGGTTTGTCCCCAGCAAAACACCTTAAATAAGATTCAACGCATCTGTTAACCACTTCGGTTTGACCGTCGGATTGTGGATGATAGGCTGTACTCTTGAATAAAGATGTTCCTTGTCCTTTGAACAGGGTTGACCAAAAATTGCTGAGAAATACCTTGTCACGGTCTGACACCATCGTTTCGGGAAATCCATTTAATCGCACAATCTCCTTAGTAAATGTGTCTGCCACGGACTTCGCTGTAAATGGGTGTTTAAGAGGTAGGAAGTGTGCGTATTTACTCAATCTATCCACCACTACCAGAATCACATCGTAACCCCTCGATAAAGGAAGACCTTCCACAAAATCAAGGCTGATGTCTGCCCATACTTGTGTTGGAATGGGTAATGGAGACAGAAGACCGGCTGGAGAAAGTGTGGAATACTTGTTCTTCTGGCAAATCAAGCACCCTTTGATGAAATTGGTCACGTCCCTTCTCATTCCCTTCCAAAATACCTCTCTAGCTAGACGCTTGAAGGTCTTAAGAACCCCCTCATGTCCTCCTATTGGGCTTGAATGGAATTGTTGCAGCAAAGTTGTAATGAAAGGAGATCCTTCAGGTATCATTAGCCTCTCATCCTTGAATAACAGCCCATTGTCATATCGATATCCTGGTGCAGAATCCTTTCCTTCTTTCAACAGTGCTACCACTTTCTGTAATTCTATATCAGCCTCCACTTGCAATGCCAGTTCATCTTGATCAATGGAGATTGGCGCTGTCAACCTTAACTCACAATACTGCTCAATCGGAGGTCTACGAGACAAAGCATCTGCCACCTTGTTCTCTACTCCCGGTTTATACTCTATGCGGTAATTCAAACCCAACAACTTAGATGCCCACTTTTGTTGCTCCGTTGAGACTGTTTTCTGGTCTAGAAGAAACTTGAGGCTCTTTTGACCGGTCCTGATAACAAACTGGTTCCCCGTGAGGTAATGTCTCCACTTAGTGATAGCAAATACGATTGCCAATAGCTCCCTTTCATACACAGACTTCATCTTGCCCTTCTCTGAGAAACCTTTACTAATGTATGATATCGGCATGTTGTCTTGGGATAACACCGCTCCGATCCCTGCTCCTGAAGCATCGGTCTCCACCACAAAAGGCTTGCTGAAATCAGGCAATGTTAATACTGGAATTTCGGACATCACTCTTTTAAGCTCCTGGAACGCTCCAGTAGCCGCTATACTCCACAAAAACCCGTTCTTTTTTAGTTGTTCCGTGAGTGGACGAGCCTTTTTTCCATAGTCCTTGACGAATCTTCGGTAATATCCCGTTAGGCCCAAAAAACCTCTTAGCTCGGTAATGTTCTTCGGTTGGGGCCAGCTCTGCATGGCTTCTAGCCTCTCTGGATCTGCTGCTACACCATCTGCTGAAATTAAGTGCTACCAATGATAAGAACCGGGAAGATTCCTATCGGGGATTCGTAGAAAAGAGGTGAGAAACGGAAAGAAGGAGATAAGAAGAAAAGAGGAAATAGATAAGATAGTTGTTTCTTGATTGATGTCAAATCTCTAATACAAGACAAGATAAATACTAGAGTCTTCGCACATAAAACGACAGTGTTTCTTACAGAAACTTATTCAGATATAAAAGAGATCGAGCCCAATGGTTCCAACTCAGGCCCAATTCCACAGTGCTCTCGCCCATCTTCTCTTAGCCACTTTTCTCCACCATCATCGTACGAGCTACCCGACGCGTTGTCCTTGGCTTCTTCCTCACCAATGCCATAGGCACAACCAACTTATCAATTCCAGACCGATCATTGATCAAGCGGAGACACTCCATTTGATTTGCCATGACATAGCTGCTGAGGGAATGTCAATCTGCGAGATCTTCACCGTGAACAGCTTCATCGAGAAGTTACCTCCGGGTTGGGTGAATTTGAAGAACTACCTCAAGCATAAGAGGAAGGTGATGTCTCTCGAAGAAGTCATCATCACCAGGATCACAATGTGAATGTGGAAACCACCAGAGAAATGGAAAGGAAAAGGTTGCAACGACACTCCTTTGAAACCGAACTCCTCCACAAACTTCAAGAAGAACATTAATGCTGAAAAGAAGTTCAAAGGAAAATGCCACAAGTATAACAAGATTGATTCCAAAAGTGATGTGTGTCGCATCAAGCTCAATGACAATGGGCTTTGGGCTCATGGCTAAGTTTAAGTGAGAATGCAAGAAAGTATAGTGTTTTTGTCACACATTGGAAATTTGCGAAAAATTCTTTAGTATAAATATAGAAGGGACATAGCATATGTTCAAAATGCTAACACCCATGGTGTATAATGGAAAGGATGGACCGAAATACACGCGCGTGCCACTGCTGCTGCCGCCAAGCCAGGCTGGGCATGGGTTGTGTTGGTCGATTGGGCCTCTGGGCTGAAAGTGGTTTTTTTTTTACTAAATTTTGATTTCTGTTTTTCGGTCCAATTCCTAAACAAAAATCAATATTTTGTCCCAACAAAGAATCAATTAATTTTGTGGTTTAAACATTGATAGATTTTTTCTCAACCAAGTAAAAAAATCTCTCTCAATTTTCGACCATAATCCCTCTCTCCGCGTAACGTTCGTAACGTGCGCACGAGCTAAGATTTACAGAGATCTTTGGATTGAAAAACTGCTCCTCTCTGTCTAAATAAGGAAGCCAACTCTCTCATTCTAAAACACACTGACACACAGAAAAAAATCACTCTCAAAAGTTCTAGCAATTTTTTTTCATTAGACGTAAGTCTCGAGAGTTTAACATAGAGTTTCTTTAAAGTTCACAGATTTCATTTCAAGTGATGGCGGAACGGTCTCATATCAGTTGTATTTTGGGATTCAAAAATTATGTATTTCCATCACACTATTGACAGATCATATCTCGCCTCCAATATTGTTTACGAAATTGTTTTTTACAAAAGGTCTCGTTTTTAATACGCTTTCCTTATTAACGTTTCTTCCCGCTTATCGTTTGTAATTTGTTTTATACATCGCATTTCTTGTTCGATTTTTTGTGATTCTTACACGTATAACACATTTCTACATTCGGATGTTGCTTCTAAATATTAGCATTCGAATGTTATTTGTGTTTTCAAGTTATGCATGTGAGGTTGGATGCAAATACTAATGTAATATAAACTGCAATCAACAATAATTTGAATTTTTTGATGTAGTGAAAATTAATATTGATTGTAAATTTTTTTCTTTGTTCGGAATTTTGCTAAGTGACAATTGTGCGGTTAAAGTGGGTTTAGTGCTTAGTGAAAATATTGAAAATTAATCGAGATTACTCAAGTACCAGTGTTTAGACTATTTTATCAAATTTTATGTTTGGAATATATATGTACCTTTCTACGTAGATTATCATCATGTGTCATTCATGACTTTTTGCAGGTACGATCTATATGGACTATATGGGTTAAACTGGGCACATTGGGCCTATGGCCCAAAAAATTCTTCGATTCCAGAGACCTGGTATAAAGGCTACCTGATTCTAGGCTACTTGCAACCGGCAATTTGGCTTCACTCTTGAGAACTAGAAAACTTGGAGACCAAATGATCAAGAGAAGTGAGAGCCCGCCTTCCTTATCTTGTTTAATGCCTAGTCATCTGGAGTTAGTGAGATCAGGAAAGAATGATCCACACTTGGCCACATAAGAAGTGAACTCAGCAACCAAACCACCCGGAAAGCCTGATTTCTGGTATCAAAGCAATTAGGCCAGGTAGGCAGTTAACTTATGCGGGAATAGCTAGTTCAATACTAAACGTTTTCTCACCAAATCGACAATAGGAATATATTCAAACTCATACCTATACTTCGTACACTCGTTGATCACGCATTTAATGCCCTAAGTAAACATGTAATAGGTAAAAGTAACAACTCAAGAAGCCTTTAAAAGAACGACGGTATGGGGGATTGCCACGCCGCGCCTAATCCACTGCTTCCATTTCGTTCACTGAGATGGACATAGACATAGCAAAGTATTATCGAGCAGTTGGCATATAAATCCAAAGAATGTAGCTGAGACAGCAGTCGAGTACCCATGCACGACCCATTCAACAAATTTTAAAGCCGGCTTATTAACATGATGACCAAAGATCCGACCCGGTACGCTAACCCGAGCCAGGTAAAATTCTATAAATAAGTCCATTCCCTCAATGGGAAAGGGCTTCGAACCTATTCAATAGTTCTATCCTAAGCTATTGTCTTTGTGCATGATCTCCATAAATACTTTCTCTTTATTTCTTTACGATATTCTAAGTCTGATTTCCATTCATATCTCCGGTCACTTCTTGGCCAAGATTTCTTACTTCCAAACTCTTTGTGTATTATCTTTTCACCTATAACCCCACCAATTAAAGCACATTGTGGATCCTTTCTTTCAGACCCAATAACACCATTTCCTTGCCCATTTCTAGTCTTCTTTCCGTTTTCCAACGTACCACTTTGTGGTCATTCACTTATCGTTTTCTAACTTGCGCGTCGAAAAGCCATCAGAAAATACAAGGGGTGTTTTCCAGGCTCTGACGTCACTGTTCTTTTTGTAAAAGACTTGCCTCTAGAGAAGCCGAAAAAATTCCTAAATAATTTGACGCTAAAAGGAGGGGAGCATACTCTTCGAAAACAAAACAAAGGAGACAAAACGATCCATAGAAGACCACTATGGCGCAAAAATGATGAGGATAACACCCTTAGGAGGAGACCTTCCGTAGGGAATTGTCGAGAGCATCCATCAAGTTGGAGGTGCCACTAATATCCCAATGCAGCGAAAAGAAAGGGGAGATGTGTCCGACCTACCACAACATCCTTTGAACATGCATGCTCGACTCTACCAAAAGGTGGAACACCTTTTGAGACAACTGGTCAATTTGGAATCGCAACAGAGAGTGCGGTCAAGTCTGAAGGTGCCACAACCATAGTGATATACTACGTATTTTAATATTTTTTAATAATATGTTTTATATGTTTTCAATAAGAAATTGTTGGAATTTGGTTATTAACCAATTTTTCAGTCTTGTAGAGGCTATAAAAATTTGGTAGGTAATATGAAGAATTGGAACAGGAATGGGCGGTTTTGGACAATAGATTAGACAGTTTCTAAGCATCAGAAGTTTGATGTTAGATGGAGAACTTTACACCATTAGATAATCACCAAATTTGGATAAAAAATAGCCATGGATGTTAGCATTCATCTCCAAGAGTTTTGAAGTCAATCAAGATCCTGAATAAGAAGTAATGCTCAAAATACGAAAAACTGCTACGTCTGGTGACATAATGGAGCAAGCAGAAGATTTTTTCTTCAATCAACCCACACCAATCGACCTACTCAGGTTGGTGGACCAGTCTATTGAACCCGGACAGAAGTCCCTGAAATTTGCCAACCGACCGACCAATCGACCTGACACTAATCCAGTCGATCGATTGAAGCTCCGGTGAAAGTTAGAAAGATTCTATTTTTTTTAGATTTTGCCAATAACTTAACAATTTTACCCTAGCCGACCACCTCACCTATATAAGCATCAGAGAGCCACAAAAATCTCATCACCAATTCATAGGAGCCACCATCTAAAGTTTTATTGTTTTTCATAGTTTTTGGTTTGAGAATTTGCTACTTTGTTCTTTGCGAGAAGATTTCATCCTTGTATCATCACTAAGAGTTATTTTCTGAACCATATTCTCTTTCATTAATAAATAATAATATGTTATTCTATGTTGTAGTTGTTGCTTGTTTGATGAATATGTGTGAGTAGTCACTTGTTGGGATTAAGGGTCTCTAAAGGGCAATCATCATGGTTTGGTAGATAGGTTTAGTATTCTATATAGTGCTTACATTGAGTAGAAGTAGATTCTATACCTTTTCAGTTCATAATTCATATTGTTAAATTGATCACTTAGTAATTAATGTTAGAATAGTATTGTTTGAACACTACTTCTTGCTAACCGAAAAAAGAAATTGATAAGAGATGATTTTCAGAGCGCTAGCGGTGTCTCTAACTGCCTTATTGAGAATGCGAACTTGAACATTTATCGCTGCATCTTGTTACTTATGTTGTATTTGACACATGTGATCTAGGTTGATAAATGTAAGTTGTTCCGAATGGAAATTATCAAACTAGAAGTGTTTCAGCTCTAGGATGAAAATACTCATGTTTGACTCTAGATAATCTAAATTCTAAATAGTCTAAATGTTGAAACCCCTAAGGATTCTCTGTCATCCCAACATTTTTAATCATAAGTTTTACAACCTTAAAATTCTTTATTTACTTGCTTTTTGCTTTTGTTTAATTTATGTTCACTTGTATTCATTTGCAATAAAACCCAAATCATATTTCAACTTAGCTTTCTTTTCATATTGAGAATGCGAATTAGTATGGGGCGCGTGTCCCAACTTCTAACAAGTAGATCCACCCTTGTTTAGAGGGACATCCATCATCCGGTGTACCCCCACCAGCGAAAAGAGCAGCCCAGTTTTCGTTTATTGCCTCACTTTTTTGCGAAGGCATCAAAATACTTGAAATTCTAACAGGTTCAGTTTTCATGTCATGCGTTACTACACCGGCCTGTCAGATCCCGATGAACTTATGACCCATTACAAGTAGCAGATTATGTTAACCTCAATGCTGTATCAAATTTTGGAAGCTTGCATATGCAAAAGCTTTGGATCCAGCCTGGTGGAACCGACTTTACAATGGCTCATCAACCTACCATGGGCCATATACAATCGTGCGCCCAGCTACACATGTGTTTGTCCACCAATTCGCCGGCAGTCAGGCACCGGTCAAGATGTCTAATGATCTATACATGATTACTCATAAGTCGAGCAAAACTCTCAGAAGCTACGTCACAAGGTTAAATAACAAGTTGGTAGCTATATCAATTTGCAATGTCTCAACTGCCGGGTGTTGTACATGTCCCTGACGAAGTATGATACGACCTCCATCGAAGATGTCATGTTAAAGGCCAATGCTGAAATAAATTGGGAGGAAGAAGAGGCCAGGAGAAGGGCAATAATAAATGCGCCAAACCCGAACGAGCTGAAAAGACCATGATCGAGATAAGAAAATGGTGAGAGGAAAACCGGAGGGGAAGGGACCAATAATATGAAAATAAATCTCGAAATAATAGTCGACGCGGGAATGAGCAGCAGCTGGTGAATTATTACTTATTAGGAGGGCCACGTAATTGGCTAAGTTTATTATTAATTTTTCTAATTAAGTTATTATTGGGTTTTATAAAATATTAGTAGGGTTTTCGTTTATCAATATAAAAGAGTTGTAACGTGCTTTCATAAGAATAATCAGAAATTTAAAGGAATTCTTCTTCTCTCTTTGTCTTCTTTGTTACACAAGCTCAACCCTAGTTGATAATCTCTTATGCAATCACAGATTCTTTGCAGGTGAATACCAAATCCGTGTTTTAGGAACATTGATTTTGGGTTTCTATCGGTTTCTTGAGAGTTATTGTTAACTCTATCAAAGGTATCAGACACCAAACGATTCTTCAGATTCAATGACAGAAACACGTGCTCAGGTTGTCGCGAAGGAGATGGAATTCTTAACTTTGAAGTTTGAAGAGATGGTGAAGAGTAACTTTGACACGCAGAACGAAAACATCGAAAAGCAGAATGAAAAATTGGATAAAGGAATAGACGAGATGTTCGAAGCAATTCGCTTACTAGACAACAATCGTATTGATGCTTCTACAAGTGCTTCTACGTCACTTTCTTTGACTCTAACCACCGGTAAATTTGATCAAGGAAGAGGACGACCTAACCCTCCAACCAATTATTCGGGAGTCACTAGGTTAGCAAAGCTCGACTTTCCTAGGTCTGACAGTGATAAAATCAAAGAATGGTTGTTTAAGGTTGAGCAATTATTTACAATTGATCGTACACCGGACGAACTTAAAGTTGGGATTCCTTCCATCCACTTTGATGATATGGCAGTAACTTGGCATCAATCGATTATGCAGTCGGATATGAGGAGCAGAATTTTGTTCGATTGGAACACATACAAGATGTTGCTGCCGGAACGATTCGACAAAGTGCTGGATGATCCAATTGCTAACTTGAAACAATAGCCGGAAACGGATGGAATCATGAACTACCATGCTCGATTCGAGATTATTAAAACAAGAGTTAAGTTTTGTGAAGAATATTTGGTTAGTGCGTATTTGGCAGGCTTGCAAACGGATACACAAATGCACATTCATATGCTCCAACCGCAGATAGCACGACAATGCTTGCTCCTAGGAAGATTATATGAGAAGACTCATCCAAGGAAACCGTTTACCACATGATGGTCTAACTCTAGGTCAAATGTCGGTACCAAAGGCTTGTTACCATTCAAGAAGGAGCCTGAACAAAAAGGTGAACTTCCCGCACGAGTTTTTAAATCCAATGATCAACAATACAAGCCACGACAATTACTCACCAACGAAGAGATGGCTAAGAGAAGAGCGGATGGTTTATGGTATTATTTTGATGAGAAGTACACCCCATGTCACTTTCTCAAGCACAAGAAGACACAATTATTCATGATTGCAACAGAGGAAGAAGATGATGTTGAGAGTATCGAAGAACAACTAGAAGAGGAACAAACAGTTCATATTTCTGTGAATGCAGTAGCATGGATATCTGATTACAACACAATGAGAGCTCGTGATAATCGTGGGGAACGCGTGCTCTTTGTGTTGATCGACTCTGGCTCCACTCATAACTTCCTAGACCCAAAAATGGCTGAGAAATTGGGCTGTACAATGCAAACTTCGGGTATTTCATGCGTTAAATTAGCTGATGGACACACTCTTGCTGTTAATGATAAGATCGACAGATTTCAGTGGCACTTCCAGAGCACTTCTTTTCATGCAGATGTCATGGTCATTCCACTTGGTGGTTGTGATATGGTGTTTGACGGAAATTGGTGGGTTTTAACTCCTTTAAGACTGTCAAATTCCTATTGCCACAAGATCATGCTTATTGAATCTATGTCCTCATATCAGGGAATTACCAGGTGATTAGCAGCGGAGTGAGTAGGTAAAACGAGATCTGGAGCGCCTCAGATGCTGCGCCTCTATAGCTAGTCCACACAAGACTGGATCAGGGATGCTAGTGCCTCTGGGAGCTTCTGAGTTCTTACTTGACGGCTAGGGCAAGTCACTTGTTTGATTTCGTGGCTCTGACTTGTATATATAGGAGTCAAGCACGAAATCCCATAAACCCTCGGATTAACCGGTTTAAATTCAGTTATTAATTTAAATCCGGTATCATTAATCCCGAGTGGTATCGATCGACACCAATAGGTGTGTCGATCGACACCCTCATATAAACTCAATATCAACGTGTGACAATCACACATTGATGAGATCATTACTTTAATGATCATTCCCAGTATTCGTTATCCAGTTTGCTTAGGTGTGTGACCCTATAGGATCATATGATGCTGGCAATGAGTTCACAACTCATAAGTTATAAGCGGCTTCTAGCAAAGCATTATAATTACCCAGCATCACATGATAGTCTTATCTCGACTTCACAACTATATCAGAGTGTATACAAGTATGATCTCCAGGACATTCCCTTCAATCTCCCACTTGTACTGGAATCAACTTATTCCAATAATCCCTTTGTCTCTATATCTCGATTCAGCATAAGGCAAGAACTCGTGTCATCCTTATAAAGCCAAATCATGTTTATCGAACTCTGATTTTGTACTGATACAAGCAAACGACTGACTTTCAGCTCGTTTGAGTGTGGCCACACTTTCTTTCAGTACCAAATCTTCGATAGGCCCAGAGATATTTATCTCCCGTTATATGGGAGGGACAAATTCCATCTTGTTCCATCCCCTGTTCCCCACGCACTTCATGATATGCCCAATCAATGTCTTAATAGTCACCAGTTACGGTTGACGTTTAACAAAGTCAAAGCAGACCAATTCATATGCAGGAAATCATGATGAACTCAGGTCTAAGGACTATACTCTATAGTCGTAATGAGAAACTCATATGACACTCATATAACAATCTTGTTGAGTTCTCATTAGTGGGTCATGTCCGATACTGTGTTCTCAACACATACCTATGTGATTGACTTTGATACCCCTATCAATGACACCATGAAACTTGGTCATCAGTCACATCACATACTAATCTTACGTGGTCATTAATGTCCCAATTTAATGACCTTCGACTAGGGACCTTAGTAATTTATGACATTTATAATTTATAGGGTTTCATGATCAAATCACGTATTTGATGACCTATAAGAATGTCTCAAATTATTTTGGGACTATTATTTGATTATTCAGTTATGCAATTAAATAATACTGAAAAATCTCATTAAATAAAACATAACCCAAGTATGTTTACATGAACATCAAAACAAAAAAAAATAAATAACTCCCACTCAAACTAAGATTACTGCTCAAGAAATCTAATTCCCATTGCAGCAACATGATACTCATGCTTAGGCCGTGGAAGTGGCTTGGTCAGAGGATCAGCAACATTATCGTCCGTCGGAACTCTGCTGACCCTCACATCACCTCTCTCGATGATCTCTCGTATCAAATGATATCTTCTCTCGATGTGTTTGGACTTCTGGTGTGATCTGGGTTCCTTTGCTTGAGCTATGGCCCCATTGTTGTCACACAGCAATGCCACAGGCTCAGATATGCTAGGAATCACACCAAGTTCAATGATGAACTTTCTGATCCAAACAGCCTCCTTTGCCGCTTCTGAAGCAGCAATGTACTCAGCCTCGGTCGTGGAATCCGCCACGGTGCTCTGCTTGGAACTCTTCCAACTAACTGCACCGCCATTCAGACAGAAGACATAACCAGATTGAGATCGGGAGTCGTCTCTGTCCGTCTGGAAACTAGCGTCAGTGTATCCACTCAGCACAAGCTCATCACATCCACCGTACACCAAGAACTTATCCTTAGTATTTCTCAAATACTTCAGAATTGTCTTGACGGCAGCCCAGTGATTCTCACCGGGATCAGATTGGTATCGGCTCGTCATGCTCAAAGCACAAGCGACATCCGGACGTGTACATAGCATGGCATACATGATAGATCCTATTGCAGAAGCATAAGGAATCCTACCCATACGCTCTCGCTCCGCAGGTGTCGAAGGACACTGCTTCTTGCTGAGAGTGATGCCATGTGACATCGGAAGCAAGCCCTTCTTGGAATCATGCATATTGAACCTGTGTAAGACCTTATCGATATAAGTGTCCTGACAGAGTCCAATTAGCCTCTTCGATCTATCTCTATAGATTCTTATTCCAAGAATGTATGCGGCTTCTCCCATATCCTTCATCGAGAAGCAACTTCCAAGCCAAGTCTTTACAGACTGAAGCAATGGAATGTCGTTTCCAATAAGGAGTATGTCATCTACGTATAGTACGAGAAATGCAACTGCGCTCCCTTTAGTCTTCTTGTAAACGCATGGTTCCTCTTCGTTCTTGATGAAGTCAAACATTTTGACCGCTTCATCAAAACGAAGGTTCCAACTCCGAGATGCTTGCTTCAATCCATAAATGGATTTATGAAGCTTGCATACCTTCCCAGCGTTTTTAGGGTCTGTGAAACCTGGAGGTTGTGTCATGTACACATCCTCCTCCAGAATCCCGTTAAGGAAAGCTGTTTTCACATCCATCTGCCAAATCTCATAGTCATGATGAGCAGCAGTCGCTAGGAGAATCCGAATAGATTTAAGCATGGCGACTGGGGAATAGGTTTCGTCATAGTCAATACCATGAACTTGTTTGAAACCTTTTGCCACCAATCTAGCTTTATAAATCTGAACGTTTCCATTCACATCGATCTTCTTCTTGAAGACCCATTTACACTCGATGGCTTTTACACCATCAGGTAAATCAACCAAAGTCCATACTTGGTTCTGTGACATGGAACCCATTTCGGATCCAGCGGCCTCAAGCCACTTTTCGGAGTCAGGGCCCATCATGGCTTCTTCGAAGTTCGCAGGTTCATCGCTGTCAATGATCAACAGATCATGGCAGTGAGTTACGAGAAATCCATATCTCTCGACCTCGTTGCGAATCCTTTCGGATCTGCGAACTACAGGCACCACAGGTGTTGGTTCCACAACCTCTTGTGAATCCAACGGCTGTGTTGGTTCCACAACCTCTTGTGAACCCAACGGCTGCTCTTCCTCATTAGGTTGAGTAGCGTCCTGTGATTCTCGAATCTCTTCGAGTTGTACTTTACTCCCACTGTCTTTCTTGGAAAGAAATTCTCTCTCAAGAAAGACACCATTCCGAGCAACAAACACTTTGTTCTCGGATCGGTTGTAGAAGTAGTACGCCTTGGTTTCCTTAGGGTAACCTACGAAGTAGCACTTATCAGATTTGGGTGCAAGCTTATCAGTTATCAATCGCTTGACATAAGCTTCACAACCCCAAATTTTAAGAAAAGACAGACTTGGAACTTTTCCAGTCCATATCTCATATGGAGTCTTTTCAACTGATTTAGATGGAACTCTGTTCAGCATAAACGCAGACGTCTCAAGAGCATATCCCCAGAAGGATAACGGTAGGTCCACATGACTCATCATCGATCGGACCATATCCAATAAAGTCCGATTCCTCCTCTCAGATACACCGTTCCATTGAGGTGTTCCAGGAGGAGTAAGTTGTGAAACGATTCCACAATCCTTAAGATGATCATCGAACTCTTGGCTCAAGTACTCACCTCCACGATCAGATCGAAGAGCTTTGATACTTTTGCCAAGTTGGTTCTGTACTTCATTTTGGAACTCCTTGAACTTTTCAAAGGATTCCGACTTATGTTTCATAAGATAAACATAGCCATATCTACTGAAATCATCAGTAAATGTAATGAAGTACCTAAAGTTTCCTCTAGCACTTATGCTCATTGGGCCACATACATCTGTATGTACAAGGCCCAACAAGTCACTGGCCCTTTCATTTCTCTTATTGAAAGGGGTTTTAGTCATTTTGCCCATTAAGCAGGATTCACATTTTTCAAATGATTCATAATCAAATGAGTCTAAAAGCCCATCTCGATGGAGCTTTTGAATCCTCTTCTCATTAATGTGGCCCAAACGACAATGCCAGAGAAAGGTCGGGTTTGAGTCATTAGTTTTAAACCGTTTGTTAATTATGTTATAGACCGGCGTTGATTGGTTGAGAATATAAAGCCCATTCTCTAATGGGGCGCTACCATAGAACATATTATTTCGAATGAAAGAGCAACATTTGTTCTTAATCGAAAATTCAAAACCATTCATGTCTAAAACAGAAATAGAAATGATATTCCTGCTTATCGCAGGTACATAGTAGCAATTCTCCAACTCTAAAATCATGCCAGAAGGCAAAGACAAATGATAAGTTCCTACGGCTAATGCAGCAACTCTTGCTCCATTTCCAACTCGCAGGTCCACTTGTCCTTTCTTCAGCGTTCTACTGCTGCGCAGGTCCTGCATATTAGTACAAATATGAGCACCACAGCCGGTATCCAATACCCAAGAATTAGAACCTGAATATGAAGCAACATTTACTTCTATAACATAAATACCTTTAGATGTCGTCTCATACGACTTCTTCAGGTTCTTCAGACCTTCCAGGAATTCTTTGCAATTCCTCCTCCAATGCCCCGGTTTCTTGCAGTAAAGACAAATGTCAGCATCAGTCGGGCCACGTTTGGGCTTGGAACTCGGTTTAGGCATGTCCTGATTCTCAACCTGGACAGCCTTGGCCTTTCCTTTGCCTTTAGCGGGTTTCTTAAACCCTTTACCCTTCTGTACCATAAGTACTTCAGGTTTGGCCTTCTTGATGTTGGGCTCTGCCGTTTTGAGCATGCCGTGCAGCTCAATCAGGGACTTCGTCAAGTTGTTCATATTGTAGTTTAGAACAAACTGATCGAAGCTAGACGGCAGGGATTGCAGGATGATGTCCGTAGCCAACTCTTGGCTAAGGGGAGAGTCCAGTCGAGCCAGGTTATCAATATAACCCATCATCTTTATGACATGAGGACTCACTGGACTGTCCTTAGACAGCTTGCACTCGATGAGAGACCTGACCGTCTGGTACCTCTCAGTGCGAGCCTGCTCCTGAAACATAGATTTCAGGGTTGTGATCATCTCGATCGGTGACCTCGCGTTCTCAAACTGCTTATGCAGTTCCGAGTTCATCGTGGCCAGCATCAGACAAATCACATTTGTCACATCATCCGAATATTTTTCCCACTTGTCATTTTCATTACTGGGAGCATTGGATCTCGGCTTTTCAAGAAGAGGCCTTTCAAGGACATAGTCCTTCTTTTCCTGTCTGAGAACTATTCTCAGGTTCCGATACCATTTCAAGAAGTTGGATCCTTTCAGTTTTTCCTTCTCAAGGACGGATCTCAACGTGAATGAGTTTGTGTTGTTGGTTGACATAGCTGAGTCAAGAAAAGAAGAGAGTTTAATTAGTTTTTGATGTTTCAAAGGATCAGAAATCTTAACAATTAAGAAGACTCACATTATATTCTAAGTCAATTTTCCTCAATTAGAATATAATGATCCAAGATCCATATTTCACTAAAATCTGAGTGAGCTTTGGCTCATCGCCCAGACTTCAGCTATTTAGGTAAGCAACTCGTTCGCCAATCATATCCAATATGACTCTTGTCTCGGATTGATATCATATATCAAAACCGATCATGTGTCTCCAGGTCCAAAACCATTTTGATAGCCCAGTCAAACAAACCAATCTTTGAGTCATGTAGTACCATGATTACCACCTGCCGTACTCGTGTAATTGTGAATGCCTTGCTTTGGCAAGCCCATCACACAACAAAATAAGACTTGGCAGTTGACAAGAATTGGGAAGACTTAAATGCTTGATATTATGTTTGAGGAACGAAACATGTATCTCAACACATATCATATATGTATTTGAGAAAGATTATAATTAATATTCTCACAGAAAATCTTTTAATCTAATTAAATTGATTAAGTTTGGAACGCCGAATCTGTTCTAGTGTCGATCGACACAACACCTTGTGTCGATCGACACCACATGATTAGAAATTGCGTAAAACCCTTTCGATCGATGTAATCGCGGTTAAATATTTAACCCGATTAAACCAATCAATTTCGGTTCAATCCAATTGAACCGGTCTCGGTTTAACGCATGTGTCGATCGACACAACCCTTGTGTCGGTCGACACCAGCTAACCGGTTTAACCGTGATGAAATCGATTAATTCCGATTAGTCCGATCGAAACAATCAGGTTCAATCCAATTGAACCGAAGGCGATCGACGCGTGTCGATCGACACAACACTTGTATAGATCGACACAGCGATTTCCGGAACGTCAATCAAAAGATCGACACTTAGTGTTTTACGATGCAATAAAGGCCCGTGTCGATCGACACACGCTTGGTGTCGATCGACACAGCCGCGCAGAAAACCTAATTTTCTCTTTTTATCAAAACGATTTTGACATAACAGATCTAACATGCAACTTCTAATGATTTCAAAACTCAAATTCGAATTCATTACACATGAACAGCATGTTACAGATTCAATTAAACATATGGCTCTGATACCACTGAAGGAATTTGGTGGGTTTTAACTCTTTAAGACTGTCAAATTCCTATTGCCACAAGATCATGTTTATTGAATCTATGTCCTCAGATCAGGGATTTACCTGGTGATTAGCAGCGGAATGAGTAGGTAAAACGAGATCTGGAGCGCCTCAGATGCTGCACCTCTATAGCTAGTCCACACGCACACAAGACTGGATCAGGGATGCTAGTGCCTCTGGGAGTTTCTGAGTTTCTTACTTGACGGCTAGGGCAAGTTGCTTATATGATTTCGTGGCTCTGACTTGTATATATAGGAGTCAAGCACGAAATCCCATAAACCCTCGGATTAACCGGTTTAAATTCAGTCATTAATTTAAACCCGGTATCATTAATCCCGAGTGGTGTCGATCGACACCAATAGGTGTGTCGATCGACACCCTCATATAAACTCAATATCAACGTGTGACAATCACACATTGATGAGATCATTACTTTAATGATCATTCCCAGTATTTGTTATCCAGTTTGCTTAGGTGTGTGACCCTATAGGATCATATGATGCTGGCAATGAGTTCACAACTCATAAGCTATATGCGGCTTCTAGCAAAGCATTATAATTACCCAGCATCACATGATAGTCTTATCTCGACTTCACCAGTGGTTTTGGTCATGGAAAAAGATGGTACTTGGCGACTTTGTGTGGATTATAGAGAGCTGAACAGCAGGACCGTTAAGGACAGATTTCTTATCCCACTAATTTAATATCTTATGGACGAATTGGGAGGGTCATGTGTGTACTCCAAGATTGATTTACGAGCCGGATTTCATCAACTAAGGATGGATCCACTTGATATTCATAAAACCGCCTTCCAGACTCATAGTGGACATTATGAATATCTAGTAATGCCATTTGGGCTTACTAATGCTCTTGCGACTTTTCAGGGTTTAATGAATGTGATTTTCAAACCCTTATTACGGAAGAATGTTCTCATCTTCTTTGATGATATATTGGTTTACAGTTCTTCCTTAGAAATCCATGTGAATCATCTACGAAGCATGTTTGATTTGATGAGGCAGAACAACTTGGGTGCCAAGCGGAGTAAGTGCTCGTTTGCATCAGATAAGGTGGAGTATTTGAGGGCATTACATAGAAGCAAAAGGCATATCTACATATCCTAGTAAGTTTACAGCTGTTGCGGACTGGCCTGTACCAGTGAATCTTAAACAACTTCGAGGATTCTTGGGGTTGGCAGGTTATTACATGCAGTTTGTGTGGAATTTTGGAACAATTGCAAGGCATTTGACTGCTTTAACTAAAAAATATTCATTCGCATGTTCAGAAGAGGCTAACATCGCATTTCAAAATCTGAAGCAAGCTTTATGTGTTGCACCTGTCTTGGCTTTACCCTTGTTTGATAAACCATTTGTGGTCAAAACAGATGCATGTGGGCAAGGTATCGGCGCTGTCTTGATGCAAGGACATCCTTCGGCTTATATTAGTTGTCACTTAAAGGGTAAGCAACTCCATTTGTCGATTTATGAGAATGAATTATTTGCTGTGGTGTTTGTTGTGCAGAAGTGGCGCCATTATTTGCTAACTGGAAATTTTGTGATTAATACAGATCAAAAGAGTTTAAAGTACCGATTGGAGCAGAGGTTAAACCCTCCGATTCAACAACAATGGCTTCTTAAGTTGCTGGAATTTGATTAAGAGATTCAATATAGGCAAGGCAAAGAAAATTTGGTCACTGATGCTCTACCTCGAGTCGAAAGTGCTGAAGTTTTACATATGGCAATATCTGTACTTGATTGTGACTTGTTGAAAAAGATCCAGGCTTGTTTTGACACCTATTCAGCTACAAGGGAGATCATATCTGCGATGAAACAAAACCCGCAGTCCAAAAAGCATTACTCATGGACGCATGATGTCTTACGCAGGAAGAGCAAGATCGTAGTTACTCTGGATATCCCAATTCGAAACAAAATCTTGGAATGGTTACATTGTTCCAGTGGAGGAGATCATTCTGGAAGAGATGTAACTCATCAGAGAGTTAAAGGGTTGTTTTATTGGAAGGGTATGTCTAAGGATATTCAAGCTTACATTCGAAGTTGCAATGTATGTCAGCAATGTAAGTATGATACCTCAGCGTCTCCAGGCTTGATTCAACCTTTGCCGATTCCGGATACGATATGGACCAATATTTCAATGGATTACCAAAGTCATACGGTAAAACAGTGATTTTTGTGGTGGTAGACCGGTTGAGTAAGGTAGCTCATTTAATAGATGTTTCTCATCCTTATATGGCAGCATCGGTAGCTCAAGCGTTCCTCGACAATGTATTTAAGCTTCATGGGTTTCCTCAGTCCATTGTAAGTGATCACGATGCTGTGTTTCTCAGTGACTTTTGGAGAGAATTGTTCAGTTTACAAGGAGTTACTTTGAGCCTCTCGAGTGTGTATCCTCACAGAGTGATGGTCAGACAGAATTGGTGAATAGATGTCTGGAAACTTACTTGCTTTGCATGTGTAGTGATCGACCACATCTTTGGAGTAAGTGGCTTCCTTTAGATGAGTTCTGGTATAACACCAATTACCATACCTCCATTCAGATGACTCCGTATGAGTTGTTTATGGACAATCGCCTCCACAACACTTACCATATCTTCCAGGTGAATCAAAAGTAGCGGTGGTCGCTAAATGTTTGCAGGATAGAGAAAACATGATTATGCTCTTGAAGTTTCACCTTTTAAGGGCTCAGCACAGGATGCAACAAAATACAGATCAACATCGAATGGACTGAAACTTTGACATTAGTGATTATGTGTATGTCAAACTCCAACCTTATAGGCAGAAGTCGTTGGTAATGCGCTCTAATCAGATGCTTTCTCCAAAGTATTTTGGTCCTTATAAGATCTTTGACAAGTGTGGACAAGTTGCTTACAAGTTAGAGCTTCCAACATCTTCTCAAATCCACCCAGTATTCCACATTTCTCAGCTAAAGCTTCAGGTTGGTGCTTTCCAAACATCGAATCAGCTATCATCAATCATTCAAGATGTACTCGTGGAGGAACCACAAAATGTTTTAGAAATTTAAATGGTCCAACGACCGGGACAAGCTGATACAATGGTTCTGGTCAAGTGGTCGAACCAATCTACAGAGGAAGCAACTTGGGAGTTCCTTTACGATTTGCAGAAGCAATTTCCATCTTTTAAACCTTGAAGTCAAAGTTTCTGAAATGGGGGAGATTTGATATAGGAAATATTACTTATTAAGAGGGCCATGTAATTGGCTAAGTTTATTTTTGGTTTTTCTAATTAAGTTATTATTGGGTTTTCTAAAACATTAGTAGGATTTTGGTTTTTCTATATAAAAAGTTGTAGCGTGCTTTCATAGAAATAATCAGAAATTTAAAGAAATTCTTCTTCTCTCTTTGTTTTTTTTGTTACACAAGCTCAACCCTAGATGAGAATCTCCTATGCAATCGCAGATTCTTTGCAGGTGAATACCAAATCCACGTTTTAGGAACATTGATTTTGGATTTCTATCAGTTACTTGAGAGTTACAGTTTAACTCTATCATATGCTACCCTTCTCCAAACGGAGGATTACTCAAATAAATAGGATGAGAACGAACCCACGATGGTGACCCTTGAAAAGATGGGAATGAAAATCTCGGGAATTCAGCTGGTATACCATTTCAGGGATACATGAGCTAACATTTTATGAAGAATGGGTCGAAATTGTGTTAATTTCATAAAATTTATACACCTTACAAATTTGTGTGATTGATTTTGTTATCGGTATCATTTTAATAAAATAATTATCTTATTAATTTTGTTATTTTTATTGATTAATATTTTATATAAATTACACTAATATAAATATTATCTATATATTTAATCAATTACTGTATTAATATATGTATATATATATTATTTAAATATTTAATATGTTATCAAGCTATTAGTAACCTAATATATTCCACCGTGTTAACAGGTTACCAATGACAAAACAGTACAACTTTTATTTTAGTTTGAATTAAAACAACTTGTAATAAGATTTGATTAAGCAATTCAACTGCCTTAAATTCGCGAAACAAATAATTTTTTAAAAGCAGAATCGAGTCACCCTAACAACGTGCAAAAGTTAGAAAAGGTTCAAAGAAAAAAACAAAGTGCAAAAGATAGATCAAAGCAAGTTAAGCAGAAAAATAATAATATAAAAGAAAAAAAGATTTACCTTTCGTGAATCAGCTCTGCAACTCACTTCTGATACTAACGTTCTGTGGAAGGAAGAGAGATGAGTTTTATAATTGTCTTGAGTTAAAATTATAAGTGGCAATGATAGAGTTGACTCCAAGTCAATCTTATCGACATTCAAATAAGAAGAAATCTATATCGTTCGCCACCTGTGGTTCTACATTCAAATAAGAAGAAGTCTCCACAATATCTTATGACCATTGACAGTTCGCCATCTGTGGTTCTACATTCAAATAAGAAGAAATCTATCGTTCCTTCTTTGAAAATGGGTGAGTCAACGACAATCAATTCAAGAAAAGAGATAAGTATACAAACTAGTAAAAAGATCTAAACCCCTTTACGAAAAATGATTTTTCAATCTAGTAAGACATGAAACGTCACCGAAGAAAATTTGTACTTAATATTATTCAAACAAACTTTTGAGAAGATTTGATTAAACCATTCAAGTGCGTCAAATTTGTGAAACTAGATTTTTTAATAATCCAATGAATGTTTGAAAAACAGATTCGAGTCACCACAACAAAGGCATACAAGTATAAAACAAAACTTTCCGGGTTTCTTATGGTGGCAGAAACATCAAACTACACCAACGTATAATACGTTTCCTCATCCCATGTTGCATCTAAATGTTAGCATCCGAATATTATTTGTGTTTTCAAGTTAAACATGTGAGGTCGGATTGGTAAAAAAAACAAACATGTGAGGTCGGATGCAGAAATTGGATGTAATATGAATTGCATCCAAAAATATTTTGCATCCAAAAAAAGAAGAGAGATACCCTTTAGCAACCAAAAAAAAAAATGCTTGAAGGTAATAAGGCCCTGTTCGTTTCTTGGTCTGGATGATGCATTTAAATTCAGCATCTAGATCCAACTTTCAGATACAACATCTAGATACTATTCATTTTTAAAATTAGCTTTTGTATTTGGATACTGCGTTTAGGTGCAACATTATTCGTCTGTGAATATATAAAAATCTGGATTCAAAATATCTTAAATGACCAAAAGAGTATATTTTTAAATTCAAATATTTTTTAGTATATTTTTAAATTCAAATAGTTTTTAGTATATTTTTAAATTCAAATATATATTTTTTTCTCAAAATAGTGTTTTTAGGATAATATAATTTCACAGTTTGGCAGAAATATAGTTTTGACGAAAAATAGAATTTCGACGGAAATACGATTTTGGCAAAAAAATCTCATTTTGCGACTTTAACAAAAAAAAAGATGTTTTGTGGTTTTAACGCAGTTTTTGCAGTTTTGGCGAAAAATCACAATTTTGCGGTTTTGACAAGAAAACGCGATTTTGTGGTTTTGACGGTTTTGTAGGAAATGTGGTTCTACATTTTTGGCAGAAAAACACAATGTAACAGATACAGATGCGTGATCTTTCTATTGAACTGTACAATTCAGGGAAGAGAAGATGGATCCGAACACATGTGACACAATACTTGAAATGCTCCAAGTAATGTCCTTTGATTCTGACCTTCAAGCTTAGATGGATGGAGGAATGGTTGGTGATTTGTTAACCAGTTTGTTGGCTGAATCCACAGACAACGATTTGAGACTCTGAATAACCAAGGGCTAATCCTCACAAGGTTATTAAGACTCTCCACGAATTAGACTCTCTGATTCCACAAAGTGTTTAATTTGCAAGAACAATTGTTTTCAAAAGAATCCTCTCTTTGAAACAAAATAAAATACTTTCTTGATTAATAACTTTGTTCATCAAAAGATACAAAGAAAATGAGCTTATATAGGCTCAGAAATGTGAAAACAAACGGTAATAAGCATTAAAAACAAAGCAAAGATCAAGCTGAAATAATGTAGAAATATCTTCTAGCCGTTGGAAATGTTAATGTCTTTATGACTTGTATCTTGATATTTTCTGAATAATTCCATGGATGGATAATCTTCTGGAATCTCCTTGACGTCCCACATAAATGTAATATGACCATTGTTCATTGACCTCTCCAAGTGTAGAAGCATCCAAATAAGGAAAGTCGAGTAAAAGCTGGTTGAGGCTCCTCCGGTTTAGAAGTTGTATAACTTTCTCATCTAAACCGTTTTTGATGTGAAACCAATTCTACGAGCTTCCTGGTTGAGTCCAGATTCCACGACAAGTCGGTTTGTAGCTTAATTCCTTCTGGTTCGGTCGTAATCCTCCATTTAGTGCGCCTATGTCCAAATCGGGAAAGCTCCGGTTTACCAAACTTGTAAAATTAATATCTCCTAACCCAAAATGAATTTGGTCTTGATTCCAAATCTCCGTGGACCTCTGATGAGTTGAGAATCCAAAACAAATTGATTTGTTTCATGGTTCATCTTGGTTTGGCCGGATTGACTCAATAACTGATCGTAGCTCTCCATTGAGTCCATTGGAGCTTTGAATGGGTTTAAAACATGTAAACCAATCTGCCTCATTAAAACCTTTCCTGCAAAACCAATTGGGATAAAACCAAGGATAAAGAAAAAGAGTACAAATGGTCGCATCCCATTTGTAAGCATTGACTTCTACTTGAGCTAAAATCAGCTCGCAAGTCTCCTTAGCTTTCCTCAGCTTCATGTTCTCCTCTTCATGCCTCCTGGTTCTGTGCTCCTTGTTAAGTACTGATGAATTAGCATTGATGCTTACATCAACATGTGTGCAACTTGAACAGTGCAAGTAACAACTTGTGTAATATTGCCCCCAAAACAGAGGAACAAATGGAGCAATCGAAGAAACATGGTTGATGGTTCCATGTACAAAATTTTATTTTAACTCTTACAAACCTATCGATAAAGAAAAAGAGAATATGTAACAGATTTTATTATATAAAGTTGGATGTGTCAAAGTTCCTAATTAACATGATTAGGGGTGGACGTTCGGATTACCGCATCGGATCGGGTCGGTTATTTCGGATTTCGGATATTTCAGGAGTCTAGCTTTTGGTACCGATCGGGTGTTACTAGATTTCAGATCAGATTCGGTTCGGTACCCTCTGGGTTCGGATCGGTTCGGATATCATATTTTGAATCCGGTTTTTTCGGGTTAGGTTCGGATTCAAGTATTTTTATCCGAAAAGTAACCAAAGTAACCAAATATAACCAAAAATACTCGAAAATAACCGAAAATCTAAACATGAGAATTCAAAAGTAAGTAAAGTAATAGATTATAAATCCAAATAAACATTCAAAATTCAAAACCAAAATAAACATTCAAGTTACAACTTTAAATTGTCACAAAAAAAAGAAATACAAAGAACATAAAACCACAAAAAATACATTTCATAAAAACAAAATAATTAATTTCAAAGATAATTTATGTATTTACATAAAACCAAACTAGAAATATATATGTATTTTTTGGTTATATTTTATTTATATAAAACCAAAAAGATAATTTTATAGCTGAAACTGATTTCTTGACGTTTCAGAAGAAAGATCGACTGCGGAGAAACGATTAAGGGTTTACCGATTTTTAGATTTGTGAATGATACTTTTTTATATTTTGTGACATGAAAACCGGGATAGAGGGAAATTCAATCGACGAGAGATAAGGAAAAAAAAAGTTAGGAATTGTATCTTAGAAATAAGATAAGTCATATACTTTTTCGGATATTTTTCGGATATCGGATTGGATATTAACGGGTACCCAAACTAAGTGAAGATTACTCCCGTTCGGATATATTGATATAATATTTACATAAATCTAAAAATTTGTTTAAAAATAAAATTAAATAAAAATAAGTTTCTTTTAAGATTAATGATACTAAAATGAAAAAATATATATATATCAAAAAGCTAAATAAAAAAATTAAGAAAAAAATATAAGACTCTTTTATGTTTTTTATTTAAATTAAAAAATTGTATGATCAATTGCTAAAACTAAAAAAAATCAAAAAATCCAAAAAGATAATTAAAAAATTAAGAAAAAAGAAAATAAGTTTGTTTTTTGGGAAAATTGGCAAACTACCTTAGTTAAGATTTAAAATTTTAAAAATACACTGGTTTTTTAATTTTTTTTGATAATTACTCTTATTGATATGTAAAAAGACTATTTTGACCAGCTTTTTATTTGGAAGATACATATTCTAGTAAATAAAATTAAAATTGAAATTTTTTCAAAGGATTTTTCTTCATTTTGTTTTCTATTTTGTAGTATTTCCTTTTTATTCCTTTATCAGGCTTAATACATGAATCACGTTCATGAGTGTTTTGGTTTGATCGTGTACTATAGTGTAACGACCGGGTGAGTGAGGACAAAACACGGAAAAATGTCACGTGGTGATTGCAGGGACAAGTAAATCAATCGGTCGGGCCACAGAAAGACTTCACAGAGGACTTCCCGGAAGGTCACCCATCCTATTCCTACTCCGGCATAAGCCCACCTAACTCTGGAGTCGGAAAAGATAAGTGCACTTTGATGACATAGGTAGGCAAATCAATTCATTTAAACTTATTCAAATGGGTCTGGCCCGGATCGTTACAATTTTCCCCCACTAAACGGGAATTCGTCCCCGAATTCTGATCCCGTTAGTGTGAACCCTAACCCCCAAACCTCAAAACAGTCTCCTGGGACATAACCAGTTCGACTTCCCTTGGCTCTGATGCCACTTGTAACACCCCAACCGCCCCTACCGGCGAGTCACCCATCCCTCCGTCGGGCTCGTGGGCTCCGCTCCTGTCCGACGGTCGGTGCGTTATTTTTCTCTGTGGCCCACCGATTGATTTACTTGTCCCTGCAATCACCACGTGACCTTTTCCCGTGTTTTGGCCTCACTCACACGGTTTCGCAGAAAACTTCCCGGAAGGTCACCCATCCTAGTGCTACTCCAGCATAAGCACGCTTAACTATGGAGTTCTCTTAGGGTAAGTGACCGGAAAAGGTAAGTGCACTTTGATGACATATGTAGCCAAATCAATCCATTTAAACTTATTCAAATGTGCCGGGTCCGGGTCGTTACACACAGCCTATGAGAGGTGTGGAGCCTCGCTGGTAGGGACGGTCGGGGTGTTACATATAATTTGGCAAAAGTCTACATGTGATCTTGTTTTTTGGCCATGAGAGACTGGCGTAATCTTCCTCGGCTATAAAAAGAGGAGTTTGAAACAAAGACTTCATCAAGTAAGAGATTGGCATAATGTATCTCTGATTTTTTTTTTCTGGTTCTCTCTCCGACGTACAGTGCAAGAAACCCTTTTGGTGCTAAACTTTCTTTCCTCGTTGCTGATACCAAAGCAACCAAGAATCTTCTTTTGGTGCTTAATTTTCTTTGCAGCCAGGAAACGTCTTACCAGATGGTGCAGAGTTGCAGAGGTGGAAGACAGGAAACCTCTTAACTTCAATGGATGTGAAAATAAAAAGTTCGGCGGTGAAAAAGAGAGAGAGAAATGGTTGAAGGAAGATGTATGTGGAAGACGTGGGTTGAAGAAATGGTTGAAGGAAGATGTATGATAAAGTTAAAATAAGGTTAATTTAGTCATTTAATATATAACTAAATATAATTTTTTCAATTTTTTAATAATGCTGTAGTTTTCAAATTTTAATCTTCTTTTGAGATATTTTCCCAAATTTTCTCTTGTTTTTTAATATTTTTCATTGTTAGTTTAGATTTAGGGTAATTCTCATATTTACCACACATAAATATTTTTAGGCCTAAAATGACATAGACGCTTAAAATATTCCAAACCTAACATTTCTAATTAGCTAACTTCCGATTTTGCCCTTTTTAATATTTTCTCTCCCAAAGCTATTTCCGAAGCGATTGGTGTCAACTTTCGTTTCTTCTAGTAATCTTCATCCTCCGGCCGCCGGCGTCGGCCGTACCCTTTTTCTTTGTTTCAATTTTCAATTCAGAGATAGTGAATTGAAAAATGAGAGAAGAAAAAGGCGATTTTACAGGCGATTGCGTCTTCCTCTTCTCAATGGCCCGTGTCTCTCCCCGGAGAGTGTTGTTTGCCGGTTGCCGGCGGTTTTTCAAGGATTCAATAAAAGAATAACTGACTTGTCCCGTCAACCGTCTCTGTATTCCCTTTTGATACCTTGCGTTTGTCCCATTTTTGGGTGTGTTGATCTGAGTGAAACAATTATTTTCCCTATGCTTCTATTGATAATGGCGAACAAACAAAGGAGACGATTACAAGATATCTCGCTTGGTATTGAAGATGGTGTCATCGATTTACCAGCGGATTTGTGTGCATAGGCAGCAGCGGAGACTCGTCTTAGTCTTATTGCCCGATTGGTCAGCCCAAGAAAACAAAATCTCTGTGCGATGATGTCCGCGTTACCGCGTCTCTGGGATGTCAGAGAGGAAGTATTTGGCCGGATTATTGAGAATCAGAAGGTTCATTTCCAATTCCTCTCAGAGGAATCGAATAATTCGTTGTGGACACCTTCACATTCCGATGAGGATCTCAAACATATCTCTTTCTGGGCCCAAATCAAGGGTATCCCCTTTCAATACTTTACTCTCCAGATGATGATGCATATCGGTGGCATGGTAGGCAATTTTGACCATATTGATCTGATGTGGAAAGATACCGAGCTTCCACCATTTCTTCACTAATATTTTCCTTCTGCCCGGTTGTTTTGTCCTCGGCAGAGACATTGAGGATACCGTTCGTATCAATGTCAAAGCAGACCGTGAGACACCACGTGGAGCCGGAGGGATTCCAGAGAGCTCGAATTTCCCAAGGAGGTTGTTGTCTTTGGTCCTAGAGGGAACTGGTTGAAGCGTGTGGGAGCAACTACGGGTTGCCGTGTGTTTATTAGAGGGAAAGGATCAATTTAAGTAATTGCAACAGTAAAAAATTAACGTTTCTTTTATATGCAGGTAATGTAAGTAATGCAAAGCACAAGGAAGCCCTATCCCAACTGAGATGTCACACCAAATAGGATTTTTGCTTTATGATCACATTGTGCAATTTCGTGCTCAACCAGAAATCTAGGGGGAAAAAAAAAAATGGAGGACAACTGTATTTGCCTTTTTGATTCCCTTTTGTCCTTAGCAGAAGATGTTTGTGAAATGACTTAAAAGATGGGTTGGTCTGAAGCTTGCACGAAAGAAACTGAGTTTGACTTGTTTCAAGTATCAAAACACTAAATAATTGGAGACATACGATTTAGGAATCCTATCCTAAATTTGTAAAATACTTCCTAAAAATTTAAGAAAGCTTCCTAAAAATTTATAAATTAAAGAAACAATTCTAGATATTTAGAAAATATTTATACAAATTTTAGTAAGGTCTTACTAAAAATTTAGAAAGATTTTCTAAATGGTTAAGAATGTTTTCATAAACATTAGAATTTTTTTTTAAAAAAAATAGGAAAGTGTTCCTAAAATTTTAAAAAGACTTCCTATATATTTTTTCAGTCAAGTAGTGATTAACGTACGATTTAGGAAGGCTTTCCTACATTTGTAAGAACTTTTGAGCTTAGGTGAGAAGGCTTTTCTTTCCGAAAAGCATATGCTTCCCTTTCCTAGAAAACATTGATCTTACAAGTTAGCACCTGAATATCACCCAAGGTTTTAGGAACATATAACAAGGTTTTAGATATTTAGGAAGACTTTACTAAATCATCAAGAATTAAAAAACATATTTACACTTAGATTATGTAAATTATGTTAGACTCGATGTTCCTTTTTTTCTTGCTAGTCTTATGTCTTAATGCATATGAAGTGAGTATAGTTTTTGTTCATAAGCTTACTTTCGTTAGTCTTAAGAATTTTTGTTCATAAGCTTTACTTTCATTTATACGTTTTATGAAGATAATTCTAAATATTTAGGACGACTTCTTTAATTTGAGTTGTTGTATAAATAAACACGAAATTTTCATTTGTATGTTTTAGAAAGCCTATCCTAACTTTTTTTTGAAAATTCGGGAAGGATTCTTAATCGTTCATGAAGGTCTTCCCGAACCGCCAAAAATTTGTTAAACATTTGTTGGTTCTTATAGGTACATATATGGAAAATTGTCGGCAACTGTTTTGACTCAAACAGTTATTAATGCAACTGTTTCTGGTTCCCAATCTCTAAATTTTAAAAGCAGCCAAAATTTAAAAGTATTTAGGGTAATTCGTAATTTAGAGGATCTATACAAAGTAACTTATTGTCTACTTGCATTATCTGTCTAAAAAGTATTAATAACATTTATGAAGATTTTTTGGAAGTTCATAAAGGATTCTTAATATTTAAGGAAGACCATCCTGATTTTTTGAAAAATTATGGTCAACGTTTTTAGTCAATTATTCTTAAGGTTTAGTTGTTTACACAATCAAATGAAGTTTATATTATCTTAAATAACACATAATGATGGGTTTAAACATGAAAGTGAAATAGTTCTAACGATTTAGAAAGCATTTTTGAAATTTCAGGAATGATTCATAATATTTTAGGAAGGTCTTCCTGAATCTTAAAAACAAACCAGAGACAATATAAGCTACAACTCCATCAATGTCAGCTCGTTGTGCAGTGGGAGATCTACTCCATATTATACTGTGACTAGTATCAAAATTCTCCTTCGAAATAACAAGTTGAAAGTTACAAATCATCTCCACAAAAAGAAAGAGAGAAAGAACCAAAACTATAACATATGAAAAGTTTCCGAAAATATTAGAAATGCTTTGTAAACCTATTAAATTTATCAAAGGTTTTCCTAAATTTTTAGCATGCATTCAAATTTCCTTCAAAACAATCTTTCATCAAATGTTAGGAAGGTCTTCCTTAATGTTTAAAAAGACTTCCTAAATGTTTAGAAAGGCTTGCTAAAATGTTAAAAAACTTTCTAAATTATTTAAAAAGCTTTTTAGACTTCTTAGACTTTTAAAAGATTTTCATTGACTATTTATAAGACATTCATAAATTCTTAAAAATGTATTTTAAATGTTTAACAGAAGTTCTTCCTAAATGAGTATAGCAGCTTCCAAAATTTGAGTGGATGTATAAACAGACACAAAAGTTTTCATTACACATTTTAAGATAAATAATTTGACCATTTAAAAACTTACTAAACATTCAAGTAAGAGAACATAAAACCATTTTTTTATATTTTGTTGGCATATCTGATCAAATTTGAGTTGTTATATAAATGGACACAAAAATTATCATTTACACGTTTTAGGAAGACTTTCCAAAATATGTAGGATGATTTCCTAAATTTAAACTATTGTATAAATATATACAAAAGTTCTCATTTATACGTTTTAGAAAGACATTCCAATTAAGCTACGACAAAACAAAGCATTATATCCAATTATAAATCTAAAAAAACAATACTTCATTCTCACGTGAAACTCCTCCTTGTGTGATGTCAGCCATTTTGCAGGCATACGACACTATCTTGACAGTAAGTTTGTCCATGATTAGTATCTAAAATACAAAGAAGGAGAAAAACTTAGCAGAAAAATACGTGTCAGCTCATAAGCAAAAAAACTTCTATTTGGCCAGCTCATCGGTAAAGTACACACAAGAATACCTTCCAGGTGGATTTTGAGCTCCCTGTCTTCGCAGATCCAAGCATCTAATACAAGAGTCCTGAGAAATAATAAAATGTCAAAGATCAGGTACACTACAAATGGATAAGCCTAGCAAAAACATGGGTGAAACCTAAAGAGTCTTAAGAGCAAACGAGTAGTGACAGCAGTACACTGCTTATAACACTACAATCTCACCGCAATCAAAATCCAAAACCTTCTTCTAAAACTTTTTCTAAACATCAAACAAACGATGTAGCATGTTCTAAACGTCTGCCATTCATATACATAATGCATCCTTTCATCGTCACTATCACAAACATGTAGCATGTTCCTTTCCTAAGTGTCCGATAGGCATCATTTGGTAAAAATGCATTTGCGAAACGACAAGTCAATTCTAAGTTTAACATTTTAGCTCTAGTGACTTCCCTCGTCAAACAACCATGAGGGTCAATTCTAAGTAGATCCACAGTTTGCTACAACCGAATCAGAAATTGAACGCCCTACGATACCCCACTTGCAGATCAACCACCACCATAATACCGATTCATAAACCTCGTCTTAAATCCTAATTCTAACATTTGAGCACAAACCAGCAGACGAGCAACATATTTCCCAATATTCAAATGCAATTCCGCTAGAAGTCTTAGCCATTGTTGTATTCTCCTCGGGCAAACCAATTAAAACCGTATAAACGAACACTTCATCATTCACTATCAAACGGTTCCGGGAAACCGAGAAGCTCCGGTGATACGTTGGAGAGATGGGGGCTTGAGGAGGATCTGGTCTCCTGGTAAACAATACCATACCATGAAAACTCATAACCTTAAGAAACCTAAAGCGAAAACAACAACAACATCAAAATTAGCAAAATCAAGACAATCAAAATCAACACATGTATGGACCATTCTAAATGAAACCTTTTGGATTTCTTGATTCACAATAGCATATCAAAGTTACAGATCTAAAAAAACAGGATTGAATTCAAAAAAAAAACAGAGGTATATGTGAATGTGCTCGACACTTTTGAGTATCTAATTAAATCTCGTGAATTGAGAATCAGTTTTTGAGTTAGGTATACTCCGTTGATCTCCGTCGTCGAACTATATGATCTCCTCTGTTGGCTTCGAGCCTCTGTGATCTCTGATATCCAGTCGCCAATCTCCGTCGTCATAGCCCATAAATATTTTTGAGAAACTGTTTTTCTAATTCAAATGACGATGGTTTATATGAACGAGGGCTATATAGTCATTAGTAAATAAAAAATGCTATGGATGGAAGATTTTTAGCGTGTGTGGTATTTGTGAGATGGAAACTAGTTTTCATGTCATTTTGAGGAATTTCTCTTAGATTTAACCATTTTGGTTATCCGTTTGGTTATCTATAGTTCATACTTCGAATTAACCATAAATTAAAATTGTTATTCGAGACTTAAAACACAGTCATGATATAATTTAAACAATAATAAATTTTGAAAATAAAAAAGAAAATAAGTTTCTTTTTCGATTATTAATATTAAAAGAAAATTTAAAATTTATGTAATTTAAGAATAAAAAATTTAAAGCCCATTAAAATAATGTTTTTTTTCTAAATAGTAAACAAAATCGGATCAGTACTGAAAAAAAAAATGAAACACAAAATTCAAACCTAAGAGTTCTTTATTTATTTTTATTCTCATTTTTTCAATTAAAATATTCAAAACACAAAATATGTTGCGGGCCCTAAGCAACATTAACCCTACTTTTCATATAATTCACATACTTTATCACAAATATTTTTCTGTTTTGATGAGTTAAAAACTTGGGTATGCAATTTGAGTCCTTCGACTATATTAACAATCTCCGCCATTAACTCTCTTCAAGCAAATAAAGTCTCTCTTTTTTCTTCACATTCATCTCCCGTATATGATATATCTGCTCTCTAGAGAAGTTATGCTTCTCAAAACTCACATTAAAAGACTCTCTACATGATTCTTGATATCTTCCTCTTCATTGAACTCATCATCGTCTAATGCGATATCATTAACATCTAGAATTTCATTTTTACTCGCATCAAAAGACTCTCTACATGATTCTTTCTTGTTATCCTCCTCCTCATTGAAGTCATCATCGTCTAATGTCTTATCATTAGCATCTAGAATTTCATTTTTTAATTTAAATATATCCTAATTAATATAATTTACTTTTTGTTTTTATTTTCCTTTTCTTAAATTCAAATATGTTCTATTTTCCTTCTCTTAAATTGAAATATATCCTAATTTCTTTTATTATTTTTTTTTTTAATCTAAATCGATAGTTGATATTTTTTTTTGGAAATTATTTTTTTTTAAATAATATTTTACCGAGACACGTATCAAAATCTAAATCGATAAACTTGTCACGTGTCAAAATCTTATTGATTAACTTGCCATGTGTCACACTCATATTATTACTAACTTTACTTTTATAGTGAAATTGAAATATCTTATTTATTTTTATTTTTATTTTCATTTTAGTAGTATTTTCCCTTTTTTGGATAAATATAACATTTTACCTTTTATTTTCCTTATAGTAGTATTTGCCATATGTCGCGATCATGTTAATTATTAACTTTGACGCATCCTATTTTATATAATAAGATATCTCATAATATCAATTCCCAGAGGCGGAACAAGAACTTGTTTCTACTAGGGGCAAAAAAAATTTAATATAGAGTATAAATTATAAAACAATAGCTACAAATATAAAAATTTTGGTGAAAAACAATATTTCGGAAAAAAATAAACGAAACGATCACTTAAAACCTAATCACCAATACGATTTTGTATCATTTGTTGATAAATATTTCTTTTGAGGAATCGATACATTAGTTATTTCGTGAAAATAGCAAACTAAAAATTAAAGATATCCGAGTTTATAGATTATAAATATAAACCTTACTATTTATGAGTTTAAATCATCTCATATTTAATTTAATAAAAAACATAAAACATAATCTAAAAATATTAAAGTAAATTAAAATAATATATAAAGAAATTTAACTTGAACATGTGAAATTTTTACTTTGTTTAAATTCTTTGGTGAACAATAATTTAAAAAATAAACACATGCAAAAAAATGTAATACCAAGGGAGGGTTTGTTGAGTGAGAGTTTTTTTTTAATGCTTTATTAGCTAATAATTAAATTAAAATTCGTAAAAGTGATGAATTATTTATGTAAAATAGGCTTACATTAAAACTAGCTCAAAACCAAAATAAAACCAATTGACCAATTTAATTATGTTTTTGTCTTCATTGTTTTTTCTTTTTTTATGGTCTCAATTAAGAAAATGCAATGGGGTTATAATCAATTTTAACCAAAAAACAAATATATTTTTTAATTAGCTGGGGTCAGCTGCCCCCCCTCCCCCCTTCCCACCTTACTAGCTCCGCCTCTGATCATACCAATCATAATATCATATCATATCATACATTCTCCTAATCATATGATCACACAAAACCTATTCTATCAATCATATCTAAGCCTATGCGCAATAACTCATGTAAAATAATAGAAAGAATGTGAACTATGTTTCCACGAATTCCAATCCTCACCTTTGCCACTTGATGTCGAAGACGAAACACTCTTTGGTGTCTGAACTTCCATAGCATGTTTACCCATGCTCTTGATACTCAAATCGGTTCTCTTTCAACTGAGAGATAGCTCCACGATTCTCGAATGCTCCTATCAAATTTCAGCTCGAACCGAGCTCATTTGCCCAACCAAACATCAGAACTTGTCAGACATAACACACTGATTTACTCTGCATCAAACAGCTTCATAAAAATATAAATAATTACAAAACTAACCGTTAACTTCTCAATCCCACCGTTGGTAATGGACTCCAATATGCCTCCATCTTTGCTACCAAATATAAGCTTCATCAGACTTCTTTTAGCTCTTCAAACGATCCCTTGAAAAAGTTACAGCGAAACTATTTTTCTGAAAATCTCACTCTCATGATTTTGGGCTATCTTTCAACCCCATTTCCGAATGCCATATAATTCCAATTGCAATTCCATCAGTTCCTAAAGATTTTCTGAAGCAGTATCTTTCCACAGACACCTTGATCGTGATCTGAAACTTTCTCTTCGCTCTGTAATTCACCTTGCAAAACCCATTCTCGCACACTACTTTTCACTGTTGCAGATTGCAGGTTTCATAGCGACTTCTTGGCCAGGAAGAATAGTCTCCAAAATATAACTCCGGTGGAAGTAGGGTTACTACCTGCCTCCACTGGAATCTTGAGTATATGGTGAACTCGCTGGTACCTTTGTTTTTCAAAACCGACATCTCCTCAGGCTACAACGAGCTTCCAAAATTAGCTTTTCCACACTGCTTTCTTCTTCAATCTGATTTGCTTGAACTCAGCTTTTGCCTTTCGGATCTGCTCGTATTTGCTCCGTTTCTTCTTCTATTTACTGCCACAAACTAGATCTTCCTTTTCCATTGTCTTTCTTTCGCGGTGGTGATGATCCCACGACGACTCCTCTGTGACGTCTCGGCCTCTGCTTCCTTCTCACGACTTTATATTCTCCTTCTTCCTTTCTTCTCTACGTTTTGTACTGCTCCGATGCTCTTATTCTTATTATTTCTTCTCTATGTTTTGATTCCTTAACACTTTCCCTTCCTCACGAGTTTCTTCCTCTTCTCTCTCTTTTTCCTTCAATCTCTTCCCCTTCTCTCTCAATCACGATCTCTTTTGCTGAATATATCTTCTTCTCGCTTCTTTTCTCTATCCCTTAGCGGTGGCTGCTTGAGGATCTTTGACTTTTCCTCACCGAAGATACACGATCACATAATAATATGTGTATATTGATTGTGGAATATAACCAACTCTTGTTTCTTCCGTGGCCATTGTGTTCTTGGGATGGAAATAGAATTCTTTTTCCTTAATCTTTGTAGTTTATCTGTGTATTGTGAAGTTTTCCTTAATCTGTGTTTGGAAATGTATTTTGTTTTTCACTTCCAGCAACAACAATGGATGACATTCCTGGTACCGTCTCCAAAACTCAACCAACATGAAGGCAACGCCTTTTAGTTTCGGAGCAGCCAGCAGGACACGTCCAACCAAATCTAGCTGTGAATCCCGGTCTGGTCTACTATCCAGGCATGAAGGATTACCTCAACTTCTTATGCTCCCTTGGATACAATGCAATGCATCGCAAATCTAAGCAAAGGAGTTTTATCAAGTACAAGTTAAAAATGGGATTGATGGTCAACAATGGGAATTCTCATCGATATTACAGGATCTATTGACATGGGAATTCAAAAACAAGCATCTTTGGCTTCAATTCTGGCCAATCATCGAAAACGGCGACACCCGATTGATTATTTGAAAAGAACTGAAGAGCAAGTGGAGAATCTGAGAATTAGAGGTACTGTAACCGAAGCAGATGTTCCTTTATGGAAATACAGAGACGACACGTTCAAATCAAAATTCAGTTCCAAACAAACTTGGAGTAACATAAGACAAGCGACTGTTGTGGTTGAGTGGAGCAAGGGAAATTGGTTCACACACTCAACTCCTAAGTTCTCTTTTATAACGTGGCTCGCGGCACACAATTGTCTAACAACAGGAGAGATAATGATTATTGAAATAAACACTTTAGATTAAGAACCAAAACACTCTTTATTGCTTTAGAAAACTGACTCAAAAACTAAAGCTATTCTTAATCTCTCAAAGCTCATAACCTAAGCCACATCTCGGCTTCTTGTTATATAGAGAGAAGGTTAGTATATTTCCTAATAGGAAAAGGATAACTTACATATTTAGATAACTCCTAAATATGTCTCTTTTCCTAATCCTAAATAGCTTATGACTCAAGCTATTATCAAGCTTAAGTCAACATTCTCCCCCTTAAGCTTGAACTCTTCTTTTGACACTTCTTGAACTCCAATGAGATCTCTCATCTCCTTGAACTTGAGTCTTCCCAACGCCTTGGTTAAAATGTCAGCCTTTTGCAAACTTCCGGCAACGTGCTCGACCTCAACCTGTTCGTTCTCAACGCACTCTCTTATGAAATGATATCTCCTGTGTATGTGCTTGCTTCGTCCGTGGAAGACCAGATTCTTGGTAAGCGCTATTGCGGATTGATTGTCGACCCGAACCGTTACTTTTTCACTTGATCCTCCAATGACTTCAGCTAGAAGATCTTGAAGCAAAATCGCCTGTTTGGCAGCTTCGGTGGCTGCCATAAACTCTGCTTCACATGACGATAGTGCCACCGTTTCTTGCTTCTGCGAACACCAAGTGATCGGACAATCATTGAGGTAAAAGACATGGCCTGTTGTACTTTTACCATCATCTATATCCACGTTGTGACTACTATCACTATATCCCATCAACTTTGTTTCGCCTGCACGTTTAAACATCAGACCATACGAGGTGGTTCCCTTCAAGTACCTTAGGATTTGTTTTAACGCTGCTCCGTGAGACTCCTTTGGCTCTTGCATATATCTACTTAGCACACCAACACAATAGGAAAGATCCGGTCGTGTGTGGAGCAGGTATCGAAGACATCCGATATTTCTTCTATATTCCTTCTCATCGATACACTTCTCCTTGCTTGCTTTTGATAACTTCAAACCGGAATCCATTGGTATGTGAACTGCGCTACATTCTCCAATTCCAGCTTCTCTCAAGATCTTGTTCGCATATCTTTCTTGTTTCAACACGATGCCATCTTCATGCTGAAATACTTCAATGTCAAGATAGTAAGTCAGCTTTTCAAGATCACTCATCTCAAACTTCGCTGACATTCCTCGTTTGAATTCAATTATCATGACTAAGTCTGATCCTGTAACAAGTAAATCATCCACATACACAGTCACAAGCAATAGATTCTCCTTCTCGTACTTTCGGTACAGCGATGGTTCCTTTGAACACTTCTTAAAATTCAACCCACGAAGAATCTCATTCAATTTGTTGTTCCATGCTCTTGGAGCCTGCCTCAATCCATATAGTGCTTTATTGAGTTTATAAACTGTCTTTGCTTCCTTCAATTATAAACCCTTCAGGCTGCATGACGTAGACCTCCTCTTTCAGTTCACCATCTAGAAACGTCGTTTTCACATCGAGGTGGTGCATCTCCCAACCTTTTGATGCGGCTAAAGCAATGATGAATCGGACAGTTTCAATGCATGCCACCGGAGCAAATACTTCATCAAAATCTATTCCGTATCGTTGCACATATCCCTTTGCCACAAGCCTTGCTTTGTACTTGTTTATGCTCCCATCAGAATTACGTTTGAGTTTAAAAACCCATTTTAGTCCGATTGCCTTAGCTCCTATAGGAAGATCCGCTAGATTCCATGTCTTGTTCTTCTCTATGGATGAGATCTCTTCTCCACATGCATCTCTCCATTCATTTGACTTTATTGCTTCACTAAAGTCCCATGGTTCGTCATTCACCATCATCAAGAGTCGTTCGCCTTCGAACTCAGCCAACAAAACGTAATCGCTCAAGTAACCTGGCATTGTTCTCGCCATTGTCGATCTTCTTAGTTCAGGCTACTCTTGTGTCTCGACATCCACAAAGTCATCGTCAGCAAAAACCTCATCTTCACTCTCATCCTTCCTACTCTCATCTGTTTCTTCAGCGTCTTTGTTATCACTTATGTCACAATCTCTGACCTCTTCCAGTGGCAATTTGAACATTACAGGGCCATCATCTGCTTTAACCTCTGGATTATTCCACCTTTTCCATCCCTTGTTCTCATCAAAGACTACATCCCTGCTCACAACTATCTTCCGACTTGAAGGTTCTAACAAGCGATAGGCTTTTGACCCTGGTTCTATCCCAAGATGCACCAACTCTTGTGATCTATCGTCGAGCTTCTTCAGATGTGGAGTTGTTATCTTAGCATAACCAATGCACCCAAACACACGCAAATGTTCCACATTCGGCTTTCGCTTCTTGAAAGCTTCGTATGGAGTTTGTGATCCTAGGGTTCTCGTTGCGACCCTGTTGATGAGATACGTTGCGTGCCTTACGGCTTCTCCCCACAGATAGTTTGGTACATTCATATGCTTCAAGATACTTCTCGTCATCTCCATCAAAGTTCTGTTTCGCCTCTCAACTATTCCATTTTGTTGTGGAGAATAGGGCGCAGTTATATGTCTTCTAATGCCCGAATCGCTACAGAACTTATCAAACTCATGCGAAATAAACTCTCCACCCCTATCCGTTCGAAAAGTCTTGATGCTCATTCCAGTCTCTTGCTCAACCAGTGCTTTAAACTTCTTAAATTTTCCAAATGCCTCGTCATTTCCCTTTAAGAGAAGCGACCACATGTAGCGAGAATGGTCATCAATTAGCACAAATATGTACATGTTTTGTGCAGCTGTGCAAGGTGTGATGGGTCCACAGAGATCACCATGTATGAGCTCAAGCACTTGTGTAGCTCGGTACGTTGTTCTTCCCAGAAATACTTGCCTTACTTGCTTTCCAAACAAACATGAAGAACATGTTTCTTTTTCGACCGAGATACTAGGCATGCCAATGACTAATTCCTTCTTTAACATTGTCTTCATGGTCTCGAAGCCAATATGCCCTAGCCTTGCATGCCACTTCCTTGAGTCACTTGACGCCATGAGTTGTAAGCATCTTCTGTTTTCTGCTTCCATGGTAACTTTGTATAATCGATTTCTTGACCTGTGTGCTTTTGTTAACAGGTTAACAAGTCGATCATGCAGAGTTAGGTAATCATACTTCATCCTTAAATCACATCCTGCCTCTGTTGCCTGCCCTAGACTTATGATGTTACTTTTCAAATCTGGGATGAAGTAAACATCGGCCAAAATCTTCCGTTCACCGTTTTTGCTAACAAAAAGGATCGATCCTTTTCCTTTTATGTCAATACAGGAGTCGTCTCCGAATCTTACTTTTCCCGTGACTGTTGTGTCGAGTTTGGAAAAGTAGCCACGGTTTCCAGACATGTGGTTACTCGCACCGTTGTCCAAATACCAAACGTTGTCTCCATGTACTTCAAACTCGCTTGGCTTCAATTTCTTCTCATTGAGATACACCACCTCGTGCATCAACAAGTTATCGGCTTCTTGAGTGTCATCATCTCCATTCTCTTGAGCCTCTTGGAGTTTAAGTAACCTATCTAGACAATTTGATGCAAAGTGACCTGTTTTGTCACATCGGTAACACACGATTTTAGACAAATCTATCTCTTGTCTACTGTTTTGCTGATTTCCGTATCGTCCACGGCCTCTTCCACGTCCGTAGTTCTGTCCACCTTGTCCTCTACCTCTTCCTCCACCATCGTTATTTTGGTAGGCTTGCGAATCGGAGTTGGCGTACATAAGCTTTCCTTGGTCATCTTCCGGATCTTCTTCTTAGCAGATTCTCTCTTCATAAGCTTTCAGCCGCCCAACAATGTCTTCAAAGCTTGTTGTTTTAAGATCAAGAACTTGTTAGAGTGCTGCAACAATGTGTATGTATTTCTTTCTTGGTAAACTCTTAAGGAACTTCTTGACAAGTTTTGACTCCTCAATGCTTTCTCCCAAAGCAGCTGATTTTGAGGATAATTCAGAGAGTTTACAGGAGAAATCGTCAATCTTGTCGGTTTCTTTCATCTACATTCTATCGAACTCAGCCATCAGAGTTTGCAGTCTCGCTTCCTTTACCCGATCCGCACCTACGTGTCTTGCTTTGATTGCATCCCAAACCGCCTTTGAGGTCTCAAGATTTCCAACTTATAAAATCAGTGGATCCGGTATGGATTGAAAGAGAAGAGCTTTAGCCATATCGTTCTTATCTCCATCATCTGCTCATGTCTCAATCGCCTCCCATACTTTGTTTACTTTGAGCGCTATCTTCATCCGCATGGACCACACGGTGTAGTTTGTAGCATTAAGCATCGGACATTGTATTGACGAAGGACCACTGTCATTTGGTTTGTTGATCGCTGGAACAATATCTCCCATGATTTGGCCTTACAGGAACGACTTCTTTCGTCTAGTATTGCCTTCTCCGTGGTTTGTTCAAGCCTGTTGATGAAGTTTTCTTGGGTGCTCTGTTTCGTGAAACAGAAACAGAGTTCTCTCTCACGTATAGATCACCGAAGGTGTTTAAATCAATAGATTGCTCTGATACCAAATATTGAAATAAACACTTTAGATTAAGAACCAAAACACTCTTTATTGCTTTATAAAACTGACTCAAAAACTAAAGCTATTCTTAATCTCTCAAAGCTCATAACCTAAGCCACATCTCGGCTTCTTGTTATATAGAGAGAAGGTTAGTATATTTCCTAATAGGAAAAGGATAACTTACATATTTAGATAACTCCTAAATATGTCTCTTTTCCTAATCCTAAATAGCTTATGACTCAAGCTATTATCAAGCTTAAGTCAACAATGATTACTTGGAATCCGAGAATAACCTCTTCTTGTGTTCTCTGTCAAGACCCTTTGGAGAGTACAAACTATCCTTCCATCATAGTTACAAACCTTTCATCAAGAAAAGTCACCGCCTCAAGAACCGTTAAAAACGTTGGACGACCTTCGACCTATACCGTCCGGGTGAATAACCAAAAAGGTGTTTATGTTGCGGTTAAGCCAACGAGCTTAATTTTCACCAAAGTTGGAGAGCAGAAGACGTTTAAGGTGACACTTGCGAAGCATAAGGGGAAAGTGGCTAAGGGATGTGTTTGGAGAATTGGTTTGGTCAGACAAGAAGCATCGTGCGAGGAGCACTACAAGAAAACAATTAACTAATGACTGCAAAAGTAATCGCTTAATAGTCGCACATATGATATTTACGACTATTTAACGACTAAAGGGAAGAGTCACCCATCCTTAATCGCAAAATACAACAATTGCATATTAGTCGTAAAATTGCGACTATCTTATGACTAAGAAGCGAGTTCAGAAGGTTGTCGCTAGTTAGTCGGAAGGTGGTCGCAAGAGGCAGTGACTAATTTGCGACTATCCTAATGACCACTTACCGACGAAATTGCGACTAATGTGTTAACAAATGTGCGACTAATACACGACTATTATCTGACGAATGTAACGACTAATCATAGTATTGACACGTAAAATGTTAATTTTATTGCGATTATTTTGCCACTATCTTGCGAAATTTTGGTGACTAATATATAACTAAGTAGTGACTTATTTGTTTATAAAAAATTGTATTTGGTAATTGTTTTGGTACTCAAAACAACGAATTTGTATTTAAAATAACTAATATACATTGCATCTGTACAAAAGGAGAGAGAAAATAACTAATATACAAAATGCAAAATAATTTAGAAAGATTTACTCAGATATTACACAAAAGTTGGTTTATTAATATAATATTATACATTTTTAAAAAATTACTCAGATATTTTGTGTCCTTGTGTAATTACAATTAACACCTTTCATTAATTTGCAATTTTTTTAATTTAAAAATAATTAACCAAAAATTAGTTTAATCCACCTCATTAACATCTAATCCACCTCATTAACATGAAAAAAAACTAAATCCACATCATGAAATACAGTTTCGGGAAACAAATCTCTCTCTCGCCGGCGAAACCTCTCTCTCTCGCGCGGCAATTCCGAAGTCGAACCCTAATTCTACCGTCGTATCGTCTCTTCCAGCCGCTTCTCTTATTTCCGTCGCATTTCGGCTCCTTTTTCACGAACTCGAGTGGGGATTCTTCGTTTTCTCGAGGGGACTCTTCGTTTCCAATCCATAAGTCAGCCGTAAACAATCCTTAAGTCAGCCGTAAACAATCTATAAGTTAGCCGTAAACAATCCATAAGTCAGCCGTAAACAATCCACAATTACCGAAGTGGGGACTCTTCGTTTCCAATCCATAAGTCAGCCGTAAACAATTCTTAAGTCAGCCGTAAACAATCCATAAGTCAGCCGTAAACAATCCACAATTACCGAAGTGGGGACTCTTCGTTTTCTCCAGGGGACTCTTCGATTTCTCGAGTGGACTCTTTGTTTCCAATCCATAAGTCAGCCGTAAACAATCCTTAAGTCAGTCGTAAACAATCCATAAGTCAGCCGTAAACAATCCACAATTACCGAAACCAGATCCATCATATATCAGAGAAGGATAAACGAAAATGAAGAAGAACGAGGAAGACGATGACGAATTGGATGTTCAAAATTTAAGTTCTGGATATCTTTGTTGATTTGAAGAACAAGGTGAAGAACAACAACGACGAGGAAGATGATGACGACGACGAGGAAGACGAAGACGAGATTTTGTATTTCTCTGTTGATGTGAAGAACAACGACGGCGAGAAATACGATGACGACGACGAGGAAGAGGAAGACGACGTTTCGTATTTCTCTGTTGATGATGACATGGAAATATGCATCCGACGTCATTTTTTAATTGGTGAAGTGGAAAGTAAGCCACCAAACGAACACGTAAATCAAATGTCTTAAACCAGGCATCAAACAAAACTTTAAGTCAGTCGTAACATGAATATTATTACAGTAATTAAAAAACGAAAAAACGGCTGCCAAATTCAGCCGTAACTCAACTGAAAATCTTTAGCTCAGCCGTATCGTTTAATATGTCAGCCGTCAAAACATGCTATTGTAGTAATTAATCTTTTGCTACTAAATTAGCCGTAATTAGGCCGAGTTTTTCGTTAACCCAGCTTATTACGGCTGAGTTATGACACTTGCACGAAAATCAGCCGTAACGAAGCAATAACCCAGCCAGCCGGAGAAAGTTAATTAAGCCGTGTCGAGACAATAACTCAACCAAATTTTGACAAATCAACCATCGGGTTATAACTCAGTCGTAACTTATGGCTGGGTTATCTCGTAAGTCAGCCGTTTTCTTATAACTCAGACATATTTCGTTAACTCAGTCGTAACTTATGGCTGAGTTATCTCGTAAGTCATCCGTTAGCTCATAATTCAGCTATTTTTCTTAAATCAGCCGCAACATACCGTAACTCAGCCGTGATTGCCGCTGTAGCGCTTTACGGCTGAGCTCATTAATACACGTCAGCAATTTCTGACGTGGCGGCGCATTTTTTCTGATGTGAAATTAAAAAGTAATGGCATTCTTTGTAATTACGTTTTTTCCTATAACATGTAACAAGGACACGCTGGGTATGGAAAATATAGGCAAAATATGATAATAATAAAAAAAAGTTTTGTATGTTTCTGGTCATTTCACCTAATTTGTATGATATCTAAGTAACTTCCCAATAATTTATATATACACCCATTTTCTACAAACAAAACTCCAATAATGGAGTTACCAAAACATAAAAACATTAAGTTTACAGAATTTTTTTTTCTACAAATCAAAACTCCAACAGTGGAGTTACCAAAACATAAAAACATTAAGTCTTAAGAAACAGAGGGAGTTGTGTTTGAGGTCGAACCTGCACTTGATGGAGTTGAGAAGCCACGAAGTCTACAAACTATGGATTAGTTTCACAGAGGAATTTCTCCACCAATGACAAGCTACTAAGCTCGATACAGTCCAGCAGTGAAGACGGAGGGAGCACATCGAACATATGTATCGAGCTGCATAGCTTGATACAAGTCTATCCGGGATCTTGGAAAAGGCGTATCGACCATTTGTATCGAGCTAGTAAGCTCGATACAGCCTATGAAGAAAACCTTTAGCACCATATCGAGCTGCATATCGAACTACCTAGCTAGATACAGATCCATGCAGGGTAAAGATCGGACCAAGCTCGATACAAACGACCAGGGAAGCTGAAGACGGTGTGTCGAGCATTTGTATCGAGCTTCCAATGAAGAAAACCTTTAGCACCATATCGAGCTGCATATCGAGCTACCTAGCTAGATACAGATCCATGCAGGGTAAAGATCGGACCAGACGAATACTTTACATTCCGACTCAGCCTTGGAGCTCTTCATGAAAGTTGTAGGTAATTGAATCAGCTTTCGTTTGGAGGTGGTTTCATTGCATTACAAGCTGCAGTTAGGGAGATACGGCGATTTTTGCAAGGCTGTCCGATCGAGACCCAACCGGGTCAAAACCCGGTTTGTTCCGGGTTGACCCGGTTCGACCTCCTTCCCTATAAATACTTAAGAAACCTATTTTTATGTATTTTCTCTTGGCATAAACCCTAAAAAAAACCTTTGAGGTTTTGAGGATATTTGGAAGATTTTTTTTAAGTTTAATGCAATTTGATTCTTATTTCTTCTAATCTTTCTTTCTGTATTCATCTAATCATGTATCTAACATTTTTTTCATGAGATTTGTTAGTTTAACTATGATTAGTGAGTATTCTTTTTAGGTACTAGGGATGAGGTAAATTAGGGAAATTAGAGAGTTGATATTTGATGTTTAGGGATTAGAATGCTTATATCCTTTCATATTTGGTGTTCTTAATGATAGATTAGCTTTGAGAGAAGTGATTTAGATCTTAGGGAATTTCTCACCCACAAGGTGTTTGATGAAATTCCCCAATGAACTAAATATGAGATTTACATGCTTTGCCTATGGAAATAGATGTCTAAGGTGTTTATTAGTATATTAGAACTGAATCTTAATGCTTGTTGATTATCTTTTCACTAAGGGTTGGCTGCCTATTCCCCTCCCTATAGTACAACTTCTACTGCTTCCCCCCAAACTATTAAACTCTTGATTTATCCACCTCAACTTTGACATTTAATTAGCAAATCCTCCATGCTTATTTTTTTCTGCCTAATTTCACCTACGAAATCAAAATCCCTAAATCGCAATCAATTAAGACAAATCGCGTTTACAGAAAACAGTGATTGGTCTGTTTAACCAAAACCAATAATCTTTTTGGTTATTAAAAACCGACCCAATGACCTAATTAACTAAACCAGAATTTGAGTCAAAATTAAATTGAGAATTAGGTTTTTCTGTGTTTCTTCTCTGCGAGAAAGAGAAAGAGAGAAGACGACACGGGTTTGGAGCCACGATTGGGGGATTGAGGTTCTACATACTTAATCCGAGAAAAGAGAGAGACGACTCACAGAGAGATAATATCGAAACCATGAGCAGTATAATATCGAAACCATGAGCAGTATAATATCGAAACCATGAGCAGTATAATATCGAAACCATGAGCAGTTCATCTTCTGCTTCATCTCGATTGAGGAGGGATCGAAGGTAAGTGGTTGGTGTTCCTACTAGATGTTGGTGTGGAAAGAACATCATCACATATGTTTCTCAGACAAATGAGAATCCATATCGTAGATTCTACAGATGCGAGGTTGCGTTACCGGTATAATTGATTCTAAGTATATATTCGATCCTTATAATCACATATTTATCTTGGCTTGAGAAGATTTGCTTATTGTGTAGAGAAAAACAAAGGAACATTTTTTCAAATGGATTGATGAAGCCCTGCTGGATGAGACAAGGATGGTAGAGGCAAAGCATATGAGGCTTGTAGAAGATGTTGCAGAATTGAGAAAAAGTGTGATGGAGAACGTGGGGTTTCAAACAATGGTTCACAATATTGAAGAAGAGATGAAAGAGAAGGTGGATGAGAAGATTAAGTCTGAGGTGATGGTTCTCAATGCAACAATTGAGAAAATGGCAACATAGATGGCAAAGAAAACGATGCAGAAAGTGGGTGTAACTGTGTTGATTGTTGGGGCAGTGGCATGGATTTGTGGGAAGTTGCTTCATTGATTAGTTGTGTAAATCGAATGTTTGTGGATCTTGTTATGAATCTTGTGATGAATCTTGTGATGAATCTTGTGATGAATTTTGAGATCATTTGGTGTGTTTGCTTGAAATTGATTCTAGAATGTGTGTTAAGAATTGAAATGGAACTTGAGAGAAGAAGAATCAAACGAAACAGATAGATATATGATAATCCAACAAAACATAAATAACTTCATTGTTTACAACCAACGGAAATAGTATTCAGAGAAAGTTAAAAGGCACATGAAATGTTTGAAAACAACAATAAAAAAAAACATAATATGGGTCTTCACTTGGTCGTTTGAGAGGGTTGAGTGAGTGAAATCATATCAGCTCCTTGTGATGAAATTGAAACCTGAACTTGAGCTTGAGATGAATTACTATCCTGGAAAACAGAAAGAAGTGATCAAAAACTAAAACACAAGTAAAGCTGAACAAAAACTAAAACACAAGTCACTAAAACAGAACTAAACAGACAAGCAAAACAGAACTTTGGATTGAGACATGAGCCTTCCTCGGTTTGCAAAACACAAGCAAACTAAAACACAAGCAAAAACAAACTAAAACACAAGCAAAACAGAACTAAAACACAAGCAAAACAAAAGAACTAAATAATCAAAAGCAGCGAAAGAGTAATCAATATATACCTCTAATGTCTATGTTTCTTGTGCTTTCCTCGGCTTCTTCTTTGTATGTATCTTACAGCTCGTGTAATTGTGGCCTTCTTCACCACAGTTTGAACAATGAATTATGCGGCCAATCCCTAAAACACAAGCAAAACAAAAGAACTAAATAATCAAAAGCAGCGAAAGAGTAATCAATATATACCTCTAATGTCTATGTTTCTTGTGCTTTCCTCGGCTTCTTCTTTGTATGTATCTTACAGCTCGTGTAATTGTGGCCTTCTTCACCACAGTTTGAACAATGAATTATGCGGCCAATCCTAGGCAATTTTTGAACCTCTTTCTTCTTCTTCTTCTTGGGTGAATCGTGCTTGCCTTTTATTCTCTTTTGAACCTTCTTCGATTTCTTCTTTCTTCCAGGTAAGTCAGGTTCCGGAGGAGCGACTACCAGGCGACAACCTCTCTTAATCCAGAACCATGGTCCTCGAACTGGTTCCATATTGGCCTCGTAATTCAGCATCCACATCTGTTTCGAGAATGATATATCATGGTTTTTACTCATTTTGGACCATGATATAAGTGTTTTATAGAGTCTTTGGGCTATTTTCGAGTCTATATAGAGTCTTTACAGGTTCATGTACAATTGGAGACAAATTGGAGATTTGGATACATTTTGGAGCTTAATGGAATGAAGTCACGAAGTGATGAAGTCAAGACTGGAATTACACGCAAGGTGTCGATCGACACCATGTAGTGTCGATCGACACCAGGTTTTCCAATTTCCAGAATCGAGAAGTTTCCATATTTTGAAGAAAATGAAATCTCCAAGACTTTTCCTAATCCTCCAAGGAATTGATGATTCGAACTTATGCCTATAAATATAGTTTTTCAGCCATTGTTTAGCCTACATAATACAACACACACATTATTTTAGAGAGAGAATTTTAGAGAGATTTTGGAGAGAAGAATTTGTCTCCTTCAGAGCAAATTTGGAACTCCTTTGATTCTATTGATTTCTTTTATGCAAACTATTTTATTCATGATGTTTTCTTCATTCACCATGTCTGAGTAGTTTGCTTGTTAGGTTTAGGGTTTTTCAAAGGTGATTAATGAATTGTTAGGTCGAATTAAATTGTTAGGATAAAATCATTAGAGTTCTTCATCTGGATTTGTGTTTAATGCTTATTCTAGCTTCGCGACCTAGAATCTGATCTTAGGTTAATNTTTTAGAGAGATTTTGGAGAGAAGAATTTGTCTCCTTCAGAGCAAATTTGGAACTCCTTTGTTTCTATTGATTTCTTTTATGCAAACTATTTTATTCATGATATTTTCTTCATTCACCATGTCTGAGTAGTTTGCTTGTTAGGTTTAGGATTTTTCAAAGGTGATTAATGAATTGTTAGGTCGAATTAAATTGTTAGGATAAAATCATTAGAGTTCTTCATCTGGATTTGTGTTTAATGCTTATTCTAGCTTCGCGACCTAGAATCTGATCTTAGGTTAATTAATAGATGCGAGAGTATTATTGATTGCCTGAACTAATGTTAGATGAGCAAAATACCTATTCGCAAAGAGATTTGCTTTAGGGTTTTGTGAACAATTGAACCTGAACTTTAATGCTTGTTTGAATCGATAGGATTTGCAAAGAGATTTGGGATTCTAGGGTTTAGACATAGATAATCTTCGTAGCGAGAGTTGGTTGATTTTACATTAGTGATTCGAGTTCGAGAACATTTCTTTATAATTCCTAACATTCTGTCTAGACCTGCAATTTAGATCACCTGAGAATTTCCCTGAACCTAGCGTTTCGTCTCCTGAACTTACACCGTTTTTAATTGCTATATGTGTTTTAAATTCCATCTTTCTACTTAGCTTAATTCGAAATTAGAAGTTCGTTGTGTGACTATCCCTTCTCTGTGGATTCGATCCCTAAGTACTACAACTGATCTCTTAATTTGAGAGAATTGTTTTAGGGTAAATTTGACCCATGGAATTTACCCTAAAGGAATGACTTCGAGCTGAAGCCTGCCTACTTCCAGCTCGTAGCTTAGAATCCTTTTCATGGTCTTCCTAATGAGCATCCCATGGACCACGTTGAGAGATTCGAAGACTTAGCCTCAAGCATCAAGGCTAATGGAGTTACATATGATTATCTCTTCTGCAAGCTTTTCCCTTACTCGCTTACTGGAGATGCATCACACTGGCTGAAGCAATTGCCACCAGGATCTTTGACTACATGGGAAGACACAAAGAATGCATTCTTATGCAATTTCTTTGATGACGCGAGATCCGAGGAGCTGAGGATGAAGATCACTACATTCTCTCAAGGACCCACTGAAGCATTCAAGGCTTCTTGGGTGAGGTTCAGATCTTACCAGAGGGACTGCCCACATCATGGATTCAGCGCGCCGCAACTCATCGGAATCTTCTATCGCGGGATTGATTGGAGATACCATATGGCTTTAGACGCAGCAAGCAATGGCAATTTCAACACCAGATTTCCAGACGATGCAATGGTGCTTATAGAGAATTTGGCCTCTAGTAACAGTACCAAGAACGCAGACTTCGAAAGAAGACAACACGCTGGAGTGAATGGAGGAAGCCAAATAGCTGAGATTAACAAGAAGTTGGACATCTTGATGGGGAAGAAGCAGGTCCACTTTGCTAATGAAGTGGAGACTTTTGAGCCTGAAGAAGAAGAGGTTAACTACATAAATGGAGCTGGTTTTCAAGGACAGAGATTTAACAATCAGCAAGGCTATGGTTCTTCTTACCAGAAGCCTTTTCAGAGCAACGACTTCAATAGAACTTATGGTTCTTCTTCTTACCAGAAGCCTCCTACACAAGACAATAAAGTGGAGTCTATGCTGGAGCAACTTCTGGAGGGCCAACAAAAGATGACAGTCGACTTCAATGGGAAGATTGATACCTTGTACACGGATCTGAATGGAAAAATTGAATCTCTAGGTACTCATGTAAGGCAATTGGATGTTCAAGTAGCTCAAACTGCTGGAGCTTTGAAGAGACAAGAGGGATTTCTTCCTGGAAAAACTGATACAAATCCCAGACACCATGTCAATGCCATCACGACAAGGAGCAGAAGCAAGCTGGAACCAGAGGAGAAGAAGAATCTAAGTGCTGAAGACCATGTGGAGTTGGAGGAAATCAAAAAAGAAGCTCCAGACGCCCCTGCAGATTTAGTGTCGATCGACACAGCAGAGTGTCGATCGACACCTGAAGAACTTCGCGAAGTTCAAAGCTCGAGCCCGTGTGTCGATCGACACAATGCTGGTGTCGATCGGCATCATGCCCAGACTTCAACAAATCGCGCTGAACTTTCAAAACTCGAAGAGGAAAGGGTGTATAAACCTAAGATACCCTATCCCCTGCCTCCCAGAAGATCTAAACATGAGAGAGAGGAAGCTAGATGTAAGGAGATGATGAGTAAGCTGATGGTTGAGCTACCCTTAGTTGATGCAGTCCAACTTTCACCTGCATTAAGAAGATATGTCAAGAGAATGGTTGCAAATGGTGTGAGTCCCGAAGAAGGAGCATTGCTTACCCAAGATATGAATGCAATTCTCTTGAACATAGTTCCAAGAAAAAAGAAGAAGAAGTGGGTTTCTGAACAAGTCAGTGATGTGATGCAGAGGAAGATTTCAGAGAAGTTACCTGATCCAGGAAACTTTGTGCTAGATTGCTCAATATCAACATGAAGGTTTCCTCGTTCTCTCTGTGATCTAGGCTCAAGTATCAACTTGATACCATACTCTGTTGCTGTTAGGCTTGGAATGACTGATTTCAAGCCAAGCCTAATCTCTCTTATTCTAGCTGATCGATCAAAGAGAATTCCAGAAGGTGTTCTAGAAGATGTTCCTTTGAAGATTGAAGGCTGCATTATTCCCACAGACTTTGTGGTTTTGAAGTACGATGAAGAGCTTGCAGACCCTCTTATTCTGGGAAGATCATTCTTGCCTTCAACTGGTGCCTTCATTGATGTGAGAAGAGGCAAAATGGAGCTTGATTTAGGTGAAGTTGTCATGAACTTTGACATGGACAAATTAAGAGGACCATCCACCATTGATGGTCAAGCTTTTTCAGTAGAGATGTCCATAGATAAAGGTCCAATCATGGAAAGTTCGGATGACACTACTACTGGGAATGTCAAGGAAGCTGATTCTAAGGAGCAAGTGAACCAACTGGTTATTCAAGAGACATTGGCTAAGAATTCTAAGAAAGCTGTGGAGCTAGAAGATTGGAGTGAAAATAATCATATCTTCAGGACTTTGGGCGAGGATGAAGGTCTAAACAATGCCGAGTTAATGGAGGAAGACGACTTTGTGATGGAAGCAAGGATAGCAGAGCTAAATTGGAGAAAACGTGCAGAGACTCGAGCTGCAAGCTTGGTGTCGATCGATGATATGGGTCAAATTTACCCTAGAGCTACTCTCTCAAATTAAGAGATCACGGTAGTATTTAGGGATCAAATCCACAGAGAAGGGATAGTCACACAACAGTTTTCTAATTTCGAATTAAGCTAAGAAGAAAGATAAAATGTAAAAGACAGAAACCAAGTAAACGATGTAAGTTCAGGAGACGAAACGCTAGGTTCAGGGAAATTCTCAGGTGATCCAAATTCTAGGTCTAGGCGACTATTAGGAATTATTAAGCACTGTTCTTGAACTTGAAACACTAATGTAAAATCAACCAACTCTCGTTGCGAAGATTATCTATGCCTAAATTCTAGAAAACCAAATCTCTTTGCGAATTCAAACAATTCAGACAAGCATTAATATCAGGTTCAATTGTTCACAAAATTCTAAACCAAATCTCTTTGTGAATAGGTATTTTTCTCATCTATCATTAGTTCATGCAATCAATAATACTCTCGCATCTATTAATTAACCTAAGATCAGATTCTAGGTCATAAAGCTAAAATCAGCATTAAACACAAATCCAGATGAAGAATTCTAATGATTTTATCCTAACAATTTAATTCAACCTAACAATTCATTAATCACCTTTAAAAAACCCTAAACCTAACTAGCAAACTACTCATACATGATTAATGAAACAGAAATCATAACTTGAATAGAAAACATAAAAGAAATCAATAGAATAAATAAAGGGAGTTCCAAATTTGCTCTAAGAGAGTCAAATTCTTCTCTCCAAAAACCTAAACTTCTGTGATTCTTAAAGTATGAGATTGTGCCTAAACAATAGCTGGAAAACTATATTTATATGCCTAGGTACGAGTCTTCAATTCCCAAAAGGATTAGGAAAAGTCTTGGAGATTTCCTTTTCTTCAAAATATGGAAACTTCTTGATTCTGGAAATTGGAAAACCTGGTGTCGATCGACACTACATGGTGTCGATCGACACCTTGCGTGTAATTCCAGTCTTGACTTCATCACTTCGTGACTTCATTCCATTAAGCTCCAAAATGCATCCAAATCTCCAATTTATCTTCAATTGTACCTGAACCTGCAAAGACTCTATATAGACTCGAAAATAGCCAAAAGACTTTATAAAAACACTTATATCATGGTCTAAAAATGGGTAAAAACCATGATATATCAACTCCCCGAGACTTAGCCTTTGCTTGCCCTTAAGCAAAACAGAAATTTAGAATGAAGTAGAAGTTTGAAAACAAAACGCCACATTGATTAACACTTCTTGAATCCACATGATATAGAGCCAACCTTAGGAAATATTCAGTGTACTTACCACAAGCTTAGCAATCTCCCAGTTTGAATCCAGATCCTTTTCTTGGTAAACATTTCGAACTCTAACAATGGTAATGCAACAAAACTTTGTTGATTCTTTTCCCTTCCTTAGTGCATGAACAAGACATTTTCATACATCTCCCCTATTTTCTCTTCCCTTAGTCAACTTCTGCCCATTTTCAGGGTGTTCTAAGATCTTTTCGTTGACTCTTCTTATTCTTTTGGGATCTCTGGAAATAGTGCTACTCTCTACTTGTGTTCCTTGTGAGGAGACGTGTTCAAGAGCATCACTAATATTGTTCCTTGTGAGGAGACATGCTCATGACAAAGGCACTATTCCCAAACTTAGACTTTTTTTTTTCTTTCTTTTCTCAAGGGAAGATCAAGGAGAGACTGCAATTGCCTATCTGTTCGGACTGAAAGAGGAATCAAGTTCTGCGCATACCTAGTTCTTATAAGGGGATCTGAACTCGCCTTGTTAGACTGATTCCACTTGTAGCTTTCTACTTAGTAAGTCCTGCAATCAACTACTATAGAAATGGTTCTTTCAAGTGTTAACTTCCTGCGGTTAGTTCCTAGAAAAACTGAAAATTCCCACTAATTTTGACTCAATAAAACAATTTTTGAAAACTTTTGACTCAAGACTTTCAAAACAAAATACAAAGTCAGTAATCACCTCCCCCAGACTTAAACAACACTGTCCCGAGTGTTATCAAGCCCGAAGTTAGCTAAAAGAAAGATTAGAAACAACTTAAAAGACCAGATAGAAGACTTACCTTCGTCTGCGCGTGGTATCGATCGCCACCTAGTAGTGTCGATCGACACTGGTCAAGGTCGAGTCCAATGTCTCCTTTTTCAACTGACTGAAACTAGGACTTAAGTAAAACCAAAACAAAATAAAAAATAAAAACGTACCTAACAGTGGGTTGCCTCCCACTCAGCGCTCGTTTTCAGTCATTAGCTTGACTGTGTCGGGTTTCAGACGTCTGGTGGATCAGAGGGTGGCATCGAATGCTTCCCAGACGAATGTCTTCTCATCCATGGTGGTGTATAGGCAGTAGGTGCATGAGATCGACCAAGGAAATAAGGAACAGCAGCATGGTGGGCCTTTAGGTCGGGTGGGATACTTCGTTTTCCTGCAGCATCATCAAAAGAAATACCAAGCCCTCTACGAGAATCTCGTGGCTTGGATAAGTGCGTAACATTCTTTGAACCTTTAAAGTTTTTATTGACAAGATCAGGAGGTTTCGAATTCATTCCAAGGAATGCGTACATTTGCTTCCTTCGAGGTTTATGGGCTATAGGATGTGGACCATATGATGGAGTTGCAGTATTTGAGACAGCTTCTGGTGTGATCCGCGAAGGGTGTCGATCGACATAGGTGGTGTCGATCGACACCGACTTTGTAGCTCGAATCTCTGCACTTTTGTTGCAGTTCATCTCTGCAATCTTTGCTTCCATGATGAAAACGTCTTCCTCCATTGGGTTTTCATTGATTAGAGCTTCATCTTCGCCCATAGTCCTGAAGATATGATTATTTCCACTCCAATCTTCAAACTCCACGGCTTTCTTAGAATTCTTAGCCAATGTCTCTTGAATAACCAGTTGGTTCACTTGCTCCTTAGAATCAACTTCCTTGACATTCCCAGCAGTAGTGTCATCCGAACTTTCCATGATTGGACCTTCATCTATAGACATCTCTACTGAAAAAGATTGACCATCAATGGTGGATGGTCCTCTTAATTTATCCATGTCAAAGTTCATGACTACTTCACCTAAATCAAGCTCAATTTTCCCTCTTCTCACATCAATGATGGCACCAGCTGAAGCCAAAAATGATCTTCCTAAAATAAGAGGATATGCAGGCTCTTCATCGTACTTCAAAACCACAAAGTCTGTGGGAATTATGCAGCCTTCAATCTTCAGGGGAACATCATCTAAGACACCTTCTGGGAATCTCTTTGATCGATCAGCTAGGATTAGAGAGATTCTGCTTGGCTTGAAATCAGTCATTCCAAGTCTCACAGCAACTGAGTATGGTATCAAGTTGATACTTGAACCTAAATCGCAGAGAGAACGAGGAAACCTTCCTGTTGATATTGAGCAATCTAGCACAAAGTTTCCTGGATCAGGTAACTTCTCAGGAATCTTCCTCTGCATCACAGCACTGACTTATTCAGAAACCCACTTCTTCTTCTTATTTCTTGGAACTATGTTCAAGAGAATTGCATTAATATCTCTGGTAAGCAATGCTCCTTCTTCGGGACTCACACCATTTGCAACCATTCTCTTGACATATCTTCTTAATGGAGGTGAAAGTTGGACTGCATCAACTAGGGGTAACTCAACCATCAGTTTACTCATCATCTCCTTGCATCTAGCTTCCTCTCTCTCCTGTTTAGATATTCTAGAAGGCAGAGGGTAGGGTATCTTAGACTTATACACTCTTTCCTCTTCGAGTTTTGAAGGTTCAGCGCGATTTGGTGAAGTCTGGGCATGGCGTCGATCGACACCAGCCTTGTGTCGATCGACACACGGGCTCGAGCTTTTGACTTCGCGATGTTCTTCGGGTGTCGATTGACACTCTGCTGTATCAATCGACACTGGATCTGCAGGCTCTTCTGGAGCTTCTTCTTCGATTTCCTCCAACTCCACAAGGTCTTCAGCATTTAGATTATTCTTCTCCTCTGGTTCCAGCTTGCTTCTGCTCCTTGTCGTGATGGCATTGACATGGTGTCTGGGATTTGTATCAGTCTTTCCAGGAAGAAATCCCTCTTGTCTCTTCAAAGCTCCAGCAGTTTGAGCTACTTGAACATCCAATTGCCTGACATGAGTGCCTAGAGATTCTATTTTTCCATTCAGATCCATGTACAAGGCATCAATTTTCCCATTGAAGTCTACGTTCATCTTCTGTTGACCTTCCATAATTTGCTCTACTATAGACTCTATCTTATTGTCTTTCTCAGGAAGTTTCTGATAGGAAGAAGAACCATAAGTTCTGTTGAAGCTGTTGCTCTGAAAAGGCTTCTGGTAGGAAGAACCATAGCTCTGCTGATTGCCAAACCTTTATCCTTGAAAACCAGCACCATTGATGTAGTTAACCTCTTCTTCCTCTGGCTCAAAGGTCTCCACTTCTGCAGCAAACTGAACTTGCTTCCTTCCCACCAAGAGATTGTGTACGTTGTCCAGCTTCCTGTTGACTTCAGCAATTTGGCTTCCTCCAGTTACTCCTGTGTTTTGTCTTCTCGCGAAGTCTGCGTTCTTGGTGCTGTTACTAGAAGCCAAATTCTCTATAAGCTCTATCGCATATTCTGGAAGTCTTGTGTTGAAATTGCCATTGCTCGCAGCGTCTAAGGCCATCTGGTACCTCCAATCAATTCCGCGGTAGAATATACCGATAAGCTGTGGCTCGCTGAATCCATGATGTGGGCAGTCCCTCTGGTAAGATCTGAACCTCACCCAAGAAGCCTTAAATGCTTCAGTGGGTCCTTGAGAGAATGTAGTGATCTTCATCCTCAGCTCCTCGGATCTCGCGTCATCAAAGAAATTGCACAGGAATGCATTCTTTGTATCTTCCCATGTAGTCAAGGATCCTGGTTGCAACTGCTTCAGCCAGTATGATGCATCCCCAGCAAGCGAGTAGGGGAAAAGCTTGCAGAAAAGATAATCATAGGTCACTCCATTAGCCTTGATGCTTGAGGCTAAATCCTCGAATCTCTCTATATGATCCATGGGATGCTCATTAGGGTGACCATGGAAAAGATGCTGAGCTAATAAAGTGTAATAAGCAGGCTTCAGCTCGAAGTCATTCCTCAGGAATGCAGGAGGACGGATCGCAGCTCTATTGGCATAGAACTGGTCTGGGCGGTTGTACTCGCCTAACGTTCTTCCACGTCCAGCTTCTGTACCGGCGATTTGTATCGCTGGTTCGACTATGACGGCGCCAGCCTCATCAAGTCTCTGTCCTTGGGCGTTCCTTCTGTTGCCCTGTAGGTCAACAAAGTCGCCAGCCTCGTTGCGTATCATGATCACAGGATCAACCATCTCTGTCCGCGCAAGGTGTCGATCGATGCTGTTAGTGTCGATCGACGCTGAGGTTTGGTGTCGATCGATGCTAGATGTGTCGATCGACGCTCTTACAGTCTTGCGGTTCGTACGTTCCAAACGACTTATTTCCTGGTTGAGTGCGATTAGTTCTTTGTCTTTGTTGCTTCTGGTACTTATCATGCACCTGAAAGCAAAAAGTAAAAACTAAATTAGTAACCAAAAACAAAAATTAAAAACCTAGACAAAATTCTAATACTAGAAATCTGTAGGCAACTAATCTCCTTCCCCGACAACGGCGCCAAAATTTGATATGGGTCAAATGTACCCTAGAGCTACTCTCTCAAATTAAGAGATCACGATAGTATTTAGGGATCGAATCCATAGAGAAGGGATAGTCACACAATAGTTTTCTAATTTCGAATTAAGCTAAGAAGAAAGATAAAATGTAAAAGACAGAAAGCAAGTAAACGATGTAAGTTCAGGAGACGAAACGCTAGGTTCAGGGAAATTCTCAGGTGATCCAAATTCTAGGTCTAGGCGAATGTTAGGAATTATTAAGCAATGTTCTTGAACTTGAAACACTAATGTAAAATCAACCAACTCTCGCTGCGAAGATTATCTACGCCTAAATTCTAGAAAACCAAATCTCTTTGCGAATTCAAACAATTCAGACAAGCATTAATGTCATGTTCAATTGTTCACAAAATCCTAAACGAAATCTCTTTGCGAATAGGTATTTTTCTCATCTATCATTAGTTCAGGCAATCAATAATACTCTCGCATCTATTAATTAACCTAAGATCAGATTCTAGGTCATGAAGCTAAAATCAGCATTAAACACAAATCCAGATGAAGAACTCTAATGATTTTATCCTAACAATTTAATTCAACCTAACAATTCATTAATCACCTTTAAAAAACCCTAAACCTAACTAGCAAACTACTCATACATGATTAATGAAACAGAAATCATAACTTGAATAGAAAACATAAAAGAAATCAATAGAATAAATAAAGGGAGTTCCAAATTTGCTCTAAGAGAGTCAAATTCTTCTCTCCAAAAACCTAAACTTCTGTGATTCTTAAAGTATGAGATTGTGCCTAAACAATAGCTGGAAAACTATATTTATATGCCTAGGTACGAGTCTTCAATTCCCAAAAGGATTAGGAAAAGTCTTGGAGATTTCCTTTTCTTCAAAATATGGAAACTTCTTGATTCTGGAAATTGGAAAACCTGGTGTCGATCGACACTACATGGTGTCGATCGACACCTTGCGTGTAATTCCAGTCTTGACTTCATCACTTCGTGACTTCATTCCATTAAGCTCCAAAATGCATCCAAATCTCCAATTTATCTTCAATTGTACCTGAACCTGCAAAGACTCTATATAGACTCGAAAATAGCCAAAAGACTCTATAAAACACTTATATCATGGTCTAAAAATGGGTAAAACCCATGATATATCAATCGACACCACTTGTGTCGATCGATACCATTCGCGGATCATAACAGAATCTGTTTCCGATGCTGCAAATCCATCATGTGCTCTCAAACAGACTACTCCACATCCTTCTGCCCATAAACCTCGAAGAAAGCAAAGGTATGCATTTCCTGGAATCAATTCCAAACCCCCTGATCTTGTCAATAAGAATACCAAATGTTCAAAAGATGCTGCACACTTATGCAAGCAACGAGATTCTCGTAGAAGGCTTGGTATTGCTTTTGATGCTTCTGCAGGAAAACAAAGTGTCCCACCCGAACTCAAGTCCCACCCTGCTGTTGTTCCTCATTTACTTGGTCGCTCTCATGCACCTAATGCCTATACACCACCATGGATGAGAAGACATTCGTCTGGGAAGCATTCAATGCCGCCCTCTGATCCACCAGACGCCTGAACCCCGACACAGTCAAGCTAATGACTGAAAACGAGCGCTGAGTGGGAGGCAACCCACTGTTAGGTACGTTTTTATTTTTTTATTTTGTTTTGGTTTTACTTAAGTCCTAGTTTCAGTCAGTTGAAAAAGGAGACATTGGACTCGACCTTGACCAGTGTCGATCGACACTACTAGGTGTCGATCGACACCATGCGCAGACAAAGGTAAGTCTTCTATCTGGTCTTTTATGTTGTTTCTAATGCTTCTTTCAGCCAACTTCGGGCTTGATAACACTGGGGACAGTGTTGTTTAAGTCTGGGGGAGGTGATTACTGACTTTGTGTTTTGTTTTGAGAGTCTTGAGTCAAAAGTTTTCAAAATTTGTTTTATTGAGTCAAAATCAGTTGGAATTTTCGGTTTTTCTAGAAACTAACCACAGGAAGTTGACACTTGAAGAACCATTGTTAAGAGAGTTGATTGCAGGACTTACTAAGTAGAAAGCTGCAAGTGGAATCAGTCTAACAGGGCGAGTTCAGATCCCCTTATAAGAACTAGGTATGCGCAGAACTTGATTCCTCTTTCAGTCTGAACAGATAGGCAATTGCAGTCTCTCCTTGATCTTCCCTTGAGAAAAGAAAGAAAAAGAGTCTAAGTCTGGGAATAGTGCCTTTGTCATGAGCCTGTCTCCTCACAAGGAACAATATTAGTGATGCTCTTGAACACGTCTCCTCACAAGGAACACAAGTAGAGAGTAGCACTATTTCCAGAGATCCCAAAAGAATAAGAATAGTCAACGAAAAGATCTTAGAACACCCTGAAAATGGGCAGAAGTTGACTAAGGGAAGAGAGAATAAGGGAGCTGCATGAGAATGTCTTGTTCAGGCACTAAGGAAGGACAAAGAATCTGTAAAGTTCTGTGGCATTACCACTGTTAGAGTTCGAAACTTTTACCAAGGAAAGGATCTGAATTCAAACTGGGAGATTGCTAAGCTTGTGGTAAGTACACTGAACATTTCCTAATGTTGGCTCTATAACCTGTGGATTCAAGAAGTGTTAATCAATGTGGCGTTTTGAAGGGGTACTCGAAAGTTTCTGTTTTCAAACTTCTACTTCATTCTAAGTTTCTGTTTTGCTTGAGGGCAAGCAAAGGCTAAGTCTGGGGGAGTTGATATATCATGGTTTTTACCCATTTTTAGACCATGATATAAGTGTTTTTATAGAGTCTTTTGGCTATTTTCGAGTCTATATAGAGTCTTTACAGGTTGAGGTACAATTGGAGACAAATTGGAGATTTGGATACATTTTGGAGCTTAATGGAATGAAGTCACGAAGTGATGAAGTCAAGACTGGAATTACACGCAAGGTGTCGATCGACACCATGTAGTGTCGATCGACACCAGGTTTTCCAATTTCCAGAATCGAGAAGTTTCCAGTTTTTGAAGAAAAGGAAATCTCCAAGACTTTTCCTAATCTTAAAAGGAATTGAAGACTCGTACCTAGGCCTATAAATATAGTTTTTCAGCCATTGTTTAGGCATAATCTCATACTTTAAGAATCATAGAAGTTTAGGTTTTTGGAGAGAAGAATTTGTCTCCTTAGAGCAAATTTGGAACTCCCTTTATTTATTCTATTGATTTCTTTTATGCTTTCTATTCAAGTTATGATTTCTGTTTCATTGATCATGTCTGAGTAGTTTGCTAGTTAGGTTTAGGGTTTTTCAAAGGTGATTAATGAATTGTTAGGTCGAATTAAATTGTTAGGATAAAATCATTAGAGTTCTTCATCTGGATTTGTGTTTAATGCTTATTCTAGCTTCGCGACCTAGAATCTGATCTTAGGTTAATTAATAGATGCGAGAGTATTATTGATTGCCTGAACTAATTTTAGATGAGCAAAATACCTATTCGCAAAGAGATTTGGTTTAGGGTTTTGTGAACAATTGAACATGAACTTTAATGCTTGTTTGAATCGATAGGATTTGCAAAGAGATTTGGGATTCTAGGGTTTAGACATAGATAATCTTCGCAGCGAGAGTTGGTTGATTTTACATTAGTGATTCGAGTTCGAGAACAGTTCTTTATAATTCCTAACATTCTGTCTAGACCTGCAATTTAGATCACTTGAGAATTTCCCTGAACCTAGCGTTTCGTCTCCTGAACTTACACCGTTTTTAATTGCTTTCTGTGTTTTAAATTCCATCTTTCTACTTACCTTAATTCGAAATTAGAAGTTCGTTGTGTGACTATCCCTTCTCTGTGGATTCGATCCCTAAGTACTACAACTGATTTCTTAATTTGAGAGAGTTGCTTTAGGGTAAATTTGACTCATATGAGAGAACCACGGAGAAACATAGTTATCAGCATCCAAATTCGCATTTATCATAGCCTTCATATGCAGGTTCACACGATATACCTATGGAAAATTTCAAATAAATTTTAAAAACTGTCAATGAAATACATCCATAGAGGGAAAGAGATATACCTGAGATTTGATACTTTCCGCATGAACAAGTTTGTTTCGCTGTGTTGACAGTGTAAGAATTCCCATAGAGGAACACTTCAACCACTCCATGAGTCGCAGGAATTGATGTGCATTTATCAGCCTCCTTCTTTTCTAATGACAGCGTCTTCTTGACATATTCAGAACACCTTCCTTCCCACTTCTCTGATATCAGCCTTCTCTTTGCAATGCGAGCCATAGCCTGCCTTCGAATCATCTCCAACATTGGTACCATGGCCTTCGCTCAAGTTTTGGTAATTGTTGAGTTGAATGACTCTGTTGAATTGTTATCAACATCCTCACAAAAGCTTCCGAGTTTGTAAAATGCAAGAGACCAAGAGACAAACTCCAACTATAATCTTGCAGCCTCCTACGATTCTCTTCAAACTCAACTGCAGTATAGCTCCAAGCTAGGTTCCAAACCATCGGTTTTATAAGATCTTTGTCTGCATGCCCATTATTCTTCAAGTTCTCCACAATATGCTTAACACACATTTTTTGTTCAGCAGACGGTAACACCTCTTTGACAGCATTAATAAGTCCCTGCGAAAAATGTTTGCAATTAGTTTAATGAGTGCATAAATCATGTATTGACATAAGCAAAAAAAATCAAGATCTTACCCTTGCTCTATCCGAGATCATGACAAAACCATGTCCCGTTTCAAGACCTAAGTCACTCTTCAGTAGCCTCATGAACCATGACCAATTATCCCCATACTCTTTTTGTACCACTGCCCAAGCAATGGGATATATCTGATTGTTTGCATCATGTCCAACCGCAGTAAGTAATACTCCTTTGACAACATCTTTCAAAAATGTACCATCCAGACCAACAATTGGCCTACAAGACCCACGCCAACTATTTTTGAGCCTTGCCAAACAAACATAGAACCTCGTGAATACATCTTGTTTAGTTGCATTAGGTTCTGTTTCAACTATTTTTGTTGATCCCGGATTTGTATAAATGATCTCTCGGGCATACCCACAAAGATGAGCAAACTGTTCCTCATACTCCTTATCAAGCCATTTCATCGCCAACAATCTACCTCTTTGGCACTGATTTCTTTTACTCACTATTCTCCAATTCTCCTTGATAAGAGTCTGGATTTTTCCTGGCATTAGATCAGGCTCTTGCCTCAGTTTGTCCAAGAACAACCTCGCAATTATTGGACCCTTCAGAAGCTTGCACAGCCCATTTGGAGTGCAATTGTGGGACGGGTACTTAGTCTTCAATAACTACTTCTGACTTGGTTTATCATAGGAGCAATAAACCCTCCATCTACATTTCCCACTCATGCCACATCTAAACGAAAGCTTGGTCTTATCCCATCTATCATGTTTTATGTTTCTCGCTTTGCCCAATGCATAGTCTAAGACTACTTCTTTGAACTCATATCATGTATAGAAAGCAGTTCCTAAAGCTAACTTATCAACCCTCCTATTTTGCATTCTTCTCTTTCTCACAACCAACGCATCCTCCTCTTCTGAATCCGAACTATCAGGAATTGTGTATCTCTGCCTACATACCTCATCAACAAAATCTGCAACTTCTTCTTCGATTTCATACTCATATCGCCCCACTACGTCCTCCTGTTCATCTCCATTCGCTTCTTCCTCACGATCCAAGTCGTTTCCATCCTCTGTTTCATTGTGGTTTTCATCTCTATTATTTTCTTCCTCTACGTTTTCCCTGAAACAACAAAACAAACATCAATTATTCTTATGACAGAGAGAACTATCTACTAAATTCCTCTCTCTCACTCTCGAAAACAAACATCAAATTCTCTCTCAGTGTCGGAAATTTATTCTCTCTCTGACTCGAAAAACCCTACAACTCCTCTCTCTTAGATAAGTAAACAAACTTGAATTCCCTAAAACCCAGCTAATGATTCGACTTTCAAAACCCATAGAATGATTCAAATCTTACTTGAGAACAATTTCCAATTCATCCATCTCAATTCCTCAACAAATTTTATCGGCAACGTCTCTCTTTGTCTCTCTTTCTCTTTGTCGAAATGTCTCTCTCTTTCTCTCTGGTGAAACGTCTCTCTCTTTCTCTATGTCGGAATGTTTCTCTATGTCTCTCGTGTAGAGAAGGAGAAGAACTCTCTCTGTCGTGATGAACCCTAATTCCCCAATTTCAATTTTTACTCGATTTCAGTCAATTTTGACTCGAAATATTCCAATTTAATTTTGACTCGAATTCTGGTTTAGTGAATTAGGTCGTTGGGTTGGTTTTTAATAACCAATAAGATTATTGGTTTTGGTTAAACAGACCAATCACTGTTTTTTGTAAACGCGATTTGTCTTAATTGATCGCGATTTAGGGATTTTGATTTCGTAGGTGAAATTAGGCAAAGAAAATAAGTATGGAGAATTTGCTAATTAAATGTCAAAGTTGAGGTGGATAAATCAAGAGTTTCATAGTTTGGGGGGGGAAGCTGTAAAAGTTGTACTATAGGGAGGGGAATAGGCAGCCAACCCTTTCACTAATGATGATTAGCTCTTGATTAAGTAATTAGCAAAGAGATTAGTGCCATGAGAGTAGATTAGTCTTATTTAGAGTTCTAAACCTAAGGATTAGCATTTATGTGATTGTTTGAACATAATAGGTTAGCTCTAGGATCACCCAAAGTCAATAACCTCATCCTTGGATTCAATTTTCTCTTTGTTAGATTTCGAATTTGTGTTTGCTTCTTGTTCTTGTTTTTAATTTGATTTGCTTGTTTAAGTTGTTAGCTTTGTTTGATTTTATTTCATTTAGGTTGTTAGATAAAAGCTTCCCTTATTTAATTTTGCTTAGCTTATGAAATTTTGTGTATTCCTAGTGTTTATGTCTCTAGTTCCGTGTGGATTCGATATCTCAAATACTACAATGATATGAGTAGTTGAGATTAATTGAAAGTGGTAAAAATTTCGCTGTCAGAAACATGGATGGAAATCAAATTGCTGAAGTTGAGGCTAAGCTAGACTCTATGCATAGTCTTCTAGTGGGAAAGAAGCAAGTCCAGTTTCCTGCAGAAATTGAGACTTTTGAGCCTGAGGAAGAAGAAGTTAACTATGTCAATGGAGTTGGTTTTCAAGGTCATAGATTTGGCAATCAGCAATGCTATGGCTCCTCCTACTAGAAGCCTTATCAGAACAACTTCACAAGGACTTATGGTTCTTCTTCTTACCAGAAACCTCATGCACAAGACAATAAGATGAAGTCAAAGATTGAACAGATCTTGGAGGGTCAACAGAAAATGAGTGTGGACTTAAATGGGAAGATTGTTGCCTTGTACACTGATATTAATGGGAAATTCGAGTCCATGAGTGCTCATGTCAAGAAATTGGATGTTCAAGTTGCTCAAACTGCTGGAGCCTGGAAGAGACAAGATGGGGTCCTTCCTGGAAAGACGAATACAAATCCAAGGCATCATGTAAACGGCATCACAATTCAGTGTGAAAGAAGCCTTCAAACTGTGCTGAAAAATGGTCTGAGTGTTGAGAAATTCGTGGAGTTTCAGGGAGCTGAAGAAGACAACATTGCTGCTGCAGAGCTAGTGTCAATCGACACCAGGGAAGAGTGTCGATCGACACCAGTAAAAAACCACGACTTTTCGAGCTCTAACGAACTGAAATCGAGCATGATTGACACTGAATTGTTGACACAAAACACTAGTGTCGATCGACACCAGTCCCAAACATCACGTGAAGCTTCAGACACTAGATAGGAAAGGGTGTATAAACCTAAAGTTTCATATCCTCTTCCACCAAAATACCTAAGGCCGCCCATTAGTGCAGATAAGCGAACTGCTTTCAACAAGAGGGTGGGAAGGATTCCTAAAGAGATCTCCTTTGATGAAGCTTATGAGAGGTATCCATTGTGTGCCTTCTTTTATAATTGCAGAGAAAGTTTTGAATAGATGGAAGAACTCTTTCACAAGGCAAGGGATACACCACCACCAATGAAGCAGCTGCTTAAGGTTGAAGACCCATGGATGTTTGTTGTTTCATGCTTCATTGGAGGAGTTGAGTTTGAAAAATCTCTATGCGATTCTGGTGCGAGTGTGAATCTCATGTCAAGGGACATTGCAGAGAGGTTATGGATTGCTGACATTCACCCTCCTCAGATGACTCTTGCTTTTGCCAACTCTTCCACCACAGTCACATATGGTACAATTCGAGACTTGCTTGTCAAAATGGGGAATTGTCTAGTACCTACTGATTTTCAAGTAGTGGAAGTGAGCAAGAATTCTGTCATGACATTCATTCTTGGGAGAACATTCATAGCCACAGTGGGAGCAGTTGTAGACAATCCTAATAAGAGAATCTCCTTCTCTAATGTTGACAAAAAAAGTTTTCTACAAAGCTATCCCTACTACTGGATCTCCAAACACGTCTCTTGCATTGCTGTTTAATTTGCTGTCTTGTTGTTCTCCTTAATCCCGCCAGACTTGCAACCGTGTTACCATCATCTTCTTCACCATTATCATTATTGTCTTGTTCCTCGCTCTCTTCTCCATATTTATCGATATCGTTGTCTCTAAACCGTGTTACCATCATCTTCGGTCACTAAATCGCTCTAGTTAATTTGCTACTAAAAAGATAAAAATAAAAGAGTAACAATTCCCCTAGTGATCAACAAAACCCAGAGATCTTAGGAAGAGATAAAAAAAAAAATTACTCAGATATTACACAAAAGTTAGTTTATTACTAAAATATTATATATTTTAAAAAAATTACTCAGATATTTTATTCCCTTGTGTAATTACAATTAACACCTTTCATTAATTTGCAATTTTTTTAATTTAAAAATGATTAACCAAAAAGTAGTTTAATCCACGTCATTAACATCTAATTCACCTCATTAACATCTAATCCACCTCATTAACATGAAAAAAACTAAATCCACGTCATGAAATACAGTTTCGGGAAAAAAACATCTCTCTCGCCGGCGTAACCTCTCTCTCTCTCTCTCTCTCTCTCTCTCTCTCTCGGCAATTTCGAAGTCGAACCCTAATTCCGCCGTCGTATCGTCTCTTCCGGCCGCTTCTCTTATCTCCGTCGCATTTCGTCTCCTTTTTCACGAACTCGAGTGGAGACTCTTCGTTTTCTCGAGTGGACTCTTCGTTTTCTCGAGTGGACTCTTCGTTTTCTCGGCTAAAAATCTCTCATTTTCACGAACAAACTTGCTCCGGTAAGTTCGAAACTTTTTTTTGAGTTTAACCGTTTAAGTGCATGTGATTCCCGTGATTTAAACCGTTTTCCGAAAACTATCGCGGTGATATTAAGGATTTTTATCGCCGTCGTTGATTTACATATGTGGCTGATTTGTTAGATCTATTCGATTTGGTTTCGGGTTTATCAATGCATATGTGGCTGAGTTTTGTTTATGTTGCGACTGAGTTACGGTTTGCTTTACGGCTGATTTATGGTTTATCAATGCATTGGTGGCTGAGTTTGTTTTATGTTGCGGCTGAGTTATGATTTACTTTACGGCTGATTTATGGTTTATCAATGCATATGTGGCTGAGTTTGTTTTATGTTGCGGCTGAGTTACGGTTTGCTTTACGGCTGATTTATGGATTATCAATGCATTGGTGGCTGAGTTTGTTTTATGTTGCGGCTAAGCTATGGTTTACTTTACGGCTGATTTATGGTTTATCAATGCATATGTGGCTGAGTTTGTTTATGTTGCGACTGAGTTACGGTTTGCTTTACGGCTGATTTATGGTTTATCAATGCATTGGTGGCTGAGTTTTTTTTATGTTGCGGCTGAGTTATGATTTACTTTACGGCTGATTTATGGTTTATCAATGCATATGTGGCTGAGTTTGTTTATGTTGCGACTGAGTTACGGTTTGCTTTACGGCTGATTTATGGTTTATCAATGCATTGGTGGCTGAGTTTTTTTTATGTTGCGGCTGAGTTATGATTTACTTTACTGCTGATTTATGGTTTATCAATGCATATGTGGCTGAGTTTGTTTTATGTTGCGGCTGAGTTACGGTTTGTTTTACGGCTGATTTATGGTTTATCAATGCATCGGTGGCTGAGTTTGTTTTATGTTGTGGTTGAGTTATGGTTTACTTTACGGCTGATTTATGGTTTATCAGTGCTTATGTGGGTGAGTTTGTTTTATGTTGCAGCTGAGTTACGGTTTCCCAAGTTTCTTCTCCTCCAAATCCAGAATTGAGGATCCAATTACATATGCATATAAATAATTTGTTTCTGCTGATTAAAGGTTTTATTTCGGTTTTCGATTAGATGGATTTAAATTCGGGCTCCTCTAGTAACAATAGGAGCAGAACTTTCAGCGGTCTTCAATTGTGTGATTGTCGATTGCCTGCAAAAAATTTCACATCCTGGACAGATAAAAACCCGGGTCGAAGGTTCTTCGGCTGTGAATTGTACAAGGTATGGAGAAAAACGAGTAATTGGCTGGATCATATTTGATTGTTTAAAAATCTTATTTGTGTGTCGTTAGGTCGGTGGGACAGCTCACTGCAAATACTTTAGGTGGTTTGACGAAGAAGAGGTGAAAGGATGGCCAAAAAGAGCATTGATTCAAGCTCGAGATGAAATCTGGGAGATGAAAAATGTGATCGATCAACTAAGTACAACAATTGTGGAGCTTCGTAGAGAATTGGAGAAGCATGAGGTGGAGAAATGTGCAGGAGATGGTGATATACAACAACGATTTGAATTTGGATGGAAAGCAAAGATTTTGAAGTGGTTCTGTATTGGCAATGCAAAAGTAGATGTTTTGTTGGCCCTTTGTGTTTGGTTTGTAAGGACATCACTTATATAATTCATGACTATTTGTGTTTGATTAAGATGTCGTGGTGATTAGATCCAAAACAAAACTTAAATGCCAATCATTATATAACTTGCAATCCTTAATGTAAGTTTGTCTAGGAATGGCATCTAAGTATAGTTTCACTATGTATGGGTATAGGGTTTGGGATTTAGTCGTTTTGTTGGATAAGTTTTAAATGGTACAAACATGAGCTAATTTCATGATCATTATTTGCTAAAGTGAATAAAAATGTTAATTAGTGAAAAGTGGTTTAATTACATTAATAAATATTCACATCTGCCATATTCGTGGTTTGGCCGAGTTATGCCATATTCATGGTGGCTGAGTTATTCTAACGACATGGCTGACTTAACGCAGATTCATTCGCGGTTTGGCTGAGTTATTCTTTTAATTAAAGTGATTAAAGAAAAATTAATTTAATCCATGTCATTAATTCACAACAGTTATGTCATTAATGATCAAAAGCAAGGGAAACTGAATCGTTCTCTTTTTGCTCGAACGGAAAAAAAAAGCCACTCTCTCTCTCTCGCTTGCTCTCTCTCGGCGATTCCGAAGTCGAACCCTAATTTCGCCGTCGTAGTGTCTCTTCCGGCGGCTTCTCTTTTCTCCGTCGCATTTCGTCTTTTTTCACGAATTCGAGCGGGGACTTTTCGTTTTCGAGAGTGGACTCTTTGTTTTCAATTGTTAAAAATCTCTCCTTTTTTCACGAACAAATTTGCTCTGGTAAGTTCGAATCTTTTTTTTTTAGTTTAACCGCGAACTCAGCAAGTGATTCCCGTGATTTAAACCGTTTTCCGAAAACTATCGCGGTGATATTAAGGGTTTTTATCGATGCTTATTACGGCTGATTTTCGCTGTCGTTGATTTACATATGGTTGGCTGATTTGTTAGATCTATTCGATTTGGTGTCTGAGTTTGTTTTATGTTGCGGCTGAGTTATGATTTATACTCTATTATCAGATGGCCAAGGTTATTTCTGAAGAACAAGCAAGGGATTACCCTCCAAGACTTTACGCAGAAGGGGAGTCTAATCTGGAGAATAGATCCATTAACCACAATTTTAAGATGGCAGATCTCCCTGGGATTAGAGAATCAATAGGTCGAGATGCGTGGGATCAAATGAAGGAGTTACCTATTGGAATAGTTCCTAAGCTATCTGACAGCCATTTCACGTGGTCTGGTAAGACTGTACACTATCTTCTATGTAGACAGTTGAGAATACATAAGAAGGAGATTTGGTGTCTCGTCGGTGGTCAACCTATCAGGTTTGGCTTGAATGAATTTGGTCGTATGACGGGTTTAAACACAGATCCAATGCCTACAGAGATGTTTGAACCTGAAGCTGACTACAGAACGTTCTTCAGAGAATTGAATGTGCATGTTGGGGAAGGACCAAAGTTAGATGAACTTAGGGCATGATTATCAGTGTGCTGGACATGGCTTCCTCAAAATCGTAAATGGTTGGGGCTGTTGTTTCTTCAAGCCATTGGTATTTATGGACTGCATCATAATTCTAGAATACCATTCGAAAGTGTAAAAAGAGTTTCTGATGATGACGCCATGAAGACTTATCCATGGGGTCGGTCAGCATTTGAAACTCTTGTTGATGCTATAAAGATGTTGAGTCCTATAGGAAAGTCGTACATCATTAGTGGTATGGTTTACATGTTACAGGCTTGGGCGTATGATTCAGTCAAATGCTTTGGAGACCGATTTGGGAACGTAGTCAATAATGATGAGATATCGTTGTTTCGATGGGGTGGAAACCGTACACGTTCAACAATGGAATCGACCATTGCTGAAGAGATCAGAACGTATGGTGAGGTAAGGACGTATAGTTAATGGCTGAGTTATGTTTTAATAATGGCTGAGTTATAGTTTAGTGATGGTTGAGTTATAATTTGGATGGCTGAGTTATAGTTTAGTGATGGTTGAGTTATAATTTGGATGGCTGAGTTATAGTTTAGTGATGGTTGAGTTATAATTTGAATGGCTGAGTTATAGTTTAATGATGGTTGAGTTATAGTTTATTAGAGGTTGAGTTATGCTATATTGATGTCTGAGTTATACATATTGATGATTGAGTTAAAACTTACTGATGGGTTTCATAATCTCTTATGTTATAGGTGTGTGTGAGTAAAATGGTTATGAAGTATGATGTAAGAGAGCTATTTCATACATGGCAATATCAAGCAGAAGACCCAGCACTTGATCACTTGATCCAAGACATACATGAGGATAATTTTGTCAAAGGTTTTTTGGATGTGAAGAGGAATGAGAAGAAGAAGAAAGTAAATGCTAAAGCAGCGGGTGAGTCTGAATCTCCCACAAAGAAGCAAAAAGTCCAGAAGGTCTCGAAAACCATGTAAGTGATCAACAGTGAGGGTGGTGAATCTGGTGAAGGAGATGCACATAAGAAGAAGAAGAAGAAGAAGAAGAAGAAGAAGAAGAAAGAATCAAAGGTAAGTGATATGGTATATAGTGAGTTTATATTTTATGTACCGTTTGGTTAGCTTGTTTATGCGTTTTTGTGTATGTGTTGCAGGGTGTTAGTGAGGAGGACGATGTGTCGGTTAGAACAGTCGTGGATATGGTGTCTAAATTAAACTCAAGGTTCGACACCATTGATAGAACCATTGGAGAAATGTCTTCAAATCTGGAGAAGGTGATTGGAGATAGAGTAGAAGCGAGGATGGATGCAAGGTTTGTCCCAAGGATGACTGGCGTTGAAATCAGGCTTGGATCTATTGAGGATGAATTCAAACAGATTAAAGAGCACCTGAATGCCATGGGGGTAGGACAAACTGGTCAAAACGATGAAGATACCGTCTCAGATTTTAAAATTAAGGATCTGCTCCCGAAGAAGAAGCCACAACTACCGACACCTCAAGTTCCATGGAAACTGTCACAAAACTACTCTGTTACTAATCCTATGAAAAGCTAACAGTGACATACATACGGCTGAAATATCAATACATTGCGGTTTAATGTATAGCTGAGTTGTCTTAACGTAGTGGCTTAGTTATCGTTATCTAATTTTATTCGCTCTGTTATACAGCCGAAGAATTTTGTCGACGTAGAGAAGAACAGTGGTGTTGGTGGGGTCAGTAAGAATCTGTTTAAGGAATTTGTTAAGGCCACTGATGGAAAAGATGATCCTTTAGATTTCCTTGAGTAGTCTCCTGCTGCTAATAGATTACGCCCCAGAAAAAAAAAAAAAAAAAAAAACCAGAGGTACAGATGCCGGCCAAAGAGCCAAAGAGTAGAGGTAGAAAGGATAAAACGGTGGCCAAAGAAGCAGTCGAAGATAAGAGCAAACAGATGGCGGCCGAAGATAAGCAGTCAAATAAAAGAGGTAGAAAGCCTTTAGAGGTGACAAATCTGAAAATAAAAGTACCTCCTACGAAAGAAGCTGATGAAGTCCTGAAAAAAGCTGATGAAGACACGAAAGAAGCTGACAATAACGATCCGAAGGAAGGTGACAGTGACATATGGGATGTCACAAACCAGTTTGTCGCTGATAACACTCGCATGTTGCCTGAGTCTGATGATGATGATGAGGAAAAGATTAGGATGGATAGTATTAAAGCTTTAAGGACGGAGAGTGCATTGAATTCACAACAAGATCATCCATCAAGGATTTTCCTTATATTGGAGACAACGGACTGACGTGCATGAGGAAGAATTGTGTACCTTCACCTGGAATATATGATCCTCTGGCACCGGTTGATACGGCCAAATTGCAGAATCTTAAGGATTACCTAAAGCCATTCGAGTATGACCCTTTAGACCTCATTAACTTCTTAATTACAGCTTTTTAACACTATTTTTGTATATTAACTTGTGTTTATCTGTTAGGCATATCCCATTGAACAGGGCAACAGACGAAGTTGATTTCTATAGGATTATCATCACCGAAAGAAAGCATTGGCCAGATGGCAAATATGGATGGATGTTCGATTCAGTCAGTATTACTTTATGTCTGAGTTATTGTTGTTTACGGCTGAGTTATGATACTATGTCTGAGTTATTGTTGTTTACGGCTGAGTTATGATACAATATTTTGTTTGAGTTATTGTTGTTTACGGCTGAGTTATGATACTATGTCTGAGTTATTGTTGTTTACGGCTGAGTTATGATACAATATTATGTATGAGTTATTGTTGTTTACGCCTGAGTTATGATATTATGTCTGATTTATTGTTATTTACCGCTGATTAATGCTATATCATGTCTCACTTATTACAACATATATGTGCGTTCCTGAGAGTCCTCATGAACATGTTCAAGCGAGATCCCTGCCCATTCCACAACAAACGCATTGCGTTTATAGACTCGTGGTTCGTCGCTCTATGGGTTAAAGAGTATGAACAGTTCAAGATAAAACCAAAGAGGTTTAAATTCAAAGACACCCAATATGAGAACGTGGTTAACGGTTTGCTTCCAGTGGATCAACCGACAAAGATGAAGTGGATACAAGATGTGGATCACTTGTATATTATTCCACAAACCGGAGGCGATCACTGGGTGGCGCTGCACGTGGACCTGCGCAAGGGACATATTCATTGCTATGATAGCATCGTGGGACAAGTAACCCCAGAAAGTAAATATAAAATTCTGGAAAGTTGTAGGCCGTTTACGCGGATGATTCCAGCAATGATGAATGATCTAGTTCCTGCCACAATCCGTGAGCCTAGCTTCGACTAGTTTACCTTCAGAAGGAGGAGTGTCTCCATGGTCCCTCAAAACGATCAAGTTGGGGACTGTGGCGTGTACGCGTGTAAATTTGTCGAATGTCTAGCGCTTGGTTTAACAATCGACGGCATCTGTGATCAAAATATCCAAGCTATACGGGTTAAGATGGCAGCAGATATCTACGATGAGGCACCTGATATACTTGCACAGTTTCAATGATATATTCTGTTTTCGTTGATACCTATTATCGTTTGTGGCTGATTTAAAGATTTTAAGGATTTTAAAATATTGTTTGTGGCTGATTTAAGGATTTTGAGGATTTTAAAATGTTGTTTGTGGCTGATTTAAGGATTTTGAACATAATCGTTTGTGGCATATTTAAGGATTTTATAAACATACATACCGGCTGATTTATAGTCAAGTTACGGCTGGTTTATGATTAAGAATTAAAGTTTACATTTGACGGCAAAGTTATAATAATTAACGGAAGTATACTTATAATAACTCAGCCAAACCACGAATGAATCTGCGTTAAGTCAGCCATGTCGTTAGAATAACTCAGCCAAACCACGAATGAATCTGCGTTAAGTCAGCCATGTCGTTAGAATAACTCAGCCAAACCACGAATATGGCATAACTCGGCAAAACCACGAATATGGCAGATAACCACAAAATTTTTGTAGCAAATTACTCACAAAATGATCACAAATTTATAGTGGAAATATACACACAAAAAAAATTAAATCCCCAAATACAAATTCTAAACCCTAAACCTTTAATTCTTAATCATAAACGATTTATTAACTATAAACTTTGAATAAACATCAAATGATATAAAAATTACAACACATGTAACTAATTTCAAAATTTTCAAAGTTTATAGTTAATATTTATTATGTGTAGACAACAAAGAACTTGCTTTTCATTGGTTAATTCTTAGAAACAAGGATCATGCTTTATTTTATTATCAACCATTGATAAATCTAAATCCAACGGATAGGAATCTCCTCTTTTGTGCTTTCTCCTTTTCTTGTCTCTCCAAATGTTCTTCAGATAAATCTTGTTTTTCTTTTCAGATTCGGTCACCACCACTTTGCCGTCAGATTTTGGGTTGGGTTCGTTTCGTAACTCAGCCGTGCGTTATTCTAACGACATGGCTGAGTTTTAGTCAAGTTACGGCTGATTTATAGTCAAGAAAAGAAGATAATATATACATAAAAACACCATTGCATAGATGGATTTCTTACATAGAAGTTCATAGAGAAGACGACAATAAAAACAAGTTTAATAATGGAATTCAAGTACTGAAACCGACATCATCTAGGCCAAATTCCTCAAACATATCGACCAAATTATTCCACACTATCCTATTAATCCACTCGGGCTTATCGCCACCACGCGCCTATATCCTCTTCAACGCACGCATCTGGTCTCGAAATAACGTTATAGCACACAAATTAAATTGCGTCCAAACCGTTGAAGTATGTTTTGGATCCCACGTGTATTTACGCTACAAATTAAGAAAAAAAAATAAGTTATAGAGTATAGAACCATATTAGGGTTTTTGTTTTATTGTGCTTTATATCAAAGATTGGTGCTTACCGCGAGAAGGAAAAACCATCGTGTCTTAAAATGGTCGGGAATCAAGCGGTACGTCGGGCACTCATGGTGCCAGTTGTGTTGAAGGATCTCTCTGATCCCGACATAGAGAAAGTGATTGAACTTGAACCACGTAACAGTGGTTTTGTCAATCCAAACACCCGCACCAGGGTATAGAACGGGAAGATTCTCCCGATCAGCAGCGTTAAAGATCGCTTCAACATCTCTGAGAAACTGTCATGTCATGTGAGGAACAACGTCCATGTCAAAAGGTTGAGATGGAATATAAGATTTAGGAGAATTTGATATAAAGAGAAAAAATAGATAGGAAGACGAAAGGTTGCCAAGACTAACTTAGGGTTTCGAGGCAAATTTACATTTCACGGCTAAGTTATAATACTTCATGGAAGCCGAAAGGTTGCGTAGGTTAACTTATGGTTTGGCGCCAAATTTACATTTGACGGCTGAGTTATGATACTTCACAACTGAGTTATAATACTTAACGGCTGAGTTATAATACTTCATGGAAGCCGAAAGGTTGCGTAGGTTAACTTATGGTTTCGCGCCAAATTTACATTTCACGGCTGAGTTATGATAATTGACGGCTGAGTTTTGATACTTCATGTCTGAGTTATGATACTTGACGGCTGAGTTATGATACTTGACGACTGAGTTATGATACTTCACGGCTGAGTTATGATACTTCACGGCTGAGTTATGATACTTCACGTATGAGTTATTATACTTCACGGCTGAGTTATAATACTTCACGACTGAGTTATGATACTTGACGGCTGAGTTATAATGCTTCACATAAACATAAAACACATAAACCAACAGTCATGTTCGCTATTACCAAATAGGGAAAAGAAAATACATGCCAACAATACTACGTCGGACAAGTTTTCGCATTATGCCTAAATTGTTTACATCGAGAACATGCATGTTGCTTCCTAGGGCGTTTATTTTCAAAGGCAACTTCCAAAGATGATTTAATCCTAATTTTTTTGGGCCTTCCTGGCTTGTCTACAACAATCGGAGGCAAGCACGGTTGGATAGTTACAATTTCAGGAACAGGTAGCGTTGTATCTGAAGGCATGATTGAATCGGCGTATGCGTTAACCAAATAACCGCTCTTATAGTAAGGACTGCACAGGGATATACGAGACACACCCATATGCTTTGCAGCTGCGATTGCATGGACGCATGGTATTTTTTCGTGGTCGAAACGACGGCATGTGCATCTTTTTGCATCCATATTTACAACATGCTAAGATGTTCCATATGTTACCTCTACACGTAAAGCATCAATCGTTTGTACATCCATAAGTCTTGATGCGGTGACACGGGCCTATTTGAGAGAAGAACAAAAAAAAACGTTATGGCTTATTTATCAAAATAATATCTGGTCTATGAGCATTTGACGACTAACTTATGTAAAAGATTACAGCTGAGTTACCTGTAACAGTTTTTCAACACCTCATGAGAGCGTTGTTAGCTGCGATTTCGCATCCTCTCTCCGTTCAGCAAACCATTTGGTCATCATAGTCCGTATCGATTTTAACAGTCGAACTATGGGAAGACTTCTAGCATTTGACAGTGCTTTATTCATTGATTACGCAATATTCGTAGTCATTAAATTATACCTTTCACCCGGTGAATGAACACGCGCCCACATTCGAACACCAGCTCTTTGGAGGTATCCATGTAGTTCAGAATGAAGCGCTTCAATCTCATTGAACGCCTCAGTAAAATCAGCCAGCCTAAAACAACTTGCCATTTTTTTCACCAAGGGGAACAAATGTTTTCCTTTGAATTTCACCAAAATGTTCTTATACAAATGGTAAGTGCAAATTCCACGAGAAGCCAACGGATACACATTACCAATTGCTTTCCCTATTGACTTATGTATGTCCGAGATTATCGCAAGATCCTTATCGTCAGGAATAACAACTTTGAGTTGCGTAAAAAACCAACGCCATGAAGCATCATTTTCAGTGTCAACAACATCAAAAGCTATTGGGAAAATCTGAAAATTACCATCCTGAGCTAGGGCTGCTAGAAGCGTCCCTTTGTAACTACCATGGAGAAACGTACCGTCGACAACAACAACTTTGCGCTTGAAAGGAAACCCAGCAACACTCGCACCAAAAGCAATGAACACATACTTGAATCTTCCACACTCATCAATTGAAGACGTGTGATTGTACCCGGATTTTCCCGTCTTATCATGTATAGGTAAGAAAGGAATTCTTTAAAACTACTCTCAGGAGTCCCCAGATCGATCTGCCTTGCAAACTTTAGCGTCCTATGTGACTTCCAATAATCCATCTGTCGACACCAACATATTAATAAATCAGCCGAAATGAGAATAACCCAGCCATAATATATCTATAACTCAGCCATAAACAACCTATAAGTCAGCCATAAACAACCTATAAGACAGCTAGAACGTATTAATAAATCAGACGAAATGAGAATAATCCAGCCATAACGTCACGATAAATCAGCCGTCAATAACCTATAAGTCAGCTGGAGTGTATTAATAAATCATCCGAAATGAGAATAACCCAGCTGTAACGTAATGACATGTCACCCATAATATATCAATAAGTCAGCCATAAAACAATCTATAAGTCAGCCGCAAACAATCTATTACCTTTATACTGAAATGCTTATTGATAATTATTCTGACACTGCGAGGTTTAACGGTCCGACCAACGTCACCAAGAAAGTCCATGTAGAGAGCTCCCAAAATATCAGGTGTTGCTTGTCAGGATCGATTAGAACGTTCCGTCACAGAACATGTGTGTTCCGAATCGTATATACGAACATAGAAATGCGGCTCATCCCCTTGTTTAGATGCACGAACTCTCCAACGACATCCATCCACCCAGCAATTCATAATCACTGTACTCGGATTTGATACTGGTACATCAAAATCAAATCCATCCCTTACCGAAAGAAGTTTCAGTCGTTTCTCCAACTCTTCTTTGCTCCCGTATCGTTGTCCTACAGCGAGGTTTAGCGAAGACATCTCCAACCTTAAAGCCTCCGAGTTCCCAATCGATCCGGTCGTTTCAATGTTCTGAGGTCTCTTCTCAGGAGGCAGAGTCCGTGAATCTTCGTCTTTAAGCTGAGGCTCGTCGTATACAGTAAAGTTGTCATCATCCGATGACGAACCATCGGAGTCGTCGAAAACATCAAATCGGCTTGAAAATTCATCGTCTTCTTCTTCGTCTTCTGCTTCTTGGACATCTTCAATGTCTTCTTCGTCTTTGTTTTTACTATAATCATAACAGAAACCATAAAATCCCCCACCATAATCTTCGTACCTAGATTCTACTTTTGAGTCAGAAGGCCGTTTCATCCTTCGTCTCGATCCATCATTCCGACTAATTTCGCTAGACTCTATCTCCGTAAACTCCACACTGAGACGTAGTCGATCGATTTTCCATAGGCTTAGAAAACATTGCAACTGTCGATCATTGGAGATATAAACTGTTGGAGTATCATGCGACATATTTTTCATTGCCTTGTTCGAGAACATGTAGCTCGGCTTTACCTGATGGCTCAACTCCTTCAATTTGTAGTCATCGAGAACAAACTTCACAAGCTTGTCGTGCGTCGTTTCCGCATCTATCTGCACAACTCTACACCCTGTATAGTCGGTGTTAAATACAATATTGTGTTTCTTTACCCAATTACAAGAAACTACAATTAACGAAACCAGATCCATCATATATCGGACAAGGATGAACGAAAATGAAGAAGAACGAGGAAGACGATGACGAACAGATATGTTGATGTGAAGAACAGACATCGACGGCGACAAAAACGATGAACACGGCGAGGAAGACGAAGACGAAGACGACGTTTCGTATTTCTCTTTTGATGATGACATGGAAATATGCATCCGACGTTATTTTTTAATTGATGAAGTGCCAAGTAAGCCACCAAGCGATCACGTAAATCAACTGTCTTAAACCAGCCATCAAACAAAACTTTAAGTCAGTCGTAACATGAATACTATTACAGTAATTAAAAAAACGAAAAAAAATGGCTGCCAAATTCAGCCGTAACTCAACTGAAAATCTTTAGCTGAGCCGTATCGTTTAATAAGTCAGCCGTCAAAACATGCCATTGTAGTAATTAATCTTTCGCTACTAAATCAGCCGTAATTAGGCCGAGTTTTTCGTTAACCCATCTCATTACGGCTGAGTTATGATACTTACACGAAACTCAGCCGTAACGAAACAATAACTCAGCCAGCCGGAGAAAGTTAATTCAGCCGTGTCGAGACAATAACTAAGCCAAATTTTGACAAATCAACCATCGGGTTATAACTCAGCCGTAACTTATGGCTGGGTTATCTCGTAAGTCAGCCGTTTTCTCATAACTCAAACATATTTCGTTAACTCAGCCGTAACTTATGTCTGAGTTATCACGTAAGTCAGCCGTTTTCTCATAACTCGGACATATTTCTTAAATCAGCCGCAACATACCGTAACTCAGCCGTGATTGCCCATGTAGCGCTTTACGGCTGAATTCATTAATACACGTTAGCGATTTCTGACGTGGCGGCGCGTTTTTCTGATGTGTAATTAAAAAGTAATGACATTCTTTGTAATTACGTTTTTTCCTATAACATGTAACAAGGGCAAGCTGGGTATGGAAAATATAGGCGAAATATGAGTAATAAAAAAAGATTTTGTATGTTTCTGGTCATTTCACCTAATTTGTATGATATCTGAGTAAAAAGAAGAAAAATAATAGTAAAGCTGGTGATTTTGGGTCTGATTCAAAAGCAAACGAATGATCGTGATGATTATAATATAAAAAAAAGTAAAATCATACATCCCAAGCAGCAACAAGAGAGACAAACAAAATTCAGATTAAAGCGATGATCAGAGAATAGAATTAGTGAGTGTGACCAGAATTGTGCCGTAAAATGGGGAGTCTTTGCCACATGCTAAGTTAAAGTGAATATGAAACCCTTATCATCATCATCTAGAGCAACAGCTAAGAACGTTTCATCTTCTGATGCGTGAGTGTTTGTTTCCTAGACTTTACTCATTCCAAAATGTTTATGAATTATGATGACCATTGTTGACTCTGTATCATCTCTTTGTGCAGACAATTGTGCAAACTTGGATCGCTTGACCCCAAAAAGGCTAAGGGGAAGATATTAGTGTGTCTCAGAGGACAGAACGGGAGGGTAGAAAAGGGTCGTGCGGTGGCTTCAGCTAGCGGCGTAGGGATGGTTCTCGAGAACACTATTGTCACCGGGAACGATCTTACCGCTGATCAGTTTCAAGGACAGTCTTTCCCTGTCAAGATATATCAGCCAAACTAAGTAAGAGGATTCTTCGGTCACTTTACCCCAAAACTTGTTTCAAATTCTAAAAGGAAACCTTTTCTTTATGGATTTTTAGGAAGTTGAATGCTCACATTAATTACTCCTTTGAGGACAGTTTTGGGAACAAAACCAGCGCCTGTAATGGCTGGATTCTCGTCAAATGGACGACTTTCGACTTACACGTGAATAACCCACATGGTGTTTATGTTGCGGTTAAGCCAACAAGCTTAAATTTCACCAACGTTGGAGAACAAAAGACGTTTACGTTTAAGGTGACAATGGTGCAGCGTAAGGGGAAAAAGGCTAAAGGATATTGTAAGACCAATAATTTAGAAATGGAATCTTTGATTTAACCACAAAATAAAAAGGATAATAAAAACCGAATTAAACAAGTTAAGGAAAATCGTAAATAATAAATCGGTAAAACCGAAACACTGGAACGGAGTCGAGATCGCAATCTTTTTCCTTAACTCAAAGAATCACCCGTAGTGTCACATGTATAATCATGATTCATGAGTTAGGATACAACCGTTTCAACCCCGAATCACATCACTCGATCGCTGGTCTAACGAACTTGTATCTCAACAAATACTCTCGAAATAAAGAAACTACCTGACGCATTAGTAGATTGAAAGAATGTGTGTTTGGCCTTTGCTTTGATCTAATGATCTGTATTTGGATGATTGGAAAGAGAGGCTAACCCATCATATATATAATATGAGAGGGTATTTGAAAACATTTCAAGTTTCTAATGTGAGATATTTTAGCTTCCACAAAAAGTTATAGCTAATGGAAATTTTTCATTTGTTTGGGCCTCTTCCACAAGGATTTATAACTAATGGAAACTTTCTATTTGTTTGGGCCTCTTCCACAAGGAGTTATAACTAATAAAAAATTTCTATTTGTTTGGGCCTTTACCCATCTCTTATTCATACAAAACACAAAATAATAAGCCCATTCTCTTTATTAATTTTTTGTTCCAACAATTCGCACATGAATAGAATGACATCTAAACAAATGAAGACCTTACAGACTTGATAAACTAGATAAGACTTGACTTAAACTAAATACTGACTTGACTAGAATAGACATACTTTTGGTAAACGGATCCGCTAAGTTTTCAGCCGATTTGATGTAGTCTATTGTCAATACACCACTCGAGATCAGTTGTCTAATGGTCTTATGTCGCCGTCGAATGTGGCGAGACTTGCCATTGTAAATATTATTTAGTGCCCGGGATATAGCCGACTGGCTGTCACAGTGTACCCGTAAAGCTGGCACTGGTTTCTCCCACATCGGAATATCTTCTAGAAAATTTCGGATCCACTCAGCTTCTTCTGCTGCTTTATCTAAGGCTATGAACTCTGACTCCATGGTTGATCTTGTCAGGAGTGTTTGTTTGGAGGATTTCCAGGAAATCGCTGCCCCACCAAGAGTAAAGACATATCCACTTCTGGACTTAGAATTTCTGGAATCTGAAATCCAGTTTGCATCGTTGTACCCTTCTAACACTGATGGTTCTCTACCATAATGTAGTCCATAACCTTTAGTATATCTCATATAACTCAAAACCCTTGCTATGGCTTTCCAATGAGTATGACCTGGATTACTCGTATAGCAACTCGGTACGTTTACTGAATGCGCTAAGTCGGGTCTAGTACAATTTGTCAAGTACATTAGACTCCCGATAACTCTTGCATACTCCACTTGTGATACAGCTTCGCATGTATTCTTTGTTAAGTGTAGTTGAGGATCAAGACGAGTTTTGGCGTTCCCGTTTGAGTGGTTCTGAAACCGCTCTAGGACTTTTTCCGCGTAATGACCTTGGGACATAATTATCGCTCCAGCGTGTCTTGTAATCTTAATTCCAAGAATTACATCCGCTAATCCCAAGTCTTTCATATCAAACTTCACCTTAAGCATGTTCTTAGTCTGTTGAATTATGTCTTTGTTACTGCCTATGATAAGCATGTCATCAACATATAGACACAGCATAACATATCCATGTGAAGCGATTTTTATGTAAACATTTATCACATTCATTGATCCGGAAAATGTTTGACATCATTACATTGTCAAACTTCTCATGCCATTGCTTTGGAGATTGCTTAAGTCCATATAGAGACTTTTTAAGTCTGCATACTTTCTTCTCTTGTTCAGGAACAATATAACCCTCGGGTTGATTCATAAATATTTCTTCCTCCAAATATCCATTTAAGAAAGCTGTCTTGACATCCATTTGATGAATTTCAAGGTCTCTTAAAGCTGCAATGCCAATTAGCGTACAGATCGATGTTATTCTCGTTATGGGAGAGTAAGAGTCAAAGAAGTCCAATCCTTCCTTTTGACAAAATCCTTGCACTAGAAGTCTTGCCTTGTACTTGTCGATTGAACCATCAATCTTCATTTTCGTTTTGAAGATCCATCTACACCCGAGAGGTTTATTACCTTGTGGTAAGTCAACCAATTTGTATGTATTATGTTGCATAATCGAATCGATTTCACTATTAGCAGCCTCCTTCCAAGAAGGTGCGTCAGGTGTAGACATTGCTTCTGCAAATGTTTGTGGCTCATTCTCTGCCCGAAAAGCCGTCAGAACCAAACGTTTTCTCCTTGCGAGCTCGTTTGCTTCGTCTTGGTTCAACTTCTTCGTCTTCTACTTCGTTTATAGAAGTGTCTAATGAACTTGCTTCATTTGAGACATCTCGTTCCTCACGAGTTCGTTTAAAATTCGCTTTATCCTTACAAGGAAACACATCTTCTAAGAACAAAACGTTCCTAGATTCCATGATAGTGTTCGCATGTATATCTGGTGTATCTGACTTATACACCAGAAAGAGATATGCACTACTGTTCGTTGCATATCCAATGAAGATGCAGTTTACTGTCTTAGGTCCGATTGTGACCTTTTTCGGAAGTGGAACTGCAACTTTTGCAAAGCACCCCCCCCCACACTTTCATGTATTTATATGAAGGTACATTTCCTTTCCAAAGTTCATTGATATGGGTCAAATTTACCCTAAGCAACTCTCTCAAATTAAGAGATCAGTTGTAGTACTTAGGGATCGAATCCACAGAGAAGGGATAGTCACACAGCAGTTTTCTAAATTCGAATTAAGCTAGGAAGAATAATAAAAGTAAAGACAGAAAGTAATTAAAAACGGTGTAAGTTCAGGAGACGAAACGCTAGGTTCAAGGAAATTCTCAGGTGATCTAAATTCTAGGTCTAGGCGAATGTTAGGAATTATTAAGCACTGTTCTTGAACTTGAAACACTAATGTAAAATCAACCAACTCTCGCTGCGAAGATTATCTATGCCTAAATTCCAGAAAACCAAATCTCTTTGCGAATTCAAACAATTCAGACAAGCATTAATATCAGGTTCAATTGTTCACAAAATCCTAAACCAAATCTCTTTGCGAATAGGTATTTTGCTCATCTAACATTAGTTCAGGCAATCAATAATACTCTCGCATCTATTAATTAACCTAAGATCAGATTCTAGGTCATGAAGCTAGAATAAGCATTAAACACAAATCCAGATGAAGAACTCTAATGATTTTATTCTAACAATTTAATTCGACCTAACAATTCATCAATCACCTTTGAAAAACCCTAAACCTAACAAGCAAACTACTCAGACATGGTGAATAAAGAAAACATCATGAATAAAATAGTTTGCATAAAAGAAATCAATAGAAACAAAGGAGTTCCAAATTTGCTCTGAAGGAGACAAATTCTTCTCTCTAAAATCTCTCTAAAAATCTCTCTCTAAAATTATTGTGTATTATAAAAGTGGTAGCCTAAACAATGGCTGAAAAACTATATTTATAGGCTCAGGTACGAGTCTTCAATTCCCAAAAGGATTAGGAAAAGTCTTGGAGATTTCCTTTTCTTCAAAAACTGGAAACTTCTCGATTCTGGAAATTGGAAAACCTGGTGTCGATCGACACTACATGGTGTCGATCGACACCTTGCGTGTAATTCCAGTCTTGACTTCATCACTTCGTGACTTCATTCCATTAAGCTCCAAAATGCATCCAAATCTCCAATTTATCTTCAATTGTACCTGAACCTGTAAAGACTCTATATAGACTCGAAAATAGCCAAAAGACTCTATAAAAACACTTATATCATGGTCTAAAAATGGGTAAAAACCATGATATATCAACTCCCCCAGACTTAGCCTTTGCTTGCCCTCAAGCAAAACAGAAACTTAGAATGAAGTAGAAGTTTGAAAACAGAAACTTTCGAGTACCTCTTCAAAACGCCACATTGATTAACACTTCTTGAATCCACAGGTTATAGAGCCAACCTTAGGAAATGTTCAGTGTACTTACCACAAGCTTAGCAATCTCCCAGTTCGAATCCAGATCCTTTCCTTGGTAAAATTTCGAACTCTAACAGTGGTATTTCCACAGAACTTTAGAGATTCTTTTCCCTTCCTTAGTGCCTGAACAAGACATTCTCATACAGCTCCCCTATTTTCTCTTCCCTTAGTCAACTTCTGCCCATTTTCAGGGTGTTCTAAGATCTTTTCGTTGACTATTCTTATTCTTTTGGGATCTCTGGAAATAGTGCTACTCTCTACTTGTGTTCCTTGTGAGGAGACGTGTTCAAGAGCATCACTAATATTGTTCCTTGTGAGGAGACAGGCTCATGACAAAGGCACTATTCCCAGACTTAGACTCTTTTCTTTTCTTTTCTCAAGGGAAGATCAAGGAGAGACTGCAATTGCCTATCTGTTCGGACTGAAAGAGGAATCAAGTTCTGCGCATACCTAGTTCTTATAAGGGGATCTGAACTCGCCCTGTTAGACTGATTCCACTTGCAGCTTTCTACTTAGTAAGTCCTGCAATCAACTCTCTTAACAATGGTTCTTCAAGTGTCAACTTCCTGTGGTTAGTTTCTAGAAAAACCGAAAATTCCAACTGATTTTGACTCAATAAAACAAATTTTGAAAACTTTTGACTCAAGACTCTCAAAACAAAACACAAAGTCAGTAATCACCTCCCCCAGACTTAAACAACACTGTCCCCAGTGTTATCAAGCCCGAAGTTGGCTAAAAGAAAGATTAGAAACAACATAAAAGACCAAATAGAAGACTTACCTTCGTCTGCGCGTGGTTTCGATCGACACTAGCTGGTGTCGATCGACACTGGTCAATGTCGAGTCCAATGTCTCCGTTTTCAACTGACTAAAACTAGGACTTAGTAAAAACCAAAACAAAATAAAAATAAAAACGTACCTAACAGTGGGTTGCCTCCCACTCAGCGCTCGTTTTCAGTCATTAGCTTGACTGTGTCGGGGTTCAGACGTCTGGTGGATCAAAGGGTGGCAATGAATGCTTCCCAGACGAATGTCTTCTCATCCATGGCGGTGTATAAGCATTAGGATCATGAAAGCAACCAAGGAAATGAGGAACAGCAGCAGGGTGGGACTTGACTTCGGGTGGTACACTTCGTTTTCGTGCAGCATCATCAAAAGAAACAGCAAGCCCTCTTTGCTTCATTCGAAGTTTGTGGCGTGAAGGATGTGGAAGCATCTGTTTGACCACTTGTGATGGAGTTGCAGCATTGGAGACAGCTTCTGGTGTGATCCGCGAAGGGTGTCGATCGACACAGGTGGTGTCGATCGACACACTTTCTGCAGCTCGAATCTCTGCACTTTTTCAGCAACTCAGCTCTGCAATCCTTGCTTCTATGGTGAAGACGTCTTCCTCCATCAACTTAGCACTGGTTAGACTTTCAATTTTGCTCAAAGTACTGAAGATATGACTGTTCCCACTCCAATCTTCAAGCTCCACAACTTCCTTAGAGTTTTCAGCCAATGCCCCTTGAACAACCAGTTTGTGCACTTGCTCTTTAGAATCCAGCTCCTTGTCACACCCAACAGTAGAGTCATCTGAAAGCTCCTTGATTGGGTCTTGATCCATGGACAATTCTACTGAAAAAGATTGACCATCGATGGTGGAAGGTCCTCTTAACTTGTCCATGTCAAAGTTCATGAAAACTTCACCCAAATCAAGCTCTATTTTCTCTTTCCTCACATCAATAATGGCACCAGCTGAAGCCAAAAATGATCTTCCCAAAATAAGAGGATCTGCAGGCTCTTCATCATACTTTAAAACCACAAAATCTGTAGGAATAATGCAGCCTTCAATCTTCAGGGGAACATCTTCTAGAACACCTTCTGGGATTCTCTTTGATCGATCAGCTAGGATTAGAGAGATTGTGCTTGGCTTTAAATCAGTCATTCCAAGTCTCACAGCAACTGAGTATGGTATCAAGTTGATACTTGAACCTAAATCGCAGAGAGAACGAGGAAACCTTCCTGTTGAGATTGAGCAATCTAGCACAAAGTTTCCTGGATCAGGTAGCTTCTCTGGAATCCTCCTCTGAATCACAGCACTGACTTGTTCAGAAACCCACACCTTCTTCTTTTTCCTTGGAACTATGTTCAAGAGAATTGCAGTCACTTCTCTGGTAAGTAATGCTCCTTCTTCAGGACTCACGCCGTTTGCAACCATTCTCTTGACATATCTTCTTAATGCAGGTGAAAGTTGGACTGCATCAACTAGGGGTAGCTCAACCATTAGCTTACTCATCATCTCCTTGCATCTGGCTTCTTCTCTCTCCTGTTTAGATCTTCTGGGAGGCAGGGGGTAGGGTATCTTAGGCTTATACACTCTTTCCTCTTCGAGTTTTGAAGGTTCAGTGCGATTTGGTGAAGTCTGGGCATGGTGTCGATCGACACACGCCTTGTGTCGATCGACACACGGGCTCGAGCTCTCGACTTCGCGATGTACTTCGGGTGTCGATCGACACCCTTCTGCAGGGACGTTTGGAGCTTGTTCATCGATTTCCTCCAACTCCACAAGGTCTTCAGCACTTAGGTTCTTCTTCTCCTCTGGTTCCAGCTTGCTTCTGCTCCTTGTCGTGATGGCATTCACATGGCGTCTGAGATTTGTATCAGTCTTCCCAGGAAGAAATCCTTCTTGCCTATGAACAGCTTCTGCGGTTTGAGCTACTTGGACATCCAATTACTTCATGTGAGAGTGTATGCTCTCAATCTTTCCATTCAGGTCCTCATACAGTGCATCAATCTTGCCATTGAAACTCACTGTCATCTTCTGCTGTCCTTCTAACAGTTGCTCAAGCATAGCCTCCATTTTGTTGTCTTGCGGAGGTGGTTTCTGGTAGGAAGAAGAACCATAAGTTCTTTGGAAGTTGTTGTTCTGAAAAGGCTTCTGGTAAGAAGAACCATAGCCTTGCTGATTGTTGAATCTCTGTCCTTGAAAACCAGCTCCATTGACATAGTTAACTTCTTCCTCCTCAGGCTCAAAAGTCTCCACTTCTGCAAAGTGAACTTGCTTCTTCCCCATCAAGATGTCCAGCTTCTTGTTGACTTCTGCAATATGGCTTCCTCCATTCATCCCAGCGTGTTGTCTTCTTTCGAAATCTGCGTTCTTGGTGCTGTTACTAGAGGCCAAATTCTCTATAAGCACCATTGCGTCTTCTGGGCGTCTGGTGTTGAAGTTGCCATTGCTTGTTGCATCTAAAGCCATCTGGTACCTCCAGTCAATCCCGCGATAGAAGATTCTGATGAGTTGCGGCTCGCTGAAACCATGATGTGGGCAGTCCCTCTGGTACGATCTGAACCTCACCCAAGAAGCTTTGAATGCCTCAGTAGGTCCTTGAGAGAATGTAGTGATCTTCATTCTCAGCTCCTCCGATCTCGCATCATCAAAGAAATTGCATAAGAATGCATTCTTTGTGTCTTCCCATGTGGTCAAGGATCCCGGTGGCAACTGCTTCAGCCAATATGATGCGTCTCCTGCAAGCGAGTAAGGTAAAAGCTTGCAGAATAGATAATCATAGGTCACTCCATTAGCCTTGATGCTTGATGCCAAGTCTTCGAATCTCTCGATATGATCCATCGGGTGCTCGTTGGGTAGACCATGGAAAGGATTCTGAGCTACGAGCTGGAAGTAGGCAGGCTTCAGCTCGAAGTCATTCCTTTGGAATGCAGGAGGACGGATCGCAGCTATATTAGCATAGAACTGGTCTGGGCGGTTGTACTCGCCTAATGTTCTTCCACGTCCAGCTTCTACAGGTGCGATTTGCATCACTTGTTTTATGATGACGACGCCAGCCTCATCTATTTTCTGGCCTTGGTTGTTCCTTCGGTGTCCTTCTGTATCGAACAGATTGCCAGCTTCATCCCTTGTCAAAATCACAAGTCCCGCCATCTCTGTCTGCGATGGGTGTCGATCGACGCTAGAGGTGTGTCGATCGACGCTGATGTTGAGTGGTGTCGATCGATACTGGTTGTGTCGATCGACACGCGGACAGGTTCTTGCGTCTAGTTTCCTCTTCCTTGTTGCTTCTGATACTGGGTATGCACCTGAAACCAAAGATAAGAAACTAAATTAGTAACAAAAACAAAAATAAAAACCTAGACAAAATTCTAATACTAGAAATCTGTAGGCAACTAATCTCCTTCCCCGGCAACGGCGCCAAAATTTGATATAGGTCAAATTTACCCTAAGCAACTCTCTCAAATTAAGAGATCAGTTGTAGTACTTAGGGATCGAATCCACAGAGAAGGGATAGTCACACAGCAGTTTTCTAAATTCGAATTAAGCTAGGAAGAATAATAAAAGTAAAGACAGAAAGTAATTAAAAACGGTGTAAGTTCAGGAGACGAAACGCTAGGTTCAAGGAAATTCTCAGGTGATCTAAATTCTAGGTCTAGACAGAATGTTAGGAATTATTAAGCACTGTTCTTGAACTTGAAACACTAATGTAAAATCAACCAACTCTCGCTGCGAAGATTATCTATGTCTAAACCCTAGAATTCCAAATCTCTTTGCAAATTCTAACAATTCAAACAAGCATTAAAGTTCAGGTTCAATTGTTCACAAAACCCTAAACCAAATCTCTTTGCGAATAGGTATTTTGCTCATCTAACATTAGTTCAGGCAATCAATAATACTCTCGCATCTATTAATTAACCTAAGATCAGATTCTAGGTCGCGAAGCTAGAATAAGCATTAAACACAAATCCAGATGAAGAACTCTAATGATTTTATCCTAACAATTTAATTCGACCTAACAATTCATTAATCACCTTTGAAAAACCCTAAACCTAACAAGCAAACTACTCAGACATGATTAATGAAACAGAAATCATAATTTGAATAGAAAGCATAAAAGAAATCAATAGAAGAAAATAAAGGAGTTCCAAATTTGCTCTAAAGGAGACAAATTCTTCTCTCCAAAAACCTAAACTTCTATGATTCTTAAAGTATGAGAATGTGCCTAAACAATGGCTGAAAAACTATATTTATAGGCCTAGGTTCGCATCTTCAATTCCTTGGAAGAATAGGAAAAGTCTTGGAGATTTCCTTTTCTTCAAAATATGGAAACTTCACGCCTTTGGAAACTGGAAAACTTGGTGTCGATCGACACCAACAGTGTCGATCGACACTGTTCATCCAATTCTTCAATTCAACTTCATCTTTTCAGCAGCTTCTTCCACAATGCTCCAAAATGCTCCAAAATCTCCAATTATGCTCAAAACTTAGCTGAACCTGTAAAGACTCCAATAGGACTCTAAAAACACCAAAAGACTCTATAAAAATACTTATATCATGGTCCAAAAATGGGTAAAAACCATGATATATCATTCATACGGAGTGTTTCTAGTAACTTTGTGTGGTATTTTGTTCAGGATATAATTTGAGGTAAGCAACGCTTCCCCCTACATGTTATGGGGTAACCAGATTCCTGCAGCATGGCGTTCATCATCTCCTTTAGGGTTCGGTTCTTTCGTTCCGCAATCCCATTGGATTCAGGTGAGTAGGGAACGGTTGTTTGATGAATGATACCATTCTCTCTGCAGAATGCATCGAATGGTTCATTGTATTCGCCTCCTCTATCACTTCTTATCATCTTGATCTTTTTTATCAAGTTGATTTTCTACTTCCAACTTATACTCTTTGAATTTCTCCAAAGCTTCATCTTTACTGCGTAGTAAGTATACATAGCAGTATCTTGTATGATCATCTATGAAAGTCACGAAATACTTCTTTCCGCCTCTAGTTTGTATATATTTTAAATCACACAAGTATGTGTGAATCAAACCTAGGGACTCGGTTGTTCTTTCTACGCTTGGTGATGGCATTTTTGTGAGTTTGGCTTGTACGCAAATCTAACATTTGTCTTTTGATATTTTAAATTTCAGAATCATGTTCATATTCATCAATCTACTCATAGACTTGAAGTTAACATGTCTAAACGTCCATGCCAAATATTAAAGGACTCCGCAACATAAGCAACTGGTTTCTTTTCATTCATCTTTTGAATTTCAGTTACATCATTCTTATTGTTACGAATAACTGCCTCAACAGACATTTTAAATTCCCCATCACAAACAAAACCCTTTCCCAAAAACATACCATTCTTGGTTAAGACCAGCTAATCTCCTTCCAGCTTGACGGTTAATCCGTGCTTGCTCATGAGGGATCCTGAGATCAGGTTCTTGCGCATGTATGGAACGTGAACCATGTTTGTGTGTGTATGCTCTTGCCCGAAGGTGATCTTCAGAACAATCTTTATGTGACCTTCGATCTTGAAAGTAGCAGAGTTGCCCATGCGGAGCATGTTTTCACTCTTGCTTTTTGTGTAAGTTGAAAACAACTCTCGAGCCATGCAAATGTGTCTGGTTGCTCCTGTATCATACCACCACGTTTTTGGGTGACATGCAGCCACGCTACACTCCATGACGACATCAACCATGTCTTCTTCTGCCAAGTTAGCCTGAGCTTTCTTGCCGTGACATTCAAAGTATTTGTGGCCTTGCTTTCCGCAGAAATTGCAATATCCTGTAAACCTCTGACCATTCTTGTTCTTGAACTTCTGAGAGTTATTTGGGGGAATCATCTTTCCTTTGCCTTTGTCTTGGGGTCCCTTCCACTTGCCCTGCTTGGGGTTTTGGTGTTCCACCATGTTAGCGTTAAGCTCGCGGCCTTGATTGCTAACACTTTTGGTGAGCTGCTCCCGGCTCGTCGATTCTACGCGGTCTGACGACCAAGTCCTCCAGGCTCATCTTCTTTTTCTTCAGCCTGAGGTAGTTTTTGAAGTCAGTCCATCCAAGTGGAAGCTTCTCGAGGATGCAGCAAACCCGATATGTTTCGCAAAGCCTCATGCCCTCACCGTGGATCTCATGGAGGAGATTATGCACTTCTGCGAGTTGATCCATCAATGGCCTCGAATCCACCATCTGATACTGTTGGAATTTCGCCACAGTGAATTTATGGGATCCAGAATTTTCAATTCGATACTTCTTGTCAAGGGAATCCCACACTTCTTTCGAACTTTTTAATCTCCAAAAAAGTTGTACAACGGTTTGGAGAGATAGTTCAGGATGTAGCCTTTGCACAAGTAGTCACTATGCTCCCAAGCTTGTACCGTCGCAAGGATTATTGGATCGGTGCTGTCTTCAGGGAGAAAAGGTTTCACCTCGCTGGTGTACTTCTGCAGGTTTGGAGAGACAGTTCAGTATCTTCTTTTTCCACATCTTAAACTCAGCTACAGTCCCATCGAAACTTTCGGGAGGAGAGACATGATTTTCCTTCGAAATTTTGGTCTCGATCACGCCTGATGCAACTGTTTTTGGAGTGCCGTCCAGTTCCATGCTTTCCATGTTAGCTGCAGCTTCGGAAGCGTCGTTTGACATTCTGATGCAGTACAGAAACAAACACGAATTAATACCACAAAGTATTAAAAATTAATTTGGTATGAACCAACATTAAAATTTTAAGATCCGCATATAGCGAATTTATTTTTCGAATCTCCGCAGAGCATTCGTCAAAGCGTTCGCAAGCGCGTGATTAAGGGTTTGTATTATCAAACCCTAATCCAAATCGGCAATTACATAATTATTGTAATGCCTATCGTTTTATTGATCGCAACCAATAAGACGAGAGTAATAAAACCGATAAAAAAAATCCGACTAAATCGTTTTGAAATCGATCGATGAAAAACCTTTATTTACTCGTGATTAAAATCCGTTAGATGTTCATAGAACACGAACGGATTTCTTTGAGTTAAGACTGTAAAACCAATAATTTAGAAATACGGAATCTTTGATTTAATCACAAAATAAAAAGGATAATCAAAACCGAAATAAAACGAGTTAAGGAAAATCGTAAATAATAAATCGATAAAACCGAAACACTGGAACGGAGTCGAGATCGCAATCTCTTTCCTTAACTCAAAGAATCGCCCATAGTGTGACATGTATAATCATGATTCATGAGTCCCAAGATACAACCATTTAACCCCGAATCGCATCACTCGATCGCGGGTCTAACGAACTTGTATCTCAACAAAAACTCTCGAAATAAAGAAACTACCTGATGCAGTAGTGGATTGAAAGAATGTGTGTTTGGCCTTTGCATTGATCTAATGATATGTATTTGGATGATTGAAAAAAAGAGGCTAACCCATCATATATATAGTATGAGAGGGGACTTGAAAATATTACAAGTTTCCAATGTGCGATATTTTAACTTTCACAAAAAGTTATAGCTAATGGAAACTTTCCATTTGTTTGGGTCTCTTTCACTAGGAATGTGTTGGACTTTGTAGTAATCTTCCCCACCTGGTACCAATTTCTTCGTCCACTCACACTTCATTTCTTCAATTTTCAGTTGCTTTAAAGAAGTTATATACTTGAGCCCCTCCGGTAGCTCTTTCAGCTTTTTGCAATCCTCTATATTCAAAGTATGAAGACATGGCATCGACCCTTCTTCCACGACCCACTCTTCAACCTCATCTAGCTCAGATATTTCAAGAACACATAACTGAGGAAATCCACCTTTCGAGCACACCATTCTCTTCCCGATGAAAGCATTATTATATAAGTCAACCGATTCTAAATGAAGCAACTTTCCCAGAATCAGCATTGGATCCTCCTCCATCATGCAAAGGTGTAGCGATATGTGTGCAAGATGGGGAGGGAATCGATATTGATCAGGAAACCTTGGCATATGTATGCCCAGTGCTAATTCCTTTAGATGCATGAAATCTAGAATGAAATCTCCCCCGTAATGAGCCGTGTCGGATTTGTCCAAATCAATTAAATAAAAAATCTTGAGGTTTCTTAATTCACTAAATGATGACGATAGAGTTTCATAAGTACACCCGCCAGTGAAATTAACACCGAGANATCACATTTTTTTTTCTATAGTTATGTAGTTAATCATAGTTTTTTTATTATTCATCCATATAATCATATCATTAAATTAAGAACAACAAAATAAAAAGATAAAAGAATTAAGTGTTACAATTATGAAGTACACATATCAATTTTATTATGTTTTTATGTTTTTTTTCTTTAAATGTAGGTGACACATCACATGCCACATGGCAGCATTTCATAATAATTAAAAAAATAGAGAACTTTTAAGTTTTTAATTGTTAAATGGGTAATTCGGCTACCCGATCTAGTACTTATTCTCTTTTCGTACCCTTCTCATACCCGTGTAAATAAAATAAATAGTTTCGAATGGATAATTTTTTTGAACGGAATAAGGAATGGGACGAAAAATTCGGGACGGATACAGAAGAAAACGGAAACTTGTCCCAAAATTTTCAGGGCTCTCTGTTTTTTTCTATAGTTATGTAGGTAATTATAGTTTTTTTAGGTTATTCATCCATATAACCCCTGTCTCTTATACACATCTAGATGTGTATAAGAGACAGCTTCTCTCCTTTAAACTTGAATCCATCCAGATCTAACATCCTGAGTAATGGTAAACTTCGAAAAACTAGAGCTGACTGCTTCAACAAGTTTCCTTCGACTCCAAAATTTAAAACAGATCTAGCTTTCTTATTGTTTTTATGTCCCAACAAATGAAGTCCATTACCATCATGTACAACAAGTCTTCGAGATATAGTAGGAGTATGAGCACTGATAGTAGAGGTGGAAGTAGAGACTTGAATGACTTGAAGAAAATTCTCTTCTTTGGCTTTAGATAAACATACTTCTCTCATCATGTCGTGCATTTGACAATAATCCTCTCTCCAACCCCTGTCTCTTATACACATCTAGATGTGTATAAGAGACAGCTCATCTAGCTCAGATATTTCAAGAACACATAACTGAGGAAATCCACCTTTCGAGCACACCATTCTCTTCCCGATGAAAGCATTATTATTGTCTCTTATACACATCTAGATGTGTATAAGAGAACTCTTCAACCTCATCTAGCTCAGATATTTCAAGAACACATAACTGAGGAAATCCACCTTTCGAGCACACCATTCTCTTCCCGATGAAAGCATTATTATATAAGTCAACCGATTCTAAATGAAACAACTTTTCCAGAATCAGCATTGGATCCTCCTCCATCATGCAAAGGTGTAGCGATATGTGTGCAAGGTGGGGAGGGAATCGATATTGATCAGGAAACTTTGGCATATGTATGCCCAGTGCTAATTCCTTTAGATTCGTGAAATCTAGAGTGAAATCTCCCCTGTAATGAGCCGTGTCGGATTTGTCCAAATCAATTAAATAAAAAATCTTGAGGTTTCTTAATTCACGGAAAGATGACGATAGAGTTTCATAAGTACACCTGCCAGTGAAATTAACACCGAGATTCCTTAGCCTAGTCATACAGAGGAGGTCTGTCACATTACTATGTTTCGTTGAGAAACACCCCAATACCTCCAGATTCACTAGATCACCCAATTCCAACTTTGTTTTATCATCCATATGTAAAGGTAGCCAAAGGTACCTCAACTCTAGCATCTCTTTCAAAATATTTGGCACATGAACTTCAATCCCCTTGATACCTAAGTTCAAATAGAGCAGAAGCTTTAGATTCCGCAGGGAAGAAGGTAGATGAGATACATGAGCATCGTTTAAGCTCAAGAATCTCAAGTGAATGAGCTCTCCAATGCTGGATGGTAACTTCTCTCCTTTAAACTTGAATCCATCCAGATCTAACATCCTGAGTAATGGTAAACTTCGAAAAACTAGAGCTGACTGCTTCAACAAGTTTCCTTCGACTCCAAAATTTAAAACAGATCTAGCTTTCTTATTGTTTTTATGTCCCAACAAATGAAGTCCATTACCATCATGTACAACAAGTCTTCGAGATATAGTAGGAGTATGAGCACTGATAGTAGAGGTGGAAGTAGAGACTTGAATGACTTGAAGAAAATTCTCTTCTTTGGCTTTAGATAAACATACTTCTCTCATCATGTCGTGCATTTGACAATAATCCTCTCTCCAACCCGAAAAGCTTTTATCAATAATGACCATATTTCTTCTCACTAGTTCTTCTATGTAGTCTCCTCCACTTTCTAGAATTGTTTCTCCGTCCCAAACTGACGTTATTATTCCTTCTGCAGCCCAATAATGAAACAATTTCCCTAAATATATCTTGTAATCTTCGGGGAATTGAGCTAGGTAAAGGAAGCAATGCTTTAACTGCATTGGCAAATCTTCATAGCTCAGAGACAATACTCGGTAAACCGAATTGAGATCGTTGTCATCTAAACCATATTTCCCCACGATCTGAGTTCTAATATTGTCATATACTCNCTGTAGCAAATTTCCGACGATCCACTAAGAAGCAAGAAAGCCTTTTCACACGCTTCTTGATCCCTTTTTCTTTTCCAATCATTTCTTTAAGAAGAAATGATTCGATTATATCATCAGCGTCATCAACAATGTCCTTGACATCTTCTAAGAAGTTTCTCACTCTTTCACTCTCATATTTCTTGGCATAAGCATCTTTCAACAATGATTGTAACGCTCCCAACTGACATTTTAATTCAGCAACTTGCTCGTGAACTCCCTGCAATCGCTCAGATTCTCGACTCAGGAGTTCCCAAAGTTTCTGCACTCCGAAAGACACAACTCCCTCTGGCATATCTACTCTCCTGGTTCGCCAACAAACACCAATGACAAAAATAATAAGATCTAAAAAATACATCTGCAGGTTCATTAGCAAAATAAAATTAAAAATAAAGGTCTAAAAAAGCCTTTACGGGGAACTGATTGGTTGATCTAGTGACTAGTGAGACATAAAACCTCACCCAATAATTCTTTTACTTTTATCATTTTTTTTTTTATTCAACCAAACTTGTAATAAGATTTGGTTAAACGATACAAGTGCGTCAAATTCGTGAAACTATATTTTGTAATCAGCCAATTTGTTTTTTTCTGTTTAAAGTAGATTTCACCACACCAAAGTACAAAAACAGATCAAAGCAAGTTAAGCAGAACAAAATAATAATATAAAAAGAAAACAAGATTTGGTAGTAATCCAAACAATTGTTTTTTAAAGCAGATTCGACCACAACAGAGTATAAAAGACAGATCAAAGAAAACGCGATTTACTTTTCCTGAATCAGCTCTGTAACTCTCTTTGGAAGAAAGAAGAGAGATGAGAGTGGCAATGAAAGAGTTTACTCCAAGTCAATCTTATCAACCACCGACACATTTGCACAAGAGTCTCCCCGATATCTAACGAGTCTATGACAAATGATCGATTGCCACATGGTGGTTCTGTTTTTGAATAAGAAGAAATTTCATTCGGTTAACATCTAAATGTTGTTCGTATTTCGAATTAAGCATGTGAGTTTGTTTTTTTTTTTGTCTGCGTGAAACCTAAAGCAGGTGAGTTTTTGAATACAACAATTAGCAATTGGATGTAATATAAATTGCATAAAAGTCAACTGGATTTTTTTTTATGCAATGAAATGTTGAAAAATAAATTAATAATTTTAAGTCATTTTAGTAAAAGTTTCATTTATAATTTTTTACAAATTATCAAAATTATCCAAATATAACGTTTAGATACAAAAATCAATTTAGAAATGAAAACATCTAAATACATTGAATAATCTTATATCTATACCGTTCAGGGTGAATAACCTATAGGTAAGTTCCCAAAAAAAAAAAAAATTAACCCATATTGTTTTTATGTTGCAGTTGATCCAACGAGCAAATTTGACCAAAGTTGAAAAGAAAAAAACGTTTAAATTAAAGTGACCCTTGTGAAGGGTAAAGAGAATGTGCCTAAAGGTTATGTGTTTGGATTGGTTTGGTCATACAAGAAGCAGTTTTGAGGAATCCCATTGTGGTGAAGTTCTGATTTTAATTTGGTTGAATCTAAGTTTCTATATCTATGAAAGGGACTAACTAGATTTTTAGTGGCAGTGATGATATTTGTTTCATGAAATTTAATTATGTTTGAATTTTAAGGCTTACAAGAATGGTGTAGTTTATGATTTATATTCCTCATCAGTGCAATGTTGTGTTATGCTGGTTATTAAATAATAATGGCACATCAACCACATTTTTATTTATTTTCATTCCGATTACAGTTATAAAATTTTAATTTGATCAATTTTTCTTCTCATCTATGTTATTTTTAAAAGAGAATCACTAAAAGGGATGAATAAAGAAAAAAAAACTCCTATTTAATGTTGAGAGAGAGATAAATTTTTTCTTTCTTCCGATTCAATTCAGAATTTGACCTGGGCATGTTCGGATCTAATGTTGTTTTGTAATCTTTTCGTGTATCAGACTTCTTTTCCGTTTATCAGATTATTTTTTGTTTAAGCTTTTTGCATGTTCAAATCGACTCTTCTCGTTCGCTTAGGAAGGTGTCAAATCCCGGAAGTTAAAGGTGGATTCTTGTTCATCAGATGCTTGATTTCCTGCCTTAAAATTTAAACTCTAAATTCAATACCCTAAGAATTAAACTATATAACTAAACCATAAGTTGTAAGATCTAAATTTTAAACCATATCCTTTTTACCTAAATCTTTAAGAGCAACAACCCCAATGGTCATCTTTAGATATCTAAGTAAGGGTTCTTAAAAATAAAATTGAATAAACAAATAATTAGTAGTGTCTTATTTTTAAGACCAATATTTAAAATAAGACACTTTTTAAGTTCTTAAACTAATAAAATTCTTATATTAAATTAATAATATATTTAATATTAAATATGCTTAAGAACCTCAACATGATCTTATAATGGTTGGGTGAATGGGTGGAAGCAAGCAGCTGTACTGAAGTCTCTTTCTACTTGCTCAAGAGATAATCGAAGTGGATAGTTATGGGATCAATCTTGTTAGACTCAAGTCTCTTTAAGGCTGGATCAATGGATGAGATGAATAGACAGGTGGATCAAAGAACGCCACTCAAGGGTGTGAAAGCCCTTGTGATGAGTTCACAAACCTAGTCTCAAGGAATCGCACACAATAGACATAGATTCAACGTTTACTAAGTATAGAAATCTATCTAATTTAGATAAACAAAACAAAGCCTAAGCTTTGCAGAAAAATCTCTTTTATATTTCCAAAATTTTCAGTGTGTTTTTACAATGAGAACAATTGAGCTTTTATAGCTCTTAGAGGGGATCTTTACAATAAATAACATTTAAAATAAATTATACACATTTAAATAAAAGGAGCAAAATAAGCTAAATCAAAATAAAAGTCTTCTTGCCACCAATTTTGCCTTGGACTTGAATGAGAATCTTTTGACTTTGTGAAGTTATGATGATGAGATTCTAATAAGAAATCCACATATTAAAGACCTTTGATTCAATATTTTGATATTGTATCATAGTTGTTGGGCATCTGGATAAAGGAAAGCCCATTGTTGTGGATAGGCCTGGGCATTCGGGTACCCGTTCGAGTTCGGATCGGTTCTTTTCGGGTTCGGGTATTTCGGTTCTAAAGAATAGAACCCATTCGGGTATTTTGCTTTTTTGGTTCGGGTTTGGTTCGGTTCCGGTCTCTTATACACATCTAGATGTGTATAAGAGACAGGTAGTGTAGTGTGTGTTTTTTTCATTTTTATGTAGTGTAATGTGTTTTTAAAAAATTAAAATAATTAAAATTTGATAAATATAACTAAAAAATTTCAAATATTCTGAGTATTTTAGTTATTTTGTTCTAAACATAACTAATATATTTAGTTTATAATTGCAATTTTGAGTATTTAAGTAAATACAACAAATGTTTTGGATATATAATTATATTTTGGGTATTTAACGTACCCATTCGGTTCCCGGTTCGGTTCCGGTTCGGTTCCGGGTTTTCGGATATAAAAATATAGAACCCATTCGGATATTTAGGTCGGTTCTGGTTCGGTTTGGTTCCTTCTAATTCGGGTCGGTTCGGTTCGGTTCTTCGGGTCCGGTTTTTATGCCCAGGCCTAGTTGTGGATAAGGGAAAGCCCAATGTGGTGGACCCACCGCTAACAAGGTTGCAGATTGGTACACTGTTAGACTGCTGTGTGCCTTCGGTTCAAGCAGCAGAAATGCTGCTGAGATACATTTATATTGATGCTTCATGCCCGAGACGTGCCCCCATTTTGTCGACCCCATAGAAGAAGGTAAGTTGAATATAAATATGGTATATCGCTAATATGATATTGGAATATAGTTAATGAGAATGATATATGGTTAATGAGATTACTGCTATTGATTATAACAGATGAGTTGGATAGAGCATTGCAAGATGACGACTACGAGGGAGATGATATATTCGTCGGTTGCATATTTAAAGTAAAGAGGACTGCAGAATGAAGACGACCATTCATGCTATTAACCGAAAATCCATTTCTGGTACGTTAAATCCTATCCAAACATCGTGCTGGTTGTTTGTGTTGGTGATGGTTTCCCTTGGAGAGTGTATACAACAAAATGGAAGAGAGTGACCGCTACGAGGTCAGGATTGTAGTGCTCCAGCATACTTATAGCGTAGACGCAAGATGAAATTTTCATAAGCAGGCGTGAACTGAGGTTATCGGCAACATGATGCGCTCGCGGTATAGCAGTGAAGGAAATAGCCCATGTGCATATACATGTTAGTTACTGGAAGGCCTGGAAGGCAATGGAGATTACGATGGACAATGATATGGGCACTTCAATGGAGAGTTTTGTTTTGATATCGCCTTACTACGACCTTCTTTTTAAGACCAATCCAAACTCGGTGGTAGCACTTGAGAGTGATCGTGATAGTGTGAGAAAGGAGTGGTTCAAGTATCTATTTTTTTCTCTGGACGTCTGCATAAAAGAATATCAGTACATGCAGAAAGTAATCGTTATTGATGCTACTCATCTCTGAGGCTGCTAATGCGGTTGTCTAGTGGCGGCAAACGCTCAAGACGGCAATTTCCAGCTATTCTTGCTCCCATTCGGAATAGTTACAGTGAAAATTACGATGCTTAGGATTGGTTCTTGGGAAAGCTTTCACAGATAGTGCCAGACGATCCAGAGTTAGTGTTCGGGTCAGACTGCCACGCTTCCATATACGCATTGATCCGTAAAGTAAGTTGTTGTTGACTTCAATTCAATAACTTTGTTATTGGTATAGATGTTGGCTGATATTGGGTTATTATAACAAGTGCATAGTTGATTTAATTACATTGGATTTCTGAGGTGCTTAGCTGGTATCTGTCATTAATTTTTTTCAGGTTTATCCAATGTCCTCGCATGCGGTATGCATAGTCCACCTGCAACGCAACATCCATAGTTTATTCAAGACACCAAACTTGACTTACATGGTGTCTGAGGCGGCTAAGGCCTACAGACTAGGAGATTTCGATGGATTGTTTGCGGAGATACGAGCAACTAATAATGTGTACGTTGAATACCTTACCGAGCTTGGATTTGAGCAGTCGACAAGATCTCGTTTCGTTGGGGAGCGATACAACATAATGAGTAGCAACGTCTTGGAGTCGTTGAACAATTTTTTGACCATGGCGAGGGATTTTCCAATGATCACTATTCTCTAAACCATTCAGACAACTCTTGTTACATGGTTCACTCTGAGGCGAGACGCAAATTCATCTGAGTAGAGCGTCTTGAACCCGAAGGTGGAAGAAATGATAATTGAAAGCTTTGAAAAATCTTTTAGATATTTTGTCATGAAAATAGGCTATGGAGTAAATGAAGTGAGGGATGAATGAAAATGATATATGTCATCTACGCAGTACCTCTGTGAGAACGTACGTGTAGTTGTCGGGAGTTTCAGCTATTACACATTCCGTGTAAGCATGCTATTGTGGTTGCTATTCAGGCAGGTGTTTAAGTTTATTCCTTGGCAGAGAGGCATGCTACACCGTGGAAGTGAGGAAGTTGGCATACATTTTTCTGATTATGCCAGTCCCGGATATGGACACATTGGGCCCTTCTACAACGGACGTGGCTGGTGGAAAGCTTGCACCACTGTTGGTCCGGAGGCCGCCGGTCGCCAGAGGAAGCAGCGAATCTTGTCGAGAGGAGAGTTCAAGGTTCGTACGTTATATAACTTGAGTAATGATGATATCTTATTTAATGTCGATTGCTAACATATCTTTTATGTGCTTTAAGCGTGTCAGCAAAATGAAGTGCACCATGTGTCAAGGGAAAGGGCATAACAAGTCCACTTACAAAGTTCAAATAACGGTAAATAAACTTCGGTTAAGCTGCATCTTGAATCTTGCAACTATGGTATCCTCTAACTTAATTGGATGTTTGTGCATGGGCCATAGGAGAAGCGGGTTTGGGTCATTTTTTGGAAGATTGAATAAAAGGTTAACCTTCGGGGTATGCTCTAGGTGTATAAAGTAGTGTGTCAATGAGGGTGTTTATAAATAGCTGGAGTAGTGATTGTTTTGGTGTAATATATTTGTAAGAGGTTTATACGGGATCAAAAAACTTCCACGTAATTCTATTACAAAGTTGAAATCACTAACGTTTCTCTCCTATGTAATATGTTTCAGTGGTCCGAACGTGCATTAGACAATGTTTAATGCCTCCTAAGCTAACGTATATTATTGTTAAATTATTGTATTATGGAGTTACGGAAACAAAAATTTTGGGAAGTGATCTCAATTTCCCATTGAAGGATACACATTAATTAAAATTTTAACTTAAACTGCCTAATTGCTAACATGTGTGTTATATATAACTGAGATATAAGCTAGCCTTATCTCTTGTAACTTAATATTTAGATAAATAGATTAGATATATATATATATATATATATATATATATATATATGTTATAGTTAGAAATTTATCCTTTGATACATGTATTAGATCAGCATAGGCGAAAGTCGTTAGTTAGAGCACATTATTTTCAATTTGTGTTTAAGAGATAAATTTCCAGTTAAACATAATAATTTAGGACATCATTATTCATTACTTTGCAAAGTGGAGCAAAAGACGCATTAATTTGCAGAACAAAAGCAAGATGACATAAGTTCAACATTAGATGAAGACCTTCCCACCACAAGACAAAACCGATGGACGCAAGATAGGCTAATCTACTACTTTTCATACTGAAGTGATTTGAAGACAATCCAACAGTTTGATCTCAAGATCAATGATTCACAAAGAGATCAATGCCACCAAAGCTCATCACGCGGCCAAGCCTCACTCGACGCACCACAAAGCATCAACCACACGGCCACGCTCTCGACCCAATCTGAGCCCGTTTACATCTCTTTGACGTTTCTCGCCGCTAAAGCCCAAAGCCAACCTAAAGATACGTGAAGGTCTATATAAGGAGTACTCTTAGGGCTTCATTGTCATCACGTTTTTACATCTCTTTCAACATAAAAACCTGCAGTCGCCAAGGAGGAAGAAGATGAGCGAGAGCCGTCTTTGACCTCTATCTTTCGATTTATTTGCTCTTTGCTACTTATGTTCTTATAACTTCGTTAATTTATCAATTTATCATAATTTATGTAATTTTTATCGATAGAAATGATGATGAATTACACGATCATGTTTGAGTAGTTCTTTAGTTGGGTTTAAAATGGATCTCATGGTTTAATTTGATATGTTGCTAGATCGATGGTTGAAAACTTTTTTGTTCTTTGTTTAGATTTGTTCCTACTGCGTAATTTTTTGTTTGCCACTTAGAATCGATATTAGGATTGTCAAAGCCAATAATGTGTTGAATTTGTTAACCGAATATAGTCTAAACTATTAATCGCGACGTAAAATACGAAAGTATACTGATGGAGCGTTGTGAACATCAATTGAACTTGATCTTATTACTGAGCTTGCTGCGTGATTACAATCGAAAGAGGAGTAGTTAAGTAGTGTAGGTTTATGCATTAGGTCCTTCGAAAGGAGATCTAGCGCGCATCCATTTTTTAGCTTGAAAACTAGTAGAATCAATTGCCTTGATCAATATGTTTGCTTGTTAAACTAATCCATGAAAATCCCGAGAGATCCCTAGACCCAACGTTTCGTTTTATAGTTTACATAATCGTTTCAATTCCCCTTTATTCACTTTGCAAAACCGTGACAAATACTATGTGGATCGACACCCTAAATACTACAATGCACATTTGTGCACTTGCATGCAATAGACAAGTAACCAACAGCATGGGAGTAACGCTCCAGGCTTTGTTCTAAGAAGGATAAAAGATCAAGGGGAGGACCCTCGGGGACAAACTGACTTGCAACCAGCATCATAGTCTCATGGTCCATTGACAAACTAGCGCAACGCGCTCACACAAATCAGAAAGAAAAGCAGGTGAGGGAGCCTCTCCTATAGAAGAAACGTGATCGTCCTCAGCCTGATGAGCCACAACAATACTATCTATTGACTGCTGACCCACAACTCCGGTCTTGTCGATTAGCGAAACCATAGGCGGCTCAACCAGATGTTTCTTAACGACTTTTGAATCTAAAAGTGGGAAAGTTGGAGCTCCCGCTAGCCCAAGATCGGACCTGCCAAAACCTTTCTCTGCATCTTCATCAGAAGCGTAAATAGCAGCGATGGAAGAGACCATGTTGGAGATAATACCAGAATCAACCCTCGAAGTCTCTCCTCCATCTGAACTCCTTTTCTTCACAACATACTTCTGCGACTAAGTCCTTTCATCATCCGTCTCAGCAGTATCAGTGACCTCAACGACCAGAGAAACTGTTGCCGCAACTCGAGGAATGACTTAGGTCCCTTCCTTAAATCTCTCATCTAGACGAGTCGGAAGAGAATCTTTGACTTCATTCCTCTTAGTTTTCTTCTTCGAAAGCTCACAAAAGAAGAAGGAGAGCTCGCCAAAGTCGAAGTTAGGACATGGCCTGAAATGGAGGCGAACTAGCACTAATCAAAGCCTCGCTAATCCGGAAGAAGAAGTAGGGTTTTAACCAGTCGGAGTCTTTCCTAGGGATATTGCAAATAATCCGCACTTGGTGCTTAGCTATAAACCTAAAGGTCCCATCCGTATCAGGCTTCTTGAAGGACCCAAGGCGAAGGAAGTCATGAGCACAAAACGAGACTTCAGCACCGTGGGCAAGCGCAAGCAGCCCCAGATGTTGATGAAGGCAGTTTGATGATAGTTGAGACAAGCAAAGCCCGAAGTTCATTCACAGATTTCTCCGAAGAGATCGATTCTTTCCATTCAATGAAAGGTGCCATGGCGAAAAAATCGATCTGAAGCAGAAGAAGAAGAAAGCGAACAGTTCGAAGAGGTGCAAAAAGGAAAGTCAATCGATTCGCCGGGATTCTGAATTTACGGAAGAAAACCGTATAGTAAAATTCCTTAAATGGAGTAAAATCCAATTTAAGTAATTGGGGGCTAATTGTTTGGGTGTAAATCCTGGTCCAAGAATTTTCTGCCCATTAAGCAGTCAAAAGTCCAGAGGCCTAGCAACATGGTAAATATGATTATCAACGTGGAAACGCCTAAAGCGAACTCAAGCTCTAAACTCGGGAAACACCTAACACCAACTCCGACGGCGAATTGAGGAATTATTCAAAAAAATAATAATTCAACGGTTTGACTCAAAACGGTTAAATCCACACAAGTAAAGGCAATTATTGTCGAATCAAGAGGAGTAAATGAAGATGTTAAACACGTTTTCAAGAGCTATAAAACAAGAGAAGGAGCAAGCATCAATGGACATTTTTTTCTTACCATTTAGACACTACACACTTTCTACTCGAAACATACAATTTCTCTACTTTCTCTTGCAGTTCATCTTTTCGGTTCATATTCTTATTTTTTTCTCTTGTAAACGTTCGGAATCGTTAATACTAAAGTTATTTACTCCTATTTTCTGGTTATTTCGCTCTTAGAACTAGGTCTAAACCGGTTCGACACACTCTTTGAACTTGTCTTCTTGGTTGCTCAAAATAGTCCTTTACATCTTTGTTATTAGAGGGCAATCCAGATCCTTCCAGCTATTCCTATTTACAATATTGACCGTTACAGGTTTAATTTATACTACAACAACCGTCTATAGATTTGATTATAGCCTAAATTTATAGCACAATTTGACTTATGACCGATAGACTAAAGTTGGCTCCTCAATTTTTTCACCTTCGTTAAACCAAATAATACAATCAAGCTTTTTTTTTGAACCAACTGTTTAATTATATTAAAACTAAAACCTGAAAAGGTTTAGACGGATACAACCAGAGGCATGCTCAACGGTGAAGCAAATGAAGTAAAGCATTACAATAAAGTAAATGATAGAGGCAATGAGACGCGAGACTTGCTCAGCAGCGTGAAAGAACTCATGGAGAAGCTTCACTCGTAATCCAAAAGTCGTTGCTCGAAGGAGCATCATGTAGTCGAGAAGTGAACCGACTTTGAAGCGTCCAAATAAATGGACTTGAAGACAAACTTGAAGTATCGTCATTTGTGGTCGAAGCTGAACGGAGGAGGATTGTTGCCGGACCAACAGTTTTCGGCTACCTCTAACTCTCGAACAAAGGGGTTGAAACTGAACGGAGGAGGATTGTTGCCGGAAGAACTTTCGACGGCTACCTCTAACTCCCGGACATGAACAAAGTGAGCTTACTTCAGAACCGAGAGCCTTGCTGACGATACCGTACGGTGCAAAGGCAGAATCGGAAAAGGAACCCCACCCATTAGACGTTGAAAAGCACCAACTCACATTGAGCATAATGGGCCAAGCCCATAACAAACCGTGCCACAAGATCGACCCGGCCCAAAAGCTCGTCAACACGGAGGAGCTTGGAGGGGGTGTCCCGATGAGAAGCTTGGTCTTCTGATAACTTGCCGGAACTGGAGCTTGTTGCGACGAGGCTGATTTTTGTGCCTGCGGCGGGAGTAAACAGTGGGCAAGAGAGGCCGGCAGAGGGGAGAGTAGATCTGGGCGAGGGGAGAAGATGTCGAGTCTCGAAGAAGGCGGATGAGAGGCGAGTTCTGTCTGCAATGGAGGGGGAGGGTCTAAGATCCGGAGACGGTGAGAGATGGGAAGCAACGACAGCTGAGGAGGCCACGGATCCGGCGGGTCCGGAGGTTCTGGCGGCAGTGACCATCCTTGTAACTCACCCAAGATCACCACTGGAAGAAGACGTGAGGGCCTCCTCTCTGCAAACGGGGTACCGACCATTGAGAAGGGGAGAAGGTGACACATCAAAGCTTCAGGCATGGCAGTAGGAGGAAGAGAAGACAGACACCAGTAGAGATACCGGCGAAAGCTAGCAGAGATCTTCCTCGGAAAAGGACTGGAGGCTTCAGGCGGAAGGGGGAGCGAAAGGACTGCGGTGGATCTGCATTCCGGTGACTTTGCGTGACTGCCTCGTTTTTCGGGCCTGGGAGAGAACTGCTAGGGCGAACTCATCACTCTTATGGGTTCCACTAAAAAGTTGAAAAATAATAATACAATCAAGCTTATGATAAATGTTTAGAAAGGAATCGGAAAAAGGTTTATGTTAGCCATAAAACATTAGAAATCGCGTTGATGTATGTTCAATATTATAAGGATAGCAGCACCTAAGGTGGGGATGGAAATTCTATTGTGAAGGCTAATAAAAGATGGTTCTATATAAATGCAAGAGAAGTAGAGAGAGAGAGAGCATGCAACATAGAAATGTAATATTGTAGATCAAATAAGAAACAGTATACATTAACACAATACAAATGACTTATCGCACATTCACATCACACACAAACAAGAGTAGGTAATGATTATGAATAATGGAAACCAAAAAAGAAAGAGTTAAGATCAATGTAATACTTTAACAACCCAGATCCTTCTAGTTATTCCTATTTACAAATATTGACCGTTGCAGTTTCTGCTATAACAAGCGGCTATAGATTTCATTATAACCTTATAACACAACTATAGTTGGCTCCTCAATTTTTTCACCTTCGTTAAACCAATAACACAATCAAGCTTAGGATTAATGTTTAGAAAGGAATCGGACAAAGGTTTGTGTTTGCCAAAAAACTTAATAGAAATCACTTTAATGTATGCTCAATATTATAAGGATAGTAGCATATTTAAGGGGGGCTGGGAATTCTATTGCGAAGGCTAAGAAAAGATGGTTCTATATTAATGTAAGAGGGAGAGAGAGAGCAAGCAACATATAAATGTAATATCGTAGATCAAATAATAAACAGTAAACATTAGCATACTACCAATTACTCATTCACATCACACACAAGCAAGAGTAGCCTAATGATTCAGAATAAATTCATTCACCTGAAAAAAACAAAAAAATAAAAATAAAGAGTTAAATCAATGTAATACTTTCACAACAAATAAAAAAAGTGGACACAAATACCAAAAAGATTTACCTGCTACTTTTTATCCTCTTTAATCTTCGTCACATTTGATAAATTGAACACTAGGAATGTGTTGGACTTTGTAATAATTATCCCCGCCTGGTACCAATTTTTTCGTCCACTCCCTGTTCATTTCTTCAATTTTCAGTTCCTTTAAAGAAGTTATATACCTGAGCCCCTCCGGTAGATCCTTCAGCTTTTTGCATTCATTTATAAANTGGTACCAATTTCTTCGTCCACTCCCTGTTCATTTCTTCAATTTTCAGTTCCTTTAAAGAAGTTATATACCTGAGCCCCTCCGGTAGATCCTTCAGCTTTTTGCATTCATTTATAAACAAAGTATGAAGACATGGCATTGACCCTTCTTCTACTATCCACTCTTCCAACTCTTCTAGCTGTGATATTTCTAGAGCATATAATTGAGGAAATCCGCTTTTTGAGCACACCATTCTCTTCCCGACGAAACCATGATGTGATAATTCAACCGATTTTAAATGAAGCAAATTCTCCAGAATCGGCATTGGATCCTCCTCCATCCTACAAAATTGTAGAGATATGTGTACAAGGTATGGAAGGAATCGATATTGATCAGGAAACCTTGGCATATGAGTGGACAATGTTAATTCTTTTAGATGAATAAAATCCAAAGCGAAATCTCCCCCATGATGAGCAACTTGGGATTCATCCAAATCAACTAAAGCAAACTCATTGAGGTTTTTTAATTCACGGAGAGACGACAACAGAGTTTCAAATGTACACCCGCCAATGAACTTAACACCAAGAGTCCTGAGCCTAGTCATACGGAGGAGGTCTGTCACACTAATGTGTTTCGTTGAGAAAAAACAAAATATCTCCAGGTTCACTAGATCACACAATTCCAACTTTATTTTATCATCCATAAAAAAAGGTAGCTTAAGATAACTAAACTCTAGCATCTCTTTCAAAATATTTGGCACATGAACTACCAAATCGACTCCTAAATTCAAATAGAGAAGAAGCTTTAGATTACGTAAAGAAGAAGGTAAATGAGATACCGAAGCCATGTATAAGCTCAAGAATCTCAAGTGAATGAGCTCTCCAATGCTGGAAGGTAACTTCCCTCCTTTAAACTTGGCTTCCGTCAGATCTAACACCCTAAGCAATGGTAAACTTCGAAAACTTGGAACTGACTGTTGCTTCCACACATTTCCCTCAGCACCAAAACACAAAACAGATCTAGCTTTCCGATTTTTTTTTATGTCCCAGGATATGAAGTGCATTACCACTGTGTACAACGAGTCTTCGAGATCTAGTAGGATTATGAGCATTCATGGCAGAAGTGGTAGTAGGGACTTTTATGACTTGAAGAAAGTTCTCTTCTTTTGCTTTAGATAAACACACTTCTCTCATGATGTCATGCATATGACAACAATCTAGTCTCCAACTGTTATAGCCATTTTCAGCAATAACCATATTTCTCCTCACTAGCTCTTCTAGGTAGTCTTCTCCACTTTCTCGAATGGTTGATCCATCGCAAACTGGCGTTATTATTCCTTCTGCAGCCCAATAATGAAACAATTTCTCTAAATATATCTTGTAATCTTCGGGGAAATGTGCTAGGTAAAGGAAGCAATGCTTTAACTGCATTGGCAAATCTTCATAGCTTAGAGACAATACTCGGTAAACCGAATTGAGATTGTTGTCATCTAAACCAGATTTCCCTACGATATGAGTTCCGATATTGTCATATACTTTTTCCCATTCGGAAATAGTATGTTTATTAGCTAACAAGCCTCCCAACACTTTAACGGCTAATGGCAGTCCTCCACAATATGTGACCATTTACTTGCACATGGCTTCTAGTTCTTCATCAACCCTAAATTCTGCAAACAATTATCATGTAATATAATTTAAGATTTAAGCCTGATTCTTTTGTACAAACATCTGAAAGCGCAAGAGAAATAATAATTCTTGACCCCAATTTTCTATATGAAAGCGTACCAGTTTTAACTCTCTTGGGAAATACTATGATCTCACATAGCTTCCAACTTTCTTCAGGAGTAAGGATTTTTGGTCTAAAGCCAAAACATGTTGGATCTACATGTAAACCAACACCTTCATTGCGAGAAGTAAGTAGCATCTTCCAACCTGCAAATTAGTTTTCCTTTAAAGTTAGGGAATAAAAGGCATTTATAACCAATCTGTGTTAGCTTGCTACTATTTCTCTAATTTTTATTTATGTACAGTTTACAACTCACCTCTGTGTTGGGGAAACACGCCTTTTAGTCGGTCCCAATCTTCGTTTTTCCATACATCATCGAGGACAATCAAATAATTAAAGGTTTCCAACAATTGAAAGAGTTTACGTTGGAGTGTATACTCATCCATATGAAAAACTTCAACATCATGTGGTCTAAGATCTTGCAAGATACTTTGCCAGATATGCTTCTGTGTGAACTCTTGCGAAACACAAACCCATGCGAATCCATCAAAATGACGTCGGACAATATCATAATGAAAAACTTGTCTGGCTAGAGTGGTTTTACCAATACCACCCATCCCAGATATAGAAACCACATGAATGATATCATTCTTCACCAAATGATCAACAAATTCTTCAATACTCTGTTCAACTCCCACAAGATCCTTTTCGGAACTGTTAGGAAATGTTTGTCGAATCTCCCTTTGCGCCCTTTGTCTCTCTTGCAGCGACAACGAATGGCCACCATCAATAATCTGTTGTATTCCAAAATTCTGCATTCGCGCAATGGCCTCAGAGATCTCCTTAGTAATGGCTTCGATATCTGTAGCAAATTCTCGACGATCCACTAAAAAGCAAGAAAGTCTTTTCACACGTTTCTTGATCCCTTTTTCTTTTAATTCTTTTAGAAGATAGGATTCGATTATATCCTCAGCATCATCAACAATGTCCTTAACATCTTCCAAGAAGTTTCTCACTCTTTCACTCTCATATTTCTTGGCATCTGCATCTTTCAAGAACGACTGTAATGTTCTCATCTGACGTTTTAGTTCAGCAACTTGCTCGTTAACTCCATGCAATCGCTCAGATTCTCGACTCAAGAGTTCCCAAAGTTTCTGCACTCCAAAGGACACAACTCCCTCAGCCATAACTACTCTCCTGTTCCACAGTTAACACATAAGTCACACCAATGACAAAATAATACAATTTTTACTTTAGTTTTAATTAAAACAACTTGTAATAAGATTTGATTAAACGATTCAAGTGCCTCAAATTCATGAAACAAGATTTTGTAATAATCCAAAGAATTTATTTAAAGCAGATTCAAGTCACCGCAATAAAGTACAAAAGTACAAAAGATCAAAGCAAGTTAAGCAGAAAAATTATAATATAAAAAGAAAACACGATTTACCTTTAGTGAATCAGCTCTGCAACTCGCTTCTGGTACCAACTTTCTGTGGAAGGAAGAAAGATGAGTTTTTAATTGTCTTTAGTTAAAATTATAAGTGGCAATGATAGAGTTGACTCCAAGTCAATCTTATCAAGAGTCTCCACCATATCTTATTGACCAATTTACCAATGACAGTTCGCCACATGTGGTTCTACATTCAATAAGAAGAAATGTATCTGACACGTTCCTCTGCTTTTACTTACATCGTTCTTTCTAAGAAAATAAGTGAGTTTTCAGTCTTTAACGACAACGATTCGATAGTCATTATCAAGCACGGTTAAAA
>JAHZTW010000001.1:74023865-74060097 GCA_020283515.1 Alliaria petiolata
CCATTGGGACAAAACCAAGGATAAGGAAAAAGAGTACAAATGGCCACCTCCCATTTGTAAGCCTCAGCTTCACGTTTGGATCCAAGCTCGGCAACATATTCAACCTCGGGTGCAAGCTTGTTTAGCTCCGGATTGGCTCCAATGCAGCTTCTCTCCTCTGGTACGGTTGGATTGGTACTGATGTTTACATCAGTGTCTCTCTTTCAAAAACAGAGATTGGGTCGGCGAGAGTTGATTGATAATGTCGATGGCTCTGTTTTGTTCACAAAATAATTAGGGCTTTAAGTTTTCTTTGTGATTATTTGGTTTGGTTTTGTAACTTTGTTGGGTATGAACGTATAATTTACTTTATTAGATTGATTAATGGGCCTAATTATAGATTTAAGAAATCAATTATATAGGATCATTAACAAAAGTACAAAACGTGATGACTCGCGGTGCAAACACGCTGAACCGCAAACCCGTAACGGTTAAGTCCGCCGAACCCAGAAACCGCGACGGATTGGACCGCGAGACCCGCTACTTAACGGTTTCTGAATATCATGTTCGCACCCGCCCCATGGCGGACCTAGACGGGCCAAACCCGCGGATCATCGACCTGTCTGACACCCGTATATATACCGAACGTCATTAGACAAAACATAAAACAAGAGGTTACAAAAAAAAACATATATTGTTTCTGAAGAAACTTAAATTTCATTACCAAATCCCCTATATATTAATTGAGAAACATTCTCACAAACCCTTTTATTTACAATGGTGTCATTTTGCTGATGTGTCAGCACCACATTCATTCTGACATATCATTTAATGAAATTAATTAATAGTAATAAAATTATTATAAATAAAAAAATACTAATTTTCGTTTTTGGGGGAATCGAACTTGAGACATAGAAGACAACATAATAAGCACACAACCACTTTCACAAAGACATTTTATATGTTTCCCAATCAGTTTCTTTTAGATATCTATAAATTACATTAGATATTAAAATTACTTAAATTATAATTAATCCAAAAAATATCGAAATGTCTTTTTTGGACATTACATTAAATACGAGCCATTAATTGTGGTTTAAACAAATAAAGGAAAACTGATATATGGTTTGTCCACCAAGTTTTTGAGTATATTCCGAATTTTCTTTAAAAAGCACCAAAATAAATGACACTCATTAATAAGACATATCCTCTTTATGATTATCGAAAATCACATACGATACTGCTTACCTAATTTAAATAATCCTAATTTTCTTACCAAGTAAATATTTGAAAATCTAATTAAGGAGAAACCCTAATTCTCGACAACTATATAAGACGTTCTCGAATTACATTCATCATCATTTAAAAAATCCCCTATATTTTCCCAATCTTTGAAGCTTTTAATTATCATGGAATCTTTCTAATTGTTTTAATATCATACAAATTTAAACTTTTTCCTACTATATTTTCAACATAACAATTTATGTTATAAAAACTGAATTAAAATATTTTATTATAGTTTAATTTTTCAATTATAAAAAACATATTAATAAATAAATTCAACTTCACTTAAACAAAAATAAATATTATTTTATTAAGCTCGTTGATTAATAAAAATTTAATGAAAATTTGATATTAAAATAATTAGAAATTATTATATTTTAAATTCAAATTCACTTACCCGAAAAAATATAAATCTCTCACCCTGCACCTAGTTGATTAATGTTTATCATTTGAGTTTGTGGAATATAAGTAGAGGAATTGTGGAAGTTTGAATTCGTTGCTGTCCTTTTCTAATGTTTTAAGTTTTAATATTAATAATATTTAACGATTCTTGTGGTGTTCGTTTATAATAGTTTTTGTCCCATCGGTAGTTTTCTTTTCCATTTTCTCTTTTTATTTGCCGCTATGGTTTTACGGCTGAGTTCATTAATACACGTCAACGATTTCTGACGTGGCGGCGCGTTTTTTCAGATGTGGAATTAAAATATAATGACATTTTTTTTTAATTATGTTTTTCCCTATAACATGTAACAAAAGCACGCTGAGTATGGAAAATATAAGCGAAATATGATAGTAATAAAAAAAAATGTATGTAACTGATCATATCACATAATTTGTATGATATTTAAGTAACTTTCCCAATATTTTAAGTATTATTTTTAATATATCTTTAAAATATATTTCTTTTTTATCCAAATTTCATTCATTAAAACTTAAACTAAACATGTTTTGCTAATCCATCAACCACACTATTGGTTTCACGGGGAATAAACTGAAAGCTGATTACATTGAACAAACCAGCAAATATGGAGATATCAGAGACGATTCCATGGAGTTGAGAGAAACTTCCAGATTCCACCCGAAATCTCTGCCACACAACGATTAAAACTTTAAAGTGTTTTAAAATGATTTTTTTAGTAAAAAAAATAAAAGAATCAAATCTCATAATTTTGAGTAAAATTGCAGAGAAATTTTAATAACAATCTCAACAATTTTTTTAAATTCACGTAAACGCATAATAAAAAAAAGTTAACGAAACTCAACTGACTCAAAATATTTAATATAATACATTCAATGAACCAATAACCGTATAATTTCAAAAAACTAAAAATATTTTTAAATTTACTTACCAATAACCTCTTTATATTTTATAGCACAACCTCAAAAATAGTTTAGAGTTTTATAAATTGACAAAATAGTCTAAAATTTGGCAAAATATGTTCAATTTTATATATTATTTTCAAAAAAGTTATTTACTTACAAAATATTTTTTGTTTGGTTCAATTATTTAATAGTCTGTGTCAAAATCTCTCTTTTGGCTGTAAAAAGAAGGTTGAAAACGAAACTATATAAGACTTTGAGAGTTTAATTTACAATATATAACGAAAAACATTGTACGGTCCAGAATCCTCGTACGTGATATTACACGGAAGTTATAGACAAAAAAAAAAGAAAAAAAGAAAAGAAAACAAAAAACAGCAGTAAATAGACCGTCCATTTTACATCCGCTAACATCACACCAATCACCAAAATTTTATATTAATTGCTAAGATATTTTCACCGCCAAAACATAACAAAAACATATGATTATGAACACTCTTTAGACGATTATACCTCTATTATCCCTCAAATTTACAATCATACCACGTCATTCTTTCCCGTAAATATCACCCCTAACTTAGGGGTATAAAGGTCAATGCCTTAACAAATAAGATTTATACCCAAAATAAAAAAGATCTTCTCTCCATTATAGTGACAGAAGAAGAAGAGTGAAGCTCCTCCTCTCGACAACAATGGCGACAATGGCAGCAATTGGAGCATTAAAAGTTCCTTCATCTTCTTCTTCTTCCTCCTCTTCCTCAAATCTCACACGTAGAGCATCATCTCTTAGAAAGAGTCTCTCGTTCTCGTCTTCTTCTCTCGCAGGCGAGAAAGTTAATCCCACGCATGAGATCATCTCCAGTGGCTCAAGTAAGAGAAGAACACCATCGATTTTTTCCCCGAAAGCAGTTTCAGATTCACAGAACTCACAAACTTGTCTTGATCCTGACGCTAGCAGGGTAAGTGTTTCTTTTGTTCTTGATTTCGATTTTCATGGAAGATCCGGATTTGATGGTTCTTGTTAATGGCAGAGTGTGTTGGGGATAATTCTTGGAGGAGGTGCTGGAACAAGATTATACCCTTTGACGAAGAAGAGAGCGAAACCAGCTGTTCCTCTCGGCGCGAACTATCGTCTGATTGATATCCCAGTGAGCAATTGCTTGAACAGTAACATCTCCAAGATCTACGTGCTTACTCAATTCAATTCAGCTTCTCTGAATCGACATCTCTCGCGAGCTTACGCGAGCAACATGGGTGGTTACAAGAACGAAGGCTTCGTCGAGGTTCTTGCAGCTCAACAAAGCCCAGAGAATCCGAATTGGTTCCAGGTATTGGAAGAGTCTTGATTGATTAAGAGAATTGAGTGGATTTGGTTTTTGATTTTGAGTTTGATTTTTGATCAGGGAACTGCTGATGCAGTGAGGCAGTACTTGTGGTTGTTCGAAGAGCACAATGTGTTGGAGTTCTTGGTTCTTGCAGGTGATCATTTGTACCGTATGGATTACGAGAAATTCATACAAGCACACCGCGAAACCGACGCTGATATCACCGTCGCTGCTCTACCTATGGAAGAGAAACGAGCAACGGCTTTCGGGCTGATGAAGATCGATGACGAAGGACGGATTATCGAGTTTGCTGAGAAGCCGAAAGGGGAGCAACTTAAGGCTATGAAGGTAAAGTTATCATTGAATTATTGCTTGTTCTTGACATTAATGGTCAATGACAGTCTCTGTTTCTTGATTTTGATGATTAGGTTGATACAACAATCTTAGGCCTTGATGAAGAAAGAGCGAAAGAAATGCCTTATATTGCTAGTATGGGGATTTATGTTGTTAGCAAGAATGTGATGCTAGACTTGCTCCGGGAGCAGTTTCCCGGAGCGAATGACTTCGGGAGTGAAGTTATTCCCGGAGCCACCGCTCTTGGATTAAGAGTAAGTGTTACCAGCTAGCTTCGCTTTCTTGGTTTTGAATGGTTTAGTGCTTCAAGTTTTAACTGCATATCTCAGGTGCAAGCTTATCTGTACGATGGGTATTGGGAAGATATTGGTACCATAGAGGCGTTTTACAACGCGAATCTTGGAATCACCAAGAAACCTGTACCGGATTTCAGGTAAGCTTGATCGGTGTTTTCGCCTGTATAAACTGCGGTTTTCAAGAGGAGAAAAGAAAAAATACCAAGCTTCTTCTTGTTCTTGCAGCTTCTATGACCGTTCAGCACCAATCTACACACAGCCTCGGTACTTACCTCCATCAAAGATGCTTGATGCTGATGTTACTGATAGTGTCATCGGTGAAGGTTGTGTCATCAAGGTAACTCAAATGAGCATTACCCTTTCATATTTGGGAATAGAGGCTTTAGACTAAACTGGGTTTCTTCTTCTTCTTCACGTTAATCTCCAAGAACTGCAAGATCCACCATTCGGTGATCGGTCTTCGGTCTTGCATATCGGAAGGCGCAATCATAGAAGACACCTTGTTGATGGGAGCAGACTACTACGAGGTATGTTACAGTTTCAGAATCAGTTCACTTCATTTCATTGAATCAGGACCCTAATCCGGTTTACGCCGCTTTTCGATCTCGGGGCTTCAGACCGATGCTGATAGGACACTCCTGGCTGCAAAAGGTAGCATTCCGATTGGTATTGGCCGAGACTCCCACATCAAAAGAGCTATCATTGACAAGAACGCTCGTATTGGGGACAACGTCAAGGTCCTTTTCCACTTTAGTACTCTGTTTATTATTACTCTGTTTCCTCTTTTATAACGTCCTCTGCTCTCTCTGCGTTGATTCAGATCATTAACACGGACAACGTGCAAGAAGCTGCGAGGGAGACAGATGGATACTTCATCAAGAGCGGCATTGTTACAGTGATCAAGGATGCTCTGATTCCTAGTGGAACCATAATCTAAGAGACCCTTTTTTTACTATCTTATAAAATCATGGTTTTTGACCTTTTGTTGATTCATGTGAATGTATCCGAGGTCAAGACCAATGCATTCACTGCTTCTTCCTTGAATAAAACAATCTTTAATTTATATTCTAAATATCCCAAGACCGTCATATTTTTAGCCCAACAAGATAAAAAGATGAACAAGAATTTATTTAGGGGGTTGATAAAATCCCTAAATTTTGTGGCAAGAAACTTTCTTTCTGCCCAAGAATTCATTTACACCAAACTGCAGATCAACCAATTTCCTAAAGTTTGTGGTATGATATGATTCTCGATCTTGGATAAGTATTTTTCCAATCATTATTTGATCATTAACTTATTCTCGATCATTATATTAGTCTGAACCAAGTCATTCAATATCTGCCTTCGGATTTACTATCCTACAATGTGTCCATTATTTGATTTCGTTGGTTTACTTTTTTCAGTCACTAGAGTTTGTTTGATTGCATTTTTATATTGCTTACATCAATCTCATTCACGAGACACATTAAGACTTTTACAAAGACCAGCCAGTGTACTTATTGCAACTTTTGTTTCATCTTCTATTCTTTTGACTCTCATGTGCCAGCTTAAACGTAAGAACATGAACTACTGTCTTTCTAAAAGCTAAAGCATCATTAACATGTGGTTGCTCTTAGCGAACCCTTGATCTCTCACTTTTTTTATGGGTTTCTCATTTCCTCACTCGTACAAATATCCTAGAGCTCATTAAGTGTCATCACTTCGTTTCGAATGATCTTTCTCTTTTGGGAAGTTTACTCAGATATCATACAAATTAGGTGAAATGACCAGAAACATACAAATTTTTTTTTTATTACTATCATATTTCGCCTATATTTTCTATACCCAGCGTGCCCTTGTTACATGTTATAGGAAAAAACGTAATTATAAAGAATGCCATTATTTTTTAATTTCACATCAGAAAAAACGTGTCGGCACGTCAGAAATCGCTGACATGTATTAATGAACTCAGCCGTAAAGCGCTACAGCGGCAATCACGGCTGAGTTACGGTATGTTGCGGCTGATTTAAGAAAAATAGCTGAGTTATGAGCTAACGGTTGACTTATGAGATAACTCAGCCATAAGTTACGGCTGAGTTAACGAAATATGTCTAAGTAATGAGAAAACGGCTGACTTACGAGATAACCCTAAGTTACGACTGAGTTATAACCCGATGGTTGATTTGTCAAAATTTGGTTGAGTTATTATCTCGACACGGCTGAATTAACTTTATTCGGCTGGCTGAGTTAGTGCTTCGTTACGGCTGATTTTCGTGTAAGTGTCATAACTCAGCCATAATGAGCTGGGTTAACGAAAAACTCGGCCTAATTAAGGCTGATTTAGTAGCGAAAAATTAGTTACTACAATAGCATGTTTGGACGGCTGACTTATTATACGATACGGTTGAGCTAAAGATTTTGAGTTGAGTTATGGCTGAATTTGACAGCCGTTTTTCGTTTTTTAATTACTGTAATAGTATTCATGTTACGACTGACTTAAAGTTTTGTTTGATGGCTGGTTTAAGACAGTTGATTTACGTGATCGTTTGGTGGCTTACTTGCCATTTCATCAATTAAAAATGACGTCAGATGCATATTTCCATGTCATCATCAACAGAGAAATACGAAACGTCGTCTTCGTCTTCCTCGCCGTGTTCATCGTTTTTATCGCCGTCGATGCCTGCTTTTCACATCAACAGATCTTTTCGTCATCGTCTTCCTCGTTCTTCTTCATTTTCGTTCATCCTTCTCCGATATATGATGGATCCGGTTTCGGTAATTGTAGTTTCTGGTAATTGGGTAAAGAAACAAAAATATGTATTTAACACCGACGTTAGAGGGTGTAGAGTTGTGCAGATAGATGCGAAAACAACACACGACAAGCTTGTGAAGTTGGTTCTCGATGACTACGGATTGAAGGAGTTGAGCCATCAGGTAAAGTTGAGCTACATGTTCTCGAACAAGGCTATGAAAAATATGTCGCATAATACTCCACCAGTTTATGTCTCCAATGATCGACAGTTGCAATGTTTTCTAAGCCTATTGAAAATCGATCGGCTACGTCTCAGTGTGGAGTTTAAGGAGAAAGAGTCTAGCGAAATTAGTCGGAATGATGGATCGAGACGAAGGATGAAACGGCCTTCTGACTCAAAAGTAGAATCTAGATACGAAGATTACGGTGGGGGATTTGATGGTTTCTGTTATGATTATAGTAAAAACAGAGACGAAGAAGAAGTTGAAGATGTCGAAGAAGCATATGACGAAGAAGAAGAAGGTGAATTTTCAAGTCGATTTGATGTTTTCGACGACTCCGATGGTACGTCATCTAATGATGACAACTTTACTGTATACGGCGAACCTCAGATTAAAGACGACGATTCACCGACTCTGCCTCCTAAGCAGAGACCTCAGAACATTGAAACGACCAGATCGATTGGGAACTCGGAGGCTTTAAGGTTGGAGATGTCTTCGCTAAACCTCGATGTAGGACAACGATACAGAAGAAAAGACGAGTTGGAGAAATGACTGAAACTTCTTTCGGTAAGGGATGGATTTGATTTTGATGTACCAATATCAAATCCGAGTACAGTGATTATGAATTTCTGGGTGGATGGATTTCGTTTGAGAGTTTGTGCATCTAAACAAGGGGATGAGCCGCATTTCTATGTTCGTATATACGATTCGGAACACACATGCTCTGTGACGAAACGTTCTAATCGATCCTGACAAGCAACACCTGATATTTTGGGAGCTCTTTACAGGGACTTTCTTGGTGACGTTGGTCTGAACGTTAAACTTCGCAGTGTCGGAATAATTATCAATAAGCATTTTAGTATAAAGGTAATAGATTGTTTGCGGCTGACTTATAGATTGTTTTATAGCTGACTTATTGATATATTATGGGTGAAATGTCATTACGTTACGGCTGGGTTATTCTCATTTCGGCTGATTTATTAATACACTCCGGCTGATTTATAGGTTATTGACGACTGATTTATCATGACGTTATGGCTGGGTTATTCTTATTTCGGCTGATTTATTAATACATTATGGCTGACTTATGGATTGTTTACGGCTGACTTATAGGTTGTTTATGGCTGAGTTATAGATATATTATGGCTGGGTTATTCTCATTTCGGCTGATTTATTAATATGTTGGTGTCGACAGATAGATTATTGGAAGTCACATAGGACGCTAAAGTTTGCAAGGCAGATCGATCTGGGGACTCCTGAGAGTAGTTTTAAAGAATTGCCTTCTTACCTATACATAATAAGACGGGTAAATACGGGTACAGTCACACGTCTTCAAATTGATGAGTGTGGAAGATTCAAGTATGTGTTCATTGCTTTTGGTGCGAGTGTTGCTGGGTTTCCTTTCATGCGCAAAGTTGTTGTTGTTGACGGTACGTTTCTCCATGGTAGTTACAAAGCGACGCTTCTAACATCCCTAGCTCAGGATGGTAATTTTCAGATTTTCCCAATAGCTTTCGGTGTTGTTGACATTGAAAATGATGCTTCTTGGCGTTGGTTTTTTACGCAACTCAAAGTTGTTATTCCTGACGATAAGGATCTTGCGATAATCTCGGACATACATAAGTCAATAGGGAAAGCAATTGGTAATGTGTATCCGTTGGCTTCTCGTGGAATTTGCACTTACCATTTGTATAAGAACGTTTTGGTGAAATTCAAAGGAAAACATTTGTTCCCCTTGGTGAAAAAAGCGGCAAGGTGTTTTAGGCTGGCTGATTTTACTAAGGCGTTCAATGAGATTGAAGCGCTTCATCCTGAACTACATGGATACCTCCAAAGAGCTGGTGTCCGAATGTGGGCGCGTGTTCATTTCCCGGGTGAAAGGTACAATTTAATGACTAAGAATATTGCGGAATCAACGAATAAAGCACTGTCAAATGCTAGAAGTCTTCTCATAGTTCGACTGCTAGAATCGATACGGACTATGATGACCATATGGTTTGCTGAACGAAGAGAGGATGCAAAATCGCAGCTAACAACGCTCTCACGAGGTGTTGAAAAACTTTTACAGGTAACTCAGCTCTAATCGTTTACATAAGTCAGTCGTCAAATGCTCATAGACCAGATATTATTTTGATAAATCAGCCTTAACGTTTTTTTTGTTCTTCTCTCAAATAGGCCCGTGTCACCGCAGCAAGACTTATGAATGTACAAACGATTGATGCTTTATGTGTAGAGGTAACATATGGAACATCTTTGCATGTTGTAAATGTGGATGCAAAAAGATGCACATGCCGTCGTTTCGACCACGAAAAAATACCATGCGTCCATGCAATCGCAGCTGCAGAGCATATGGGTGTGTCTCGTATATCCCTGTGCAGTCCTTACTATAAGAGCGGTTTCTTGGTTAACGCATACGCCTATTCAATCATGCCTTCAGATACAGCGCTACCTGTTCCTGAAATTGTAACTATCCAACCGTGCTTGCCTCTGATTGTTGTAAACCAGCCAGGAAGGCCCAAAAAAATTAGGATTAAATCATCTTTAAAAGTTGCCTTTGGAAATAAACGCCCTAGGAAGCAACACGCATGTTCTCGATGTAAACAATTTGGGAATAATGCGAAAACTTGTCCGACGTAGTATTGTTGGCATGTATTTTATTTTTCCTATTTGGTAATAGCGAACATGACTGTTGGTTTATGTGTTTTATGTTTATGTGAAGCATTATAACTCAGCCGCGAAACCCTAATTTGTTAATCTACGCAACCTTTCAACTTCCGTGAAGTATAATAACTCAGTCGTGAAGTATCATAACTCAGCCGTGAAGTATCATAACTCAGCCATGAAGTATCATAACTCAGGCGTAAAGTATCATAACTCAGTCGTGAAGTATCATAACTCAGCCGTGAAGTATCATAACTCAGCCATGAAGTATCATAACTCAGGCGTAAAGTATCATAACTCAGTCGTGAAGTATCATAACTCAGCCGTGAAGTATCATAACTCAGCCATCAAGTATCATAACTCAGCCGTGAAGTATCATAACTCAGCCGTGAAGTATCATAACTCAGCCGTGAAGTATCATAACTCAGCCGTCAAGTATCATAACTCAGCCGTGAAGTATCATAACTCAGCCGTCAAGTATCATAACTCAGCCGTGAAATGTTAATTTGGCGCGAAACCATAAGTTAACCTACGCAACCTTTCGGCTTCCATGAAGTATTATAACTTAGCCGTTAAGTATTATAACTCATCCTTGAAGTATCATAACTCAGCCGTGAAATGTAATTTTGGCGCAAAAACCATAAGTTAACCTACGCAACCTTTCGGCTTCCATGAAGTATTATAACTCAGCCGTGAAATGTAAATTTGCCTCGAAACCCTAAGTTAGTCTTGGCAACCTTTCATCTTCCTATCTCTTTTTTCTCTTTATATCAGATTCTCCTAAATCTTATATTGCATCTCAACCTTTCGACGTGGACGTTGTTCCTCCCATCACATGACAGTTTCTCAGAGATGTTGAAGCGATCCTTAACGCTGCTGATCGGGAGAATCTTCCCATTCTATACCCTGGTGCGGGTGTCTGGATTGACAAAACCACTGGTATGTGGTTCAAGTTTAATCACTTTCTCTATGTCAGAATCGGAGAGATCCTTCAACACAACTGGCACCATGAGTGGCTGACGTACCGCTTGAATCCCGACCATTATAAGACACGATGGTTTTTCCTCCTCGCGGTAAGCACCAATCTTTGATATAAAGCACAATAAAACAAAAACCCTGATATGGTTCTATACTCTATAACTTTTTTTTTTTCTTAATTTGTAGCGTAAATACACGTGGGGTCCAAAACATACTTCAACGGTTTGGACGCATTTTAATTTGTGTGCTAGAACATTATTCCGAGACCAGATGCGTGCGTTGAAGATGACATGGGCGCGTGGTGGCGATAAGCCCGAGTGGATTAATAGGATAGTGTGGAATAATTTGGTCGATATGTTTGAGGAATTTGGCCCAGATGATGTCGGTTTCAGTACATAAACAACAATAACTCAGACATAGTATCATAACTCAGCCGTAAACAACAATAACTAAGACATAATACTGTATCATAACTCAGCCGTAAATAACAATAACTCAGACATAGTATCATAACTCAGCCGTAAACAACAATAACTCAGACATAAAGTAATACTGACCGAATCGAACAACCATCCATATTTGCTATTTGGCCAATGCTTTCTTTCGGTGATGATAATCCTATAGAAATCAACTTTTTCTATTGCCCTGGCCAATGAGATATGCCTAACAGATAAACACAACTTAATATACACAAATAGTGTTAACAAGCTGTAATTAACAAGTTAATAAGGTCTAAAGGGTCATACTTGAATGGCTTTAGGTAATCCTTAAGATTCTGCAATTTGGCCGGATCAACCAGTGCCAGAGGATCATATATTCCAGGTGAAGGTACACAATTCTTCTTCATGCACGTCAGTCCGTTGTCTCCAATATAAGGAAAAACCCTTGATGGTTGATCTTGTTGTGGATTCTATGCACTCTCCGTCCTTAAAGCTTTAATTCTATTCATCCTGATCTTTTCCTCATCATCATCATCAGACTCAGGCAACATGCGAGTGTTATGAGCGACAAACTGGTCTGTGACATCCCATATGTCACTGTCACCTTCCTCCGGGTCGTTATTGTCAGCTTCTTTCGTGACTTCATCAGCTTTTTTCAGGACTTCATCAGCTTCTTTCGTAGGAGGTATTTTTATTTTCAGCTTCGACACCGCTAAAGGCTTTCTACCTCTTTTCTTTGGCTGCTTATCTTCGATCGTCATCTGTTTGCTCTTAGCTTCGTCTGCTTCTTTGGCCACCGTTTTATCCTTTCTACCTCTACTCTTTGGCTTATTATCTTTGGCTAGCATCTGTACCTTTGCTTGTTTTTTTTTAATTTATGGGGCGTAATCTATTAGCAGCAGGAGACTGCTCAAGGAAATCTAAAGGATCATCTTTTCATCAGTGGCTTTAACAAATTCCTTAAACAGATTCTTACTAGCCCCACCAACACCACTGTCCTTCTCTACGTCTACAAAATTCTTCGGCTGTATAACAGGGCGAATAAAATTAGATAATGATAACTCACCAACTACGTTAAGACAACTCAGCTATACATTAAACCGCAATGTATTGATATTTCAGCCGTATGTATGCCACTGTTAGCTTACTATAGGACTAGTAACATAGTAGTTTTGTGGCAGTTTCCGTGGAACTTCATGTGTCGGTAGTTGTGGCTTCTTCTTCGTGACCAGATCCTTAATTCTGAAATCTGAGACGATATCTTCATTGTTTTGGCCAGTTTGCCCTACCCCCATGGCATTCAGGTGCTCTTTAATCTGTTTGAATTGATCCTCAATAGATCCAAGCCTGATTTCAACGCCAATCATCTTTGGGACAAACCGTGCATCCATCCTTGCTTCTACTCTATCTCCAATCACCTTCTCCAGATTTGAAGACATTTCTCCAATGGTTCTATCAACGGTGTCGAACCTTGAGTTTAATTTAGACAACATATCCACGACTGTTCTAACCGACACATCGTCCTCCTCACTAACACCCTGCAACACATACACAAAAACGCATAAACAAGCTAACCAAACGGTACATAAAATATAAAATCACTATATACCATATCACTTACCTTTGATTCTTTCTTCTTCTTCTTCTTCTTCTTCTTATGTGCATCTCCTTCACCAGATTCACCACCCTCAATGTTGATCACTTCCATAGTTTTCGAGACCTTCTGGACTTTATGCTTCTTTGCGGGAGATTTAGACTCAACCGCTGCTTTAGCATTTACTTTTTTCTTCACATCCCAAAAACCTTTGACAAACTTATCCTCATGTATGTCTTGGATCAAGTGATCAAGTGCTGGGTCTTCTGCTTGATATGACCACGTATGAAATAGCTCTCTTACATCATCCTTCATAGCCATTTTACTCACACGCACCTATAACATAAGAGATTATAAAATCCATCAGTAAGTTTGAACTCAATCATCAATAGGTATAACTCAGACATCAATATAGCATAACTCAACCACTAATAAACCATAACTCAGCCATTACTAAACCATACATCAGTCATCACTAAACTATAACTCAGCCATCCAAATTATAACTCAACCATCACTAAACTATAACTCAGCCATTATTAAAACATAATTCAACTATCACTAAACTATAACTCAGCTATTATTAAAACATAACTCAGCCATCACTAAACTATAACCTTACCTCACCATACGTTATGATCTCTTCAGCAATGGTCGATTCCATTGTTGAACGTGTACGGTTTCCACCCCATCGAAACAACGGTATCTCATCATTATTAACTATTTTCCCAAATCGGTCTCCAAAGCATTTGACTGAATCATACGCCCAAGCCTGTAACACGTAAACCATACCACTAATGGTGTACGACTTTCCTATAGGACTCAACATCTTTATAGCGTCAACAAGAGCTTCAAATGCTGACCGACCCCATGGATAAGTCTTCATGGCGTCATCATCAAAAACTCTTTTTGCACTTTCGAATGGTATTCTAGAATTATGATGCAATCCATAAATACCAATGTCGTGAAGAAACAACAGCCCCAACCATTTACGCTTTTGAGGAGGCCATGTCTGGCACACTGATAATCCTGCCCTAAGTTCATCTAACTTTGGTCCTTCCCCACCAGGCACATTCAATTCTCTGAAGAACGTTCTGTAGTCAGCTTCAGATTCAAACATCTCTGTAGGCATTGGATCTGTGTTTAAACCCGTGATACGACCAAATTCATTCAAGCCAAACCTGATAGGTTGACCACCGACGAGACACCAAATCTCCTTCTTATGTATTCTTAACTGTCTACATAGAAGATAGTGTACAGTCTTACCAGACCACGTGAAATGGCTGTAAGATAGCTTAGCAACTATTCCAATAGGTAACTCCTTCATTTGATCCCACGCATCTCGACCTATTAATTCTCTAATCCCAAGGAGATCTGCCATCTTAAAATTGTGGTTAATGGATCTATTCTCCAGATTAGACTCCTCTTCTGCGTAAAGTCTTGGAGGGTAATACCTTGCTTGTTCTTCGGAAATAACCTTGGCCATCTGATAACAGAGTATAAATCATAACTCAGCCACACTATAAAAAAAACTCAGCCAAAAATGCATTGATAAACCATACATCAGCCATAAAGCAATCAGTAACTCAGTCGCAACATAAAACAAACTCAGACACCAAATCGAATAGATCTAACAAATCAGCCAACCATATGTAAATCAACGACAGCGAAAATCAGCCGTAATAAACATCGATAAAAACCCTTAATATCACCGCGATAGTTTTCGGAAAACGGTTTGAATCACGGGAATCACTTGCTGAGTTAGCGGTTAAACTCAAAAAGAAGATTCGAACTTACCGGAGCAAGTTTGTTCGTGAAAAATGAGAGATTTTTAGCAATTGAAAACAAAGAGTCCACTCTCGAAAACGAAGAGTCCCCGCTCGAGTTCGTGAAAAAGGAGACGAAATGCGACGGAGAAAAGAGAAGCTGCCGGAAGAGACGCTACGACGGCGAAATTAGGGTTCGACTTCGGAATCGCCGAGAGAGAGAGAGAGAGAGCGAGAGAGAGAGAGAGCGGTTTTTTTTTCCGTTTCAGCAAAAAGAGAACGATTCAGTTTCCCTCGCTTTTGATCATTAATGACATAACTGTTGTGGATTAATGACGTGGATTAAATTAATTTTTTAATCATTTTTTAATTAAAAGAATAACTCAGCCAAACCACGAATGAATCTGCGTTAAGTCAGCTATGTCGTTAGAATAACTCAGCCACCACGAATATGGCATAACTCAGCCAAACCACGAATATGGCAGATGTGAATATTTATTCATGTAACTAAACCACTTTTCACTAATTAACATTTTTAGTCACTTTACCAAATAATGATCATGAAATTAGCTCATGTTTGTACCATTTAAAACTTATCCAACAAAACGATTAAATCCCAAACCCTATACCCATACATAGTGAAGCTATACTTAGATGCCATTCCTAGACAAACTTACACTAAGGATTGCAAGTTATATAATGATTTGCATTTAAGTTTTTTTTTTTATCTAATCACCACAACATCTTAATTAAACACAAATAGTCATGAATCATATAATGGATGTCCTTATAAACCAAACACAAAGGGCCAACAGAACATCAACTTTTGCATCTACTTATCCATTGCCGATAAAGAACAACTTCAAGATCTTTTCTTTCCATCCAAATTCAAATCGTTGTTGTATATTACCATCTCTTGCACATTTCTCCACCTCATGTTTCTCCAATTCTTTACGAAACTCCACAATTGTTGTACTTAGTTGATCGATCACATTTTTCTTCTCACGTAATTCATCTCGAGCTTGAATCAATGCTCTTTTTAGCCATCCTTTCACCTCTTCTTCGTCAAACCACCTAAAGTATTTGCAGTGAGCTGTCCCACCCTCCTAACGACACACAAATAAGATTTTTAAACAATCAAATATGATCCAGACAATCACTCGTTCTTCTCCATACCTTTTACAATTCACAGTCGAAGAACCTTCGACCCGGGTTTTTATCTGTCCAGGATGTGAAAATTTTTGCAGGCAATCGACAATCACAAAATTGAAGACCGCCGAAAGTTCTGCTCCTATTGTTACTAGAGGTGCCCGAATTTAAATCCATCTAATCGAAAACCAAAATAAAACCTTTAATCAGCAGAAACAAATTATTTATATGCATATGTGATTGGATCCTCAATTCTGGATTTGGAGCAGAAGAAACTTGGGAAACCGTAACTCAGCCGCAACATAAAACAAACTTAGCCACATATGCATTGATAAACCATAAATCAGCCGTAAAGTAAATCATAACTCAGCCGCAACATAAAACAAACTCAGCCACCAATGCATTGATAAACCATAAATCAGCCGTAAAGCAAACCGTAACTCAGTCGCAACATAAACAAAACTCAGCCACATATGCATTGATAAACCAGACACCAAATCGCATAGATCTAACAAATAAGCCACCATATGTAAATCAACGACGACAAAAATCAGCCGTAATAAACATCGATAAAAATCCTTAGTATCTCCGCGATAGTTTTCGGAAAACGGTTTAAATCACGGGAATCACATGCACTTAAACGGTTAAACTCAAAAAAAAAGATTCGAACTTACCGGAGCAAGTTTGTTCGTGAAAAGGAGATATTTTTAGCCGAGAAAACGAAGAGTCCACTCGAGAAAACGAAGAGTCCACTCGGGAAAACGAAGAGTCCCCACTCGAGTTCGTGAAAAAGGAGACGAAATGCGACGGAGATAAGGGAAGCGGCCGGAAGAGACGATACGACGGCGGAATTAGGGTTCGACTTCGGAATCGCCGAGAGAGAGAGAGAGGTTTCGCCGACGAGAGAGAGAATTTTTTTCCGAAACTGTATTTCATGACGTGAATTTAGTTTTTCATGTTAATGAGGTGGATTAGATGTTAATAAGGTGGATTAAATTAATTTTTGGTTAATCATTTTTAAATTAAAAAAATTGCAAATTAATGAAGGGTGTTAATTGTAATTACACAAAATATCTGAGTAATTTTTTAAAAATGTATAATATTCTAGTAATAAACAAACTTTTGTGTAATATCTGAGTAATTATTTCTTCTCTTTTTATATTCAGACTTCTTTGTTTTGCTTCATTTTCATCTCTGTTTAAACTCTTCTTCACTCTCTTCTCCTTCGTCTAATTTTTTTTTTTCTCATTTTTGAGAATTGCATTGCTCTTTGACCAACGTATGAGGGCATTTGAGAGTCATCGTTGCAACTGCAGCTTCATTGCCTCCTTGCTGAAAGATTGAAACATATGAAAATTTACAGGGATGGAAAAGTCAAAAAGCATTGTAAGAGCATGGGATTCTGATTCTCTGTTTCTTCAGAGGACCATCATTGAAGACTAACATAGAAAGTCACCATCTGAATATGCTTAAGGACGTTGTTTTTTGTGCAAAACCTTTGAGTGTGCAGCTTTTCATGTTCCATTTCGGTCTTTCCGAGAGTAAATCAAACTTGGACCTGATAGCCCCACAAAATCAAGCTTTAATTTTATCTACAGATGTAGGAAAGTACTGAAGCAGAAATTGGAGATGCACTATGAGATGGGAGTAAGAAACCTATGAGGCTTTGAGATCAAAGTAACCGAAAGTATTTGATTAAGAAGAAGTAGAGAGATAGAGAAGTGACAATGCTGGTGTGATTTGGGATGAGAAGATTAAGAGTTTCCATTTGGCTGAGGATGATAATATAATAAACCACAATGATAATTAATGTCATCGGGTAGGCTGAGAATGCTCAAATGAGAAGACCTTTGAGCCTTGTTCAGCCCAAATGAAGTCTAAGATCAACTGGTTCAGCCCAATAACTACTTGGAATACATTCTTGGCTCAAGCCCAATATAACTTATATTAAGGTGCAAATGGTTGACACATTAGAGAAACAAAATTGACTTAGAATTGACTATTCCTTTGCATTCCTCCAAAAATCCACTATTTAACCTAAATTAGCATTTCTCCAAATTATGTTGGACTCCACTAAAGAAATAGAAAATAAGTCTTTTTTCTCTAGAAATTGTTACTCTATTAAATTGATGAGGAACAAGTTGAAAGAAGTAAGTGGAAATTTTTTTGTTCTTCTCATTTTGTTCCATTCATTATTATCCCTCTTATTCCTTTCACTTACTACCATTTACACCCTAAGTTTTCAAATCATATGAACCCAAATTTACCCGATTTGAACATACGCGTATTTTTTGGAGGGTTCCTACCAAACCAGAAAAAATTTAACTATGAGCCGAATTTTTTGGAGGGTTCCTACCAAACCAGAAAAAATTAAAGTATGAGCCGGCTTGGTCCATAATCTTAACCCATGTAGAGAACATGACGAAGTGGTCCCACCCACAAACCAGACCGAACCTGTTCGTGAAGCACCAATCAGACCGACGGATCAAATACTTGGCTTATTTGAAACTTTCCATGTGTGGAAATCTTCAAACATATTGTTAGAGTCCAAGAGAGTTTACACTACAATTAGAGGCCCCTATAAGCGTCCCCAGCTGCACCAGCAAGCAGAGGATCAGACAGATCCTCCCACACCTTCACTTTACATATCCGGAGCCAAACTTGCCTTATTTGCCTTGTTTGGAGCAGTTTGTCTTTAAAATCCAACGGCTCTCTTTCCATCAATGCTGCAAGTTTTGAAGGTCTTTTACATCATCCAAATTGTATCTAGATACCAAATATTCGTCCCCGAGCTTTCAACACTCAAACACCATTAACTTTTCCTATTTGGCCGATTTTTTCATTAAGCCTCAAACGGCTATAAACACTAAGTTTGATTTATTTGTTCCTTTGTTTAAGCTTTTAGAACGTTAGAATAGCTTCATTTTTGAGCCTATACAAGCTCAGTTAATTTTCATTGTAAATGCACCCTTGATCTTAGATTTTAATAGACGTAAAGTTTTCTTTTCAAAAACTAAGTTCTTTGTGTTCTTTTCATTTTGAGTTTAATGTGCAAGGCACTCTTCTATTGTAAAACCACATATCAGTTTGTTTGAGAGATTCAAACACTCTTATTCATCCATTTGATTGAGCGAGTCAATCACTTCCCGTCTCCATCTCTATCTTTGTCCTACTTTCACGTGCCTTAAGCTTGTAATCTTTTACACGTCAAGTGATTTTAAGATAGTGTGATTCCAATCTCAAGTTCTACTATCATTTTGATTATCGATTTTCTTATTTTAAACAAACTTTTTTTAAAAAATCATCATCTTTGGGGATCTAAAGCTATAATTCCCTCTCCCAACATGTAAATGACACACGACTACTTAAGATATTAGAACATAAAATTAAATAATTCAATATATAAAATTTGAAACAAGCTAATGGAGAGACAAGTCATAATCATTTTTTTTCCAAAAAAAAAACTCATAATCATTTTATACAATTATTATTTATTCTTTATTTTCTATACGTGACATTAAAAAACTGCATGCACACAAACTCTCAGCTTAATTTTCTTACAATTTTCGATTCATGAAAGAGTTGATGACTTTTTTTTTATCTGTTACACGACTGAAATTTGATGTTGCCTTCATTTTTGTTTTTTTTTTGTTTTTTTTTGGATTTTAGCTATCTATCTTCTTCTTTTTTTACCACGTATTGTTTATTTCAAATAAACATTTGTGTATTTTGTGTAAGATCTTTTGTACAAAAACTGGGTCGTAACTGTTGCTTTTTTTTTTTAGCAAAATATTATATATACATATACTTCTCTTTATCGAGTGACAGAGGGATAATATATTTTATTTCTATTATATTATTAAAAATTGATAACTTTATCATAAATTTAAATCTGTATAAAAACTTGTTAGTGCGAACGACCCCAACCAAAGCTAATGCCAATTTCGTCACAGCTCCAACACAACTGCACCAGTTTGGCATCGAACCCGAGTTTGTATCACTACACCACTGGTGCTACTTGTAAAAAAGCGTATTTTTCGTTAATTAAAAAGCCGGCATATCACTTTAACTTAGAGAAATTCATTCAAACAGCCTATTTTAAATTTTCAGTTTAATAATGACCCCAAAAACTTTGTGAATCATTTTTAGCATTATTAGGAAGCTATTATACATATTTAAGAAGATTTTCCTAATTTTTAGGGAAGCCGTTATATACCTTTATGAAGGCTTTCCTAACTCAAATTTTGGAAGCCGTTAAACACATTTAGAAATATTTTTCTAACTTTAATGAAATTTAGCAAGCCGTTAGACACATTTATGAAGTCTTTTCTAACTTTAATAAAGACTATTTATGATCAAAATGAATGCGGGACTATTTTTTATTAAGAAACTTCATTTTGTGCCTTTTTAACTTAAGATATATAGTTTTTTTTTTGTAAAAGAACTTAAGATATATAGTTGTGTGACTCATATTTAGTTAAATGTAAAAGAAAGAAAACATTTTATGTTATATACAAAGATGCAATGTTCTTTTTGAAAATGCCTCATTGTTTTAGAATTCTTGGGATCTTAAAAACTCAAAGTTGGATCACTTTTATTGTTCTGGTAAAAGGCCAGATATTTTAATTTAGAAATACAGAAAAGCATATAGCTAAATGTCTAAAACTTATCTTTATTATTATTATTTTTTATTTATTTATTTATCTTCCGTCGGCTAGATCTTCTATACTTAGAGCATCTCCAACGCAGAGATTTTAAAGAGCATCTAAAGAATAAAAAAAAGAAAAAAAGAAAAAGTAAGAGAGAGATTGAGAACCGGATCTAAAAAGAGAACCTTTAGAAACTGTATCTAAGACCATGAACAATGGTGGTTCTTAAGTGGGTTCTTAGAATAAAAATTGATTAAAATTGAATGAATAGTGAAGACTTGATTCTTAATTAAGAACCAATTCTTAGTTTCTTTCTTCCTTTTTCTCTCTTACCATTCTCTCTCTCTTTCTTTTTATAATTAAATATTAGTTAAGAACCAATTCTTAAGTTTTAACCATTGTACATGCTCTAATACTCTTATGATACTTATCATTTCATGAGTGGCTTATCTTTCTTTTTAAAATTTAAAATTAATTATTTTTATAAATTATATTTAAATAATAATATCTAATGGGCCAAGAAACTCTTTTAAGCATATGAGCGTTGGAGATGGTCTTATTGTCCTAACATTTGAGGCATATACTTGCTGAACAAGAACCTCTGGACAAGTTAGTGTGATTGTAATAACAACTAATTTATAGATCTTCACCTGTAGTCAAATCATGTGTGTTCAATTTATCAGAAATATTTCATGGAAACGGTAGAATCAACTATGTCAATTTGCTGAATTTGTTGGAGAGGTGTAATTGCAGCTTTAATGTTTCTTGCCGGATTATTTGTGAATTAGCCAAAAAAAATTCTTCTTGGCTATTGGTTACATGAAAGACATTCTAGTCAACTATATATAGATCGAAATTTCTTTTAAAGCAATGAGATAAATTAACGTCCAATGTTAAGGCATGTTTTGCAATTGGATCGCCTCACTCACTTCTCCAAGTCTAGAATATTATAGTTGACTAGGATATGTCTTTCATGTTGATTCATAAAATTAGATTTGTTGTGCAAGCTATCTAGGTTTAAAATTTCGATAACTAATTGATGCAGCATCCTCTGTCATACACGACAGCTTCTGTGTTACACACTATGACGACGACTTAGAGAGAGTTATTTCTTTTTTTTTAATCGTGGTTTTAATCTTCTATTTATTTAATTATTTTATTTCTTTTTTTTCGGTAGCTAGGTCTCTCGTATTTAAAGCATTGTATTTGGTTCTTTGATATTCATTTTTAGATAGCTAGATCAATAAAAAGAAGTCTTTCTCAACTTTAAGTTTTTGTATCTCTTTTGTTCTTTCAATAAAAAGCGAAAATAACTAAACATCAAGCGTTATCAAAATCCGTTGATATTCTAAAAGCTTTCGATTATTCTGTTGCAAGCACTCTATTATTTGATATCAGAGCCAAATTCGGCCTAAAACTTCTAAACATAATATTCGGTTGCAACCGTTTTATCATTTGGTATTTTGATAGTTGCGAAGTTTTGGACGCTGTGTTTTGGGCCGAACCCCGTCAGAGCGTAAATCATCTTTTTCCAAAAAAAATTGTTTATGGAAAATATCGCTTTCGTACTACTTTTTAATATCTTATAACGTTCGCATAGATCTTATTATCTTAATATCGCTTTCGTACTACTTTTTAATAACTTTTAAAGTGTAACCTAAACATAAAAGAAAAAAAATTGTAGTTGTAGACAAACCCTAATTGTTCACACGTTTCATGGCATGCACACGCCGTGGGCCCGACCATCTTCTCTGTAGGTGTCGGTAAATAAAAATCGCCACTCATACTAGCATTGTCTAGTTAGGCCAACACAATCAACTCAAAGTTTTGACATAATAGAGACATTTTTATGAATAAAAATATCTATTATTCACTTGTTTACAATAACTGAATAAGAATATGGAATCAATCGTTTGGCAGCTCAGGCAACTATATATTATATCTGGTATGAGAGAACAACCGGTTTCACAATAGCATTTCAATTCAAATGACAGGCAATCTTTTTTTTTCTTTTTTCTCTCCTTTAGTCCTATATCGTTTCACCATGATAGACAATCTTCATTCTGTTGGACCAACAAATTCGTGAAATAATCATGGCAAAAAGAAAACGGAAAGTCTTTGATAATATGATGCAATTATGGCTTACTAGATTCTAATCTTTTGCTCGTCTTTTTCAGAATGGTTAGCTTCAAACTATTTGTAAAGCCTCTGCATGCAAACATTGTGTTCCTTATTTATAATGAAATTATTTATCAAAAAAACTAATATTAGGTTTTTCGTAGGATAAGTACAATGTTTGGAGTAGATATGTGTTTATGACTAGTAATATATTATTTTACAACGTTTATTACTAGTAAATTAGAGGTGAGTTGCTCGAGTAAATATATCTATAATATATACACAACACAATCATTACTTTTTAAGACTAGTATAAATTTTCTGAATATACATAAAATGACATATATATTCTCCATTAAACAAGTCACCTTAATTAGCAATTTATTTAGGACTACCGTCATAAATTAAAATTAGTTTTTATTGAATCTATAGAATATTGTATGTATACATGTATACAGATTTTATATACACATATAAAAATTGATTTTAACTCGGTATTTTCTCATATAGTCTGATTTAGACAAAGTAAAAAAAAAAGTCTTCATCATTTGCCAATTTTAATATCCTCACACGAAAGTAAGTTCCAAACCAGCCGTTGCGAATATCTCTTGGCTTCTTCTAACTTTAATTTATAACATTTTTGTCATTCTCTGAAATGAGTCTGTAACCCCCATTAAAATGGTGGGTCTCAACTTTTTAGATCTTCTTGTAGGGTACAATTAAATAAATCTTTTGCGAATTTAAAAAGATGGCAAGCCAACCATTTTCTTAAAGGTCACTGAATTTTGTTACCTTAACCCGTAATTACTGTTCATTGAACCTTGAATTTTTTTTTTTTTTTTTTGGATTTTAAAAAGTTGTTTTAGTTTTATTTTTCTTTTATAAATCATGGTAAAGTTAGATTTCCATTTCTTTCTTTTTTCACTATAATACCTTCAACCACTCTGACTTGAATACAAATCAACCAAAAGAAAAAAAAATAGAAACTGATAAAGTTTTAAGCTCCTTGATTAAAAATTTTGGAGATGAGTTCCCAAGAGCTGAAGAAGAAAGAAAAAGGGAAAGAAATTGTCACTTTCGAAGAGAATCATAGTACTTCTCTTCATCATGTCGATCATTTTGATCATACCGAAGAAGTCTCCATGTATTTCAGTGAGCAAGGAATAGCTGCTCTCCTAGAAGCTAATAAGGAGACACAGAGAGAAAAATTAAAACTAGAGAATGATGAGAAAGTTGGTATTCAAGAAAAGAAGAGTTCATCTTCAAAGATCACGCCATGCATTTTCTATACATCAGATGACAAGGCGCGACTACGGTGGTCAAGTGATCTTCACGATTGCTTTGTCAATGCTGTGGCGAAACTCGGTGGACCTGACAGTTAGTAACATAAATTCTTATCTATATTTCTTGAGTTCTTCATTTCTTCACTTACATTTTCATGTTATCGATCTACTTTAATTTTTCTGGTTATATCCATCTTTAGTTTGTAATCTTTTCATGGTTTCTATGTTTGTTTTCTGTTTTAATATTTTGTACGAATACATGCATGGATGTCATCTAGGAGGAAATTGGTCCATACCTGTATGTTTGTGATCGGCATCTATCTATGAATTTGATTCTTTTTTTTTTAATATTTCGATATTTCATCATTTGTAAGAAATAGGTTTTATAGGAGGACAACATGACTACAAGTATTTTGTGTTTTCTAGATTATATTAGATAAAGTTTGTGAGAGTTTGAATGCATATCTATTGTGAATAGATGGTACTTATGTAGTTATGTTTGGTTTTGTTTATCTTTAGTTATTATTGAGGAAAAAAATAAGATATGTAGAAAAAAAAAAAGAAGTATATATGTGATTAAAAAAGGTATATACATTACTTAACTTAAGATTTCACAAATCAAACCATTTGTACAAACATTCTGCATCTTGTAAATAACTCTTAGTTTTTTACTTTTTATTTTGGTGATTACCAGGATGATTCGTTCTTAAAACATGATCAAATAAATAAGTTGTTTAATTTTTTTCAAATATGTCTACATATGTTGGTTCTTTTTTTTTTTTATTATTTTGAAAATTGAACTTGTTAAAGTCTTTTTTTGTTGACTTCATGTATTGAATTTGTGTTGGTAAAACTGTAGGAATTTTAGATGTTAATCATGATCTTACCTAGTTTGTTGTAGCAATAAACTTGGAATGTTTATGATTTTGCCCACATTTTATTGGCGACGAGTAACTTTCGAATATATTTATCTTTGATTTTTTGATATGTGATCGATGTTTTGTCGTTTTTAATTGATGTCAAATTAATGAAAACTACTTCCTCCGTTTCTAAATGATACTGATGTTCTGGAGAAATTTTTGTTTTGTTTCAAAAAGTTAGATATTTTCAATTTTTTAAACGCAGTTATTGTTCTATTTTTACTTAATATTAAAAACAAATTAAAATAGTTAATAAAAATAAAGTTAGAAAAGTTCTTTCTAATTTTTTTTTTATATGTGAAAAATCTAAAACATTTATCATTTAAAAATGGAGGAAGTGTTGTTAGCATTTTAGACGGGTCATTGCATTCATATTTGTGAAAGATTTCTTATGGTATATAAATCAAAATCTGATTTTCAATTATAAAAAAAAAACATCAAATATGTATATCATCATTACCCACTAGATCTTACTTACTAGTCTATGAATAGTCGAACTTACACACACACTCGAGAGGATTAAAACATCCAAAAACATTTGTAACATTGTTAGTGAGATGACTAAGTTTATATAAAAATATGTTTTGGTACATATAAAAGACCAAAAGCTTATATCACAACTATTTCTGTTTCTACAGAGGCAACACCAAAAAGTGTTAAAGAGATAATGGAAGTTGAAGGAATTGCACTTCACCATGTGAAGAGTCATCTTCAAGTAATTTAAATTCCTATTTTCTTCATATGAGTTAAAATTAAGTTTAAATTTTCATAACTTTTTTAACACGCGTTTTCTTATATTTTCAGAAGTTTAGACTTGGTAAGTGTAACATACGGGATGAATCAGATCCATATAATAAGCGTATGTCCAGCTCCATTCCCTTAATTCTATGTTTTTTTGGGGTACAATTCTTCTTGAAAATTGATTTTAAGTATTGATTTAAAAATAAGACAAAAGTATCATATAAAAAATTATACTTGGTCAATATAAAAACCATATATTCATGATTCATAAACTATAAAGGTAATATTTTTTTGTTGATGTTTGTACATTATTGGCTCTTTTTAAGATATTAGGAAAAACTTATGTTTTAATTTGATTTATGTTTAAAGATCTTAGGCATGTTGTGTTATTTATATTAAAAATTATAAGAGAAAAAATAGAAATAAATATTGGGTTCTTTTTCTTAATATCTTTTGTTTATTGTTTTATTTAATATTTTTTAATTACTTAGATTTTAAAATTATATATACACCCATAAAACTTAATGCTTTGTATTCTATCTTGTTTCTTAAGGTTATAGAACTGCTCGGCGCATCATCAAAATGTATGCTTCATCAAATTCATCTCGCCCACAAGTAAACATGTAAGAAAAAAAACTATATTTTATCTAACAAAATTGAGTAGAAGACTATTTTTATCTAACAAAAAAAAAACTATTTTCATAACTTATGAGATTTTTCAACATGTTAACACAAAATTAAGTAGAAGACCTAAAGTTATGGGAGCGGTCAAGCCAAAAAAGGCAAAAGAAGTCCACGGATCACTTTACATGCTTATAGAGGTAAAAATTTATCAGAATTGTTGTTCATTAATTAACAAATATATATCGAATTGTTTTTATTAACTTCGAAAAATACTTTGTAGCGCGATTTACATTTACAAAGATGTCGCGAGGAAGAAAGAATGCAAATGGCTTTTGCAATAGAAAATAACTGTAATATGTTGGAGGCACAGCATTTAAAGGCAAGTATGACTCCATCCATAACCAGTAAACACAACAACTATATGTTGACAGGAAATACTATGGCTCAACAGTGGTTAACACAATCGTCATACCACTTCTCAAAAAGAGAGACAAATCCATTTAAAATGAACGATTCACAACAACCAACTACTGTCATTCCAAGAACTACCACTTATGCTGAAGACTTTTGCAACGAGAATAAGGCTTCTCTATCTCTGTGTGATTCTACTCGAGGGACAAGTAAACCATGTTCATTGTATGAGCCACAACATGTGTATACCTCATTGACACATTCAACTCAAGGAAAGCCACAATTTAACACCAGTTACAACTACAATACGGCTCAACGTTTCATCAACTCATATGTGACTATTGAGCCACAATCGATGCCTAGCTCATCTACAGTTATAACTCAGCAAGAACTTCAGCTCAATGATGATTGTCTCATTCACAACTCATATTGCAATGGAAGCTTTCTGCCTACCACGGTACTACCATCAATTGATTCTCCTCATCAGGTAATGACACTTCTTTGATATTTGATATTGAAATATATATATATATATATATCACATTTGCTAAATAATAATTTAGTTATGATTTTTTTTTCTTAGAGCACTTCAAACAGCATAACTCCACTTTCAGTGACACAACAATCAATACAAACACATATTCCACACCATACGCATAGTTCGTATCCTCCATACAATACTCTTGAAGTGGTTAAAGCTCAACTCAGTGCATTACAAAACTCAGACACCAGCCGCCTTCGAGAAACAACTTCTCGGGAAACCAAATTATCTTCTTCTGTCACAGGGGATGAGGAAGATCCAGTCGATAAGTATATTGATTGGGATAAAGTTGAAGAAATGGATATTGAACTTGATCCAGTTGAAGTGCTCGAGGCTTTGGGTTTTGGTGTAAGTCCTTAATCTTAAAAGCTTAAGAGTGTTAATTAGTACTGTTTATGTTTTTTATTAGAGAGTCGGAAAATTTTATTTAGTTTTATTGGTTTACTAGGTGAATACCCGCGTGATGCGCGGGTTTGTTTTCTGTCTTACATATATTTTAATACTCATGTTAAAGTACTTATTTCTTAACAGTGACTAATCACCAATCACCGTATATGAATAAACACCAACAATTTGATATGATATCATAAATTTATCAACTGAAGTATTATCTACGTGCTCTTTTTGGAATTTTTTCACTTCTTGTTTGAATCCATATGATTTACATGTATATAGATAGGCAAAGATGAAACAAACAAAAAGTTTTGATTTGAGTATTAAACTAAATCAGAAGAAGCTGATAATCCATGTGGATGCAAGGGTTCAGTCTCTTAGCTTCTTCCTAGTAACTGACCACTTATGTTTTCAACGATGTCTTTAGATTTGACTTTTACAAAATCTTCTCTTCCCTCGCTCTATCTCTGAGATACAAAGTTTAATAAGCCCATTATATTTTTCTTCGTTCTTCTTCTTGAACATCGATTTGATCGAAAGGTCTCACATATCATCAATTTAAATATTCAAATTTTAAAGAGCAGACATTTATGTTTTAAAATCTACAATTTGCTAATACTTTTTGAAAAAACGAATAAAGCTAAAGGACATTCGAGAGATGGAATGAGATAGGATACAATTGAGAATGAATAAACTGAGATAAAATGTGCAAGGGTTTTAAGAAAATTGGACAAATGTAAGCGAGAGAGAGAGAGCAATTAAACAAATCACAGATAAAGATCAAAAGGGTAGTTAAATTAACATAGGCTAACTCTTTTCTATATTAGTATAAACAAAGAAAAACAATAAACATAACCAGCACAAAAGAAGGAAAAAAGAAAGGTAGGGAACAAAATATTTCTGGTTACTTCTTTGATTACTGCGTGTTCCTCACCATCCACACTCGTCATGAGCCTCTACTGATTAAACACCAATTATGTGATTCAATTATTGAATTGTAATTTAAAATACTAACCTAACCACTTGGTTATGATTCATATTGTATGACTATAAATAGAAAAAAGAATATGGAAGTACCTTCTAGAAAGCAAATGTGCAGTTGTTGAAGATCCTTTCGAGTTGGTATTAGAGAGACGTCTCATTCTACTATCTGATCCTTTGTTATCCATACGCATGGCTGAAACTTCTTCCTCCATTACAGCTACTTCTCTTCACATCTTCTTTGCCTCGACCTCCATCGCCTTTGTTAGCGTATCAACCTTCTTGGCCAACATCTAAGCATAAATTTTTCAACCTACTTTTTGGAGCAATTATTATATATAGAGAAGCAAAACATTTTCCTGGTAAGGGTAAGAACACTAAACTGGCCTCAATAGCTTCGTCCTTATCTCTTAGGCTTTGATCTTTATCATTAGCAGCTTTTCTTAAAATTCGAACACTGAGTTTACCTTGTGTTGGGGAAAGACGCATTCGAAGTTAGCAGTACCAATCAAAAGCAGTTCCATTTTGCAATACCCTCGAAAAGAAGCTTTAACCGACTTTTTCTCTCTCCAAAATGGTGTACAAAACTCATTTATAGTATAAAGATCATTACACGTTTGAATTTTTTATACCAAGATTTCTCTGTAGTTTAAAATAGGAACAATCATATAACATGCTCTAAGTTTGTTCTCATTTTGCATTTTTAATATTTACATCATTGTTTGCAAACCGCAAAGAGAAATACTTCTCAAGCACCTGTTTAAGCATTATGGTAGCTCAAACACCCATGGATACCATGTTTGACTCATGTCTCTGGTTCACTCCCTTTGATCTTTTAAACTCCCAAGAAACATTAAAGAGACACTTGTAGATACTCTCTAAACGTGTTAGCATACCAGCAAGGGTAACAAGTCTTCCTCTCTAGGCAAAGCTGGGTATCAAGTATCAACCCATGACTGAGTTCGCCTTTCATGATGTGGAGGAGTAAGAAAGGGAGCAGATGGTGAAGGTTTATGATAAGTAGATTTTTATGTATTAGTTACTCAAACCCACTCATGTCATTGTAGGTACTTGAGGATCAATCCAAATGGGGAAGTTTGTGACAATAGGAATGCATAAAACTCCTTAATCTAAGCAAGTCTAGATGTTTTGTTGTTTATCTAGTAACCTAGATAAGTAAGCATGACAATCAAACCAAATAAGCAAAGCTAACAACTTAAGAACTCAAATGACAAGTAAAAAGAGCAAACAAGGGACTAATCAAGATTATCAATTGACTAAAAATGAATCTAAGGATGGGGTTATTGACCTTATGTGTTTCAAGAACTAATCTATGATGTCAATCAATCACAATGAATGATATTCCCTAAGCTTAGAACTCTATAGCAAGATTAATCCACTTTCATGATACTAATCACATTATTAACAATCCTTATCAAGATCAAACTTTCATTTGTGAAAAGGAAGCTAACAAGCATTAAGAATCAGTTCTAACATGTTAATAAACACCCTAGACAATCACTCTCATGAGCTAGGAACGCAAATCTCTTGCTTAGTTGATTGAGGAATTTCAAAAAACTTTTTGTGGATGAGAAATTCCCTAAGGTCTAGAATAAGCTTGATCAAGGCTAAACTAGTATTAAGATCACCAAAGCAAGAGGGAAATGAAAGGATCAAACCATAGACATCAATATTATTTCCTAAAACACCATAAATCTAACCCATCCCTAGATCCTAAGGAAACTGCTCACTAAACATGGTTAAACCCACAAATATATTGAAGTAGATATTGGTAAACATAAATATAAAGAAGAAGATGATAGATAAGACAAACTCTTGAGTTGCAAAAACTTCTTGAAAAGATCTTACAAAGTTGATTTAGAAGCAAAAGGAGAAAGAGCTTTAAAACAAGAACAAAGGATTTAAAACAAGAAAAAAAGATTTAGAAAAAGAACAAAGGATTTAGAACAAGAACAAAGGATGATTAAGGTAAGAGATTGTAATAAGAGCTTAGAGAAAATGTGTAAAAGAAGCTTGGCCTCAACAATGACCAAAAACAGAGATATAAAGGCCAAATTTTCGTTCTTTGGTGGAGAAGTTAGGTCAAACCGGGTTTAAACCGAATTTTCTTTGATTTTGCACTGAACCAGCTGGTTTATGAACAGGGATCGATCGATCACCCTATGGATCGATCGATCTAACATCTTACGGCATTTTGCTCATCATGGGATCGATCGATCTGTATTAAAATCGCCGTATCTCTTGAACCGCTGATCTGTTTGACTTGAAAGCACCACCAAACGAAATCTAACTCAATTATCTATGACTTTCATGAAGACCGACGAGGCTAGATCGGAATGGAAGCCTTTCGTCGAGGCTGATCTTTCAGCCGATCAAAATGATCGATCAAAACGTCCAAACGGATATATGTTTTCTAAAATTGCTGTATCTCTTTAACCGCGGATCATAATGACTTGAAACAACCACTGAAAGAACGATAAACCAATTGTCTATGACTTTCATTAAGATGTATGAGCCTGAATCAGAATGGAAAGTCTTTGTATGCTCTGATCTTTGAGTAATTGTAGGCGGCATGGACTTGTTTCGGCTGCAACATCTCGGTACAGCAAGTCGATATGGTGCCAGCTGACGTCTGCTTGCTTCTTATTCTTCTCTACTTGGTCCTAGATCATCCTCCAAGCTTCAGCAAGTCTCCATATCATCCAAATCACCTGAAACAACACTCCAAATGCAAGGATATGCAAGAAAATGGAAGACCTAAAGCTAAGACTTACTAACTCTAAAATGGATGCAAACTAAACTATATGGAAAAGTTAATTATATGCATGAAACAATGCAAATTCTATACTAAATGGATGTTAAAATGGTGTAAATATGCTAACTATCAACTCCCCCAAACTTGCCTTTTGCTTGCCCTCAAGCAAATAAATATGACAAATCCAAGAGAGATGTGTGAAAGTGGGAGCTCGAATCCAAAAATGCCAACAAGAGAGATCAAGTCATTGTCCAAGTTTATAATTCTAGGATGCATATCGAGTTTTTTCTACTTTAAAAATCTTAGCCACACTCATCGCAAACATGAAATGAATTCAAGTCTAGTCTACACAAGCCTTCTTATCCTTCATTCCTTTAACATTCATTCAATTTGTAACCATGGATCATGTGAACTTATTTGGTTAATGGAAAAGGTTATGAGATAAAAAATGATCTCATTCATGTGGGTTTTTTCATTACAAGGGATCTCTCAAGAAAGAATGAACTTTGGCAAAATGCTAAGGGTAAAGAACAACTTGTGCATACAAGGACAAACTTCCATCTACCCAAGTACCATTTGTGATTTTAATCCTTATCTCTAAACCCAACAAAGTCCCTCATATTCTACCCTTTTCTTAAGGCATTTGCCTTCTTAACCCACACAATCTCTTCATATTCACTTCCATTTAAACTCTTAAGAGAAACTCTTCTTCAATCTTTTGTAAACAAATGGTTTTGGATTTTTACTCTCATTACTTAGCTCTCATTTTACTTTCAAGGTAAGTCAATCTAATCATCCTTCATATGCTTTTGCTATTTTTGGCTTCTTATCTTTTCTTTAACTTAGAGGCTTACCAAACACTTATTCTTAGAGCTATTTTTCAAATTTTCTTTGCTAATCAATCCAAAATTGTTTCCCCTTATACCTTCTCCAAATCTTTTCTTCTTTTCCATTTTTTTCTTTTTTATACAACAACTCAAGCCCCTTCTTAAGCTAACCAACCTAGCTGATGTCTAGCCCAATGATGTGTGAGCTAGTTCTACATGGAAGACTCTCCTTGTCGTGCTAAACCCAACACTTTTTGGTAAGTTCATTCAAAAATTAGGCCTCATAACACGCACAAGAGCTTTTTTTACTTTAAAGAAGGTTTGGTTAGGGGTGTGGTAAGCTACTTGGGATAACAAGAGAGTGGTAGAAAGGACAAAGACATCCCAAATATGTATATGATATCCATGAGTCACTTACCAATGTAAACATGATAATTGCAATTCAAGATTAATGGTTCTTATAAATAGAAATGAGTTCAATCACAGAAAGCTTCAACCAAAACATGAAAATCAAGACATGAATTCCAAGTGTGGTGCTATCTTAACTTCAAACTCATTTGAATGCATCAAACAATTATGAACGTGTGCAATGATTTCATCTCAAAAATCAATATTTTACAAGGAAAACTTATCATTGCTCCCTATGCAATATGAATGCAAGCTTATATGAAATGTAACTAGACTCAATCCTAAAATGCAAATACAACTTTTGAATGTTTCTTTTTGGTAAATTTTCAAATTTTTCGATTTTTTGTGTTTTTCTATGCCTTTGATGAATGCATGAAGACTCAAATATGTAAAATAGAAAATAAGAAACACAAAGCATAAAATCAAATCTCTCAACCTCTCCCCCAAACTTAAATTACACAGTCCCTTGTGTAATAAAAGTTCAAGAGAGACTCAATCAATATGACAAAAATATGAGAAATAAAACTAAACGGTATACACAATGGAATTGGAGTGTTACCTCTAGAATGGTATGGAGGAGGAGGAGGACGAATCTACTGAAAACAAACAATCAAAACACACATTATTGAAATAAAAAGCAAGAATATATACAAGGATAAACATGGGAATGCCTCCCAAGAGCGCTTGTTTAACGTCACTAAACTTGACTTTTCAAACCCCTTAGGCATTGGTAAGATCATGAAGAGGGATTGACGTTGCCTCTTCTATTGTATCACTGGCCAAGTAAGACTTCAACCTATGCCCATTCACAGTGAATTCTTCTCCATTGAGACCATAAAGTGTGACAGCTCCATAAGGTAGAACCACCTTGATCTTGAAAGGACCGGACTATCTTGATTTGAGCTTTCCCGGGAATAGTTTCAACCGGGAATTGTACAGTAGTACCATGTGTCCAGCCAAGAACTCTTTCGGCTTGATCTTCTTGTCATGAAAGGCTTTGGTTCTCTCCTTGTAGATTTTGGAGCTTTCAAAAGCTTCCAAGCGGATTTCTTCAAGCTCTAGGAGATTGTTCAATCTCTTGTCTTGGGCTGTTTTGATGTCAAAGTTCAGGAGTTTGACTGCCCATAACGCCTTGTACTCAAGCTCCACAGGTAGGTGGCATGATTTCCCATATAGAAGAGAGAATGGTGATCTCCCAATGGGTGTCTTGAAGGCAGTTCTATAGGCCCATAGTGCATCATCAAGCTTGGCTGCCTAATCTTTTCTTGTAGCCCCTACTGTCTTCTCTAGAATGACTTTGATTTCTCTGTTGGAAATTTCGACCTGACCACTTGTTTGAGGATGGTAAGGTGTTGCCACCTTATGCTGAAATTCATGCTTCTTGAGGAGGCTTTCAAAAATTTTGTTGATAAAATGGCTTCCTCCATCACTTATGACCACTCTTGGCACTCCAAATCTTGGGAATATGATGGATTTGAAAAGCTTGATCACCACCTTAGCATCATTTGTGGGACTTGCAATGGCTTCTACCCACTAGGAGACATAGTCCACCGCCACTAAAATGTATTTGTTGCTATAGGAAGATGGGAAAGGACCCATGAAATCTATTCCCCAAACATCAAACACCTCCACCTCAAGGATTGGGTTCTGTGGCATCTCATCTCTTCTGCTTATGTTACCCTTCTTTTGACATGCCTCACATGTAGATATGTAAGCATGAGTGTCTTTGAAGAGGTTTGGCCACCAAAACCCAGATTTAACACCTTTGTTGCTGTTTTGAATGTGGCAAAGTGCCCTCCATAAGCTGATACATGACAATGATATAAGATGTCATTCACTTCTGATTGTGCAACACATCTTCTGAAGAGGCCATCAGAACACCTCTTGAACAGATAAGTCTCATCCCAAAAGTAATGAGAAACATCCTTGAAGAACTTCTTCTAGTTGTATGCATCCAGATTTAGAGGCACATCACCTCCCACAAAGTAGTTCACAAGGTCTGCATGCCAAGGTAACTCTCCTTCTTTCAGGCCTTTGGCTTCTTCAAGCTTTCTTCCCATTTGGTATCCTTTCTCTAATATTTTGATTAACATCAGCTGCTCTTTAGGAAGAGAGTCATCAATGGGGATGATCTCTTCTATTCTCATCCTTGACAAGTGGTCAGCAACTCCATTTTCAATGCCTTTCTTGTCCACAATCTCCATGTCAAATTCTTGGAGAAGAAGTATCCATCTAAGAAGTCTTGGTTTGGTGTCCTTCTTAGCATAAATGTACCTTAATGCTGCATGATCAGTGTACACCACTACCTTAGGTCCTACTAGGTAGCTTCTAAACTTCTCAAAGGCAAAGACAACAGCTAGAAGCTCCTTCTCAGTTGTTGCATACTTCATTTGAGTGTCATCTAAGGTCCTACTTGCATAGTAGATGACATGAAGTTTCTTGTCCTTCTTCTGCCCCAGAACTGCACCCACTGCATAATCACTTGCATCACACATGATCTCAAAAGGGAGATCCCAATCTGGTGCTTGCACTATAAGTGCATTCACTAGAGCTTCTTTGATCTTCAAGAATGCACTATGACACTCTTCATTAAACAAAAATTCAGCTTCTTTGCACAGCAGTCTAGTGAGTGATCTTACAATCTTGGAGAAGTCTTTAATGAACCTTCTATAGAACCCATCATGGCCCATGAAACTCCGTATCCCTCTCACATTTCGTGTAGGCTCTAGACTCACCATCACCTCAATCTTTGCCTTGTCCACTTCAATCCCATTTTCAGAAATTTTGTGCCTAAGCACAATGCCTTCTCTCACCATGAAATGACATTTCTCCCAGTTCAGCACCAGGTTTGCATCCTCACACCTTTTAGGCACCCTGCAAAGATTTGACAAACACCCAGCAAAAGAGAGGCCATACACAGAAAAATCATCAATGAAGACCTCTACCATATCTTCTACAAGATCAGAAAATATTGACATCATGCACCTTTGAAAGGTTGCTGGTTGTCACGGCCCAATCATTTCCCGAACATTTCCGCATCTCACGGGCCGAACCACGAGGGGTTTCGGGACGGATGGTCCCCGAAATCCGCCCACTCAGTCCCCCACTCACTAAAGTCCGCCCACTCATTCATCCACTCCCTAAAAGCAGCCACCATGTTTCCCACTTTGTTTCCCACTTTGTTTCCCACTTAGTTTCTTTAAATTTGGGCCATTAGATCAAGTTGATCCTCACCATCCATTTTGGAGGTGTTTTTGTATAAATAGAGGTAGGATGCCTCATTTGTAATCACTCACTCATTCCTTGAATAAGAGAAGCATTACAAACATTTCCTTCCTTTCTTTCTAGTTCTTCTCTCAAAGGGTTGGGTTTTCTTAGAGAGAGAGGCTGCTTAGTCTAATTGCCAAGGCAAAGAGAGGCTAAGGCCGCACGGTTTTGATCCCAAATATCAATCCCGTGACA
>JAHZTW010000001.1:74074783-74088804 GCA_020283515.1 Alliaria petiolata
TAGATGTTTTGTTGTTTATCTAGTAACCTAGATAAGTAAGCATGACAATCAAACCAAATAAGCAAAGCTAACAACTTAAGAACTCAATTGACAAGTAAAAAGAGCAAACAAGGGACTAATCAAGATTATCAATTGACTAAAAATGAATCTAAGGATGGGGTTATTGACTTTAGGTGTTTCAAGAACTAATCTATGATGTCAATCAATCACAATGAATGATATTCCCTAAGCTTAGAACTCTAAAGCAAGATTAATCCACTTTTATGGTACTAATCACATTATTAACAATCTTTATCAAGATCAAACTTTCATTTGTGAAAAGAAAGCTAACAAGTATTAAGAATCAGTTCTAACATGCTAATAAACACCCTAGACAATCACTCTCATGAGCTACGAATGCAAATCCCTTGCTTAGTTGATTGAGGAATTTCAACAAACTTTTTGTGGATGATAAATTCCCTAAGGTTTAGAATAAGCTTGATCAAGCGTAAACTAGCATTAAGATCACCAAAGCAAGGAGGGAAATAAAAGGATCAAACCATAGACATCAAGATTATTTCCTAAAACACCATAAATCTAACCCATCCCTAGATCCTAAAGAAACTACTCACTAAACATGGTTAAACCAACAAATATATTGAAGTAGATATTGGTAAACATAAATATAAAGAAGAAGATGATAGATAAGACAAACTCTTGAGTTGCAAAAACTTCTTGAAAAGATCTTACAAAGTTGATTTAGAAGCAAAAGGAGAAAGAGCTTTAAAACAAGAACAAAGGATTTAAAACAAGAAAAAAAAGATTTAGAAAAAGAACAAAGGTTTTAGAACAAGAACAAAGGATGATTAAGGTAAGAGATTGTAATAAGAGTTTAGAGAAAATGTGTAAAAGAAGATTGGCCTCAACAATGGCCAAAAACAGAGATATAAAAGCCAAATTTTCGTTCTTTGGTGGAGAAGTTAGGTGAAACCGGGTTTAAACCGAATTTTCTTTGATTTTACACTGAACCAGCTGGTTTATGAACAGGGATCGATCGATCCCCTATGGATCGATCGATCTGACATCTTACAGCATTTTGCTATGAGGGGGGACAAATATTTACAGTATGTTCAGCAACTAAATTGAAATAGTGAAACACACCAGTCTCAATAGAAAATGTAGACTTGATGCATTTTACCTCCATATATTTTTTTTTTCCATTGAGTAAGCTAATACCTGCAATGTTCCTCTTTCCTTTTAACATCCTGCTCCGTAACGTCGCAAGCAATTGATGTCTTGTACACCAGCTATTCTCTTCATTTTAGCCTGTGAAAGCATTACTTCAGATTCATTAGTACTCCTCAGTGATTCAACACTAACCTGGATAAAATTTGGCCGCTCACTAATCAGTCAAGTCTCATTAAGTAGATAAATTAAGAGACAAGCAGCTGTTAGTTCAGATGGGTAAAGTTAAACTTCTGACAGTGTATGAGTAAACAACATAATCAAATTTTATGAAATTACTGTTATTGAGCTCCTTAGTGCATCGAGAACAATAAGAGTAAACAACATAATCAAATTTTATGAAAATACTGTTATTGAGCTCCTTAGTGCATCGAGAACAATAAAAGTAAACAACATAATCAAAATTTATGGATTTTTTTTGAATTTCTACATTTGAATTTGAAACTGATCGAAACAATACAATCCCAAAAGAAAGAAACGTAGGGGTGAGGGAAAAACCTGATTGAGAGTCTCAACTTTCGGCAGCAGTTTTCATTTCCTATATGTGGCTAATTTCAGAGCAGAAGTAAGACTCCATAACCACATCAGCTCATCGGCCACTCGATTATCTTCACATCGACCCGATCGCCTGTTCTCAGTTTTTTGACAAACTTCGTTCTGTTTCTCTTCCCATCAACAACTGTCTCGGAAACTACTCAACGCAAGTTCTAGGATCAAGTCTGTAGGAAAAGAAGTAGGTCTTATCATATCACGCTTCAATTTTATATGAAACTGAGGAATCTGATCATAACAATTGAAAACCCCAAATGTAATTGACCAGAATAAGAAAAACGGAAGGCATGAAGAAGCTTATATGGCTGTTTCCTTCCTCCCACATAATTTAAAGTACAAAGAACATGGAAGCAGAGGGCACAGACGGAAATTTTGTTCCTCCTTAGAATCTCAAATCCGAGAAGGAAATTATTACTATGGAGAGGCGGACCATGGTCCCGTGAGGGTACAATGACAAGGGAGAAGACGAGAGAGACATAAGAAATGATTAACCCTAAAATGGGAGATGGACAGAAAGCACTGAAACTAGACGAATGCATAAAAACTCATTTGGGGGAAAATAAATCTGCTAGGGAAGATGAATCGTAAGTCTAAACGTTTGGATGATTTTTTTTTTTCCAATCATTTTTTCTTTGGACACGTGGGGAGTACTGACGTGGTATCACCATGCTAGTGTTCTTCTTCTTTGATTACACATAAGATAGATATTGAATATTATACTCCACACCACTTTCGGCAATTCCGCAATTTACTCGTTTTAGTGGCGACAATTTATATCAGCTTGTATCTACTTTTGACTTATTCTTCTTATTAAAAGCTTACTCCTATAATATAAAACAGCACGAACATAAACAGAGAAGACACCAAAATTTCTCTTGAATAATTCTCTTCTCCTTCGACTTTTCACATGGTATTAGAGCTTGAACAAGAAAATTTTTCTTGTTTAGTTTGATCATTTCTTTTATATTCTGAATTTTCTTGATCAAAACACTTTAACGACAAAACAATGGCGAATGTAACCTTGACTGCACCGACCACACAAACTGTTCGTCAAACAATCTCACCGTACGACCTAATGGCGGCTGACAATTCCGAAGCTGTGATCTCGCATCCTCTCTTGACCGGAAGAACGAACTACGACGAGTGGGCTTGCGGATTGAAAACCGCTCTCACTTCACGAAAGAAATTTGGGTTTCTCGACAGATCTATTCCGCGTCCAGCAGAAGGTTCACCAGATATGGAGGATTGGTGGACAATCCAGGCCTTGCTCATTTCCTGGATAAAGATGACAATTGACCCATGTCTCCGATCAAACATCTCTCATCGAGACGTGGCGAAAGAACTCTGGGATCATCTTCAGAAACAGTTTTCAGTGACGAGCGGACCTAGAATCCAACAAATCAAAGCAGAGCTTGCGTGCTGCAATGCAAGCAAAGAGGCCTTACAATCGAGACATACTATGGGAAGTTGACCAAGATTTGGGATACTATGGCGCCTCACCGACCTCAACGTGTCTGCAAGTGCGGCAAGTGTAAGTGGCCTCTGTTCTGGAACAAGACCGTGAAGCTGACAAAGTGCATCAGTTCCTATTGGGTTTAAATGATGCTATGTTTCGAACAGTACACTCAAGTCTTGTCTCTCGCCAACCGATTCAGCCTTTGGAGGAAGTTTACAACATTGTACGTCAAGAAGAAGACTTGATTCATAATGGTACCAAAATACAATAAGATTAACTGGAAGTAGCTGCTTTCGCTGTTCGAACCAAAAACCGCACAAATCAGAATCAGGCGTTGTGCAAACATTGTAATCGCGCAGGTCATGCCTCAGAGAGCTGCTATGCTGTCATCGGCTACCCTGAGTGGTGGGGTGATAGACCGAGAAGCAGACCAAAACAAGAGAGGGGATATGGCACAACTCCAGCCGGAAGAGGTCGTTGTTTTGCTTATGCAAACGCGGTTCATGTACCAACCATTGGACAGTCTTCGGAACATGCCAACTATGTCCTCACCGACAAGGACCGTGATGGTGTTAAATGATTGAGCGACACTCAGTGGAAGTCTCTACTTGCTCTTCTCAATAGTGGCAAGAGTAATGCACCATAGACACTTTCAGGTAAATCTTTTTCTTCTCACTGGGTAATGGATACAGGAGCCACACATCATTTGACTGGAAGTTATGAGATATTGTCTGATGTTCGGGAAATGGCTCCGGTGTTGATAATTCTTGCTGATGGTCGTGAACGAATATCTACCACAGAGGGTTCAGTTAGATTGGGATCTGGTTTATCGCTGAAATCAGTTTATTATGTTGAAGATTTCAAGTCTGATTTGGTATCAGTGGGACAGTTGATGGACGAAAATCATTGTGTTGTTCAACTTGCTGATCACTTCCTTGTTGTTCAAGACCGCACTTCGAGGATGGTGATTGGAGCGGGTAGGCGACGAGGTGGAACATTCTATTTTTGGAGCACAGAGAGGGTAGCATCAGTCACAACACAAGCCGTAACGTCGTATGAGCTTTGGCATAATCGGATGGGCCACCCGTCTTCAAGAGTAGTTTGTTCACTCCAGAATGTTCATGTTTCCATTCCTTCTGAAATTTCAAATAAGGTGTGCGATGTATGTTTTCGCGCCAAACAAACAAGAGTTTCTTTTCCGTTAAGTGCAAATAAAACATCAAACTGCTTTGAGTTGATTCATTGCGATCTTTGGGGTCCGTATCGAACTCCATCGTACTCGGGTGCACGCTACTTTCTCACAATTGTTGACGACTACACTCGAAGTGTTTGTCTTCATCTTTTGAAAGGCAAAACAGAGGCACCAGATCAGATAAAGAATTTTTTTGTCAATGGTGGAAAATAAGTTTCACACGTCTGTCAAAATAGTGCGAAGTGATAACGGATCTGAGTTCTTATGTCTCACCAAATTCTTTCAAAGCAAAGGAATTATTCATGAGACTTCCTGTGTGGGTACACCACAACAAAACGAAAAGGTTGAAAGAAAACATCGCCATATCCTGAATATAGCTAGAGCATTACGGTTTCAAGCTAATCTTCCGATTGATTTTTGGGGTGAATGAATCCTGACGGCTGCGTATCTGATCAACCGAACGCCAAGAAAAATCCTCCATGGTCTGACACCCTACGAGAAGCTCTACGGAAAAAGCCCATCGTATGATCATCTCAGGGTTTTTGGTACTCTCCGTTATGCACATAACCAAGGACACAAAGGCGATAAATTCGCATCCCGGAGTCGCAAGTGTATCTTTGTGGGTTATCCTTATGGTAAGAAAGGCTGAAGATTATTTGATTTAGAAGATCACGTCTTCTTTGTTTCACACGACGTGCAGCTCTCAGAAACATAATTCCCGTATGAAACGAAGACATCAACATTGCAACGTGAAGAAGAAATAACTACTTCCCATTGGGCCACTGTGACACCAAGCCCATTTGTAGAAGAAGAATTATTTCTGCCAACAACTACACAGATCATGCCCAATTCAGCAACAACGTCGCACCTTCCTGATGGTGCGAGCTCCTCCTCGCCGACATCGACCGTTCCAGCTGATACAATCCTGTCGCCAACCACAAATCTGTCACCGGCAGGAATCCCGCCTACGACTTCACCTCTGCCCCCGTCTACGCCACCACCAGTCGCTTCTGTTGATGATGGAAATAAACTTGGACGTGGCTGTAACTCTACGAAATTTTGTCACCAACAGAGTATTAAACAAACTACTTGAAGCTCAACCTGGGAAATTGGCATATCCTATTACAAATTACATCAACAATCATCGCTTCTCTGCCACACATCAAGCGTATATGGCTGTTATTGCAACAAGTATTGAACCGAAATCTTTTGCCAAGGCCATGGAAGACAAAAGGTGGAGGGTGGCAATGGAGAACAAAATTACGGCTCTTGAACAAAACAAGACGTGGACTCAGGTGGATTTACCAAGAGGAAAGAAAGCAATAGGATGCAAGTGGGTTTACAAACTGAAGTAAAAATCCGATGGAACACTTGAAAGGTACAAAGCAAGATTAGTGGTTCTTGGCAACAAACAGATAGAAGGGGTCGACTATGAAGAGACATTTGCTCTGGTTGCTAAAATGAGCACAATGCGTTTGTTTCTTAACGTTGCTGTCGGGAACAATTAGCACGTCCATCAAATGGATGTGCATAATGCATTTCTCCATGGTGACCTCAAGGAAGAAGTCTATATGAAGTTACCACCGGGTTTTAGGAGGGCATACAGCTCTAAAGTTTGTCGACTGACCAATTCCCTCTACGGTTTGAAACAAGCACTGAGATGCTGGTTTGCCAAACTCCAAACAGCTCTCCACAAATACGGTTTCGAATAATCACTCTCTGACTACTCTTTGTTTACGTTTGCCAAGTCTAATATGCATCTCAACGTGCTAGTATATGTGGATGATATGATTATTTCTGGGAGCTCCCTTGAAGTTATTTCAGCTTTCAAGACATATCTTTCCTCATGTTTTCACATGAAAGACCTTGGAGAACTGAAGTATTTTCTCGGGATTGAGGTAGCAAGAAACAAAACGGGAATCTACATGAATCAACAAAAGTACGCAATATACATTATTGCTGAAACTGGAATGTAGGGGTCCAAACCCGTCGCTTTCCCACTTGAGCAGAATCACAAGCTTGCTCTCTCTTAATCGCCAAAGCTCACTGACCCTGAACGATATCGACGCCTTATAGATCGTCTAATCTACCTCGCTGTGACTCGGCCAGATCCTGCCTTCTGTATCCATGTTCTTGCGCAATTCATGCAAGAACCTCGTGAAGATCATTGGCAGGCGGCATTACGAACTGTCCGCTATCTTAAAGGATCTCCTGGTCAAGGAATCTTATTACGCTCGGACACCGATTTTCAGATTACGGGATGGACAGACTCCGATTGGGCTGCTTGCCCGATAAGTCGTCGGTCTGTCACTGGCTATTTCATACAAATTGGCCGATCTCCAGTTTCCTGGAAAACACGGAAACAAAAGACGGTAAGCAGGTCTACTGCTGAAGCTGAATACCGAGCACTCGATGATCTTACATCTGAACTTCGCTCGCTCATCCGCATTCTCCGCTCCCTAGGTGCCACTCATGATCAACCTATGCAAGTAATGTGTGATAGCAAATCAGCTTTACATATCGCCAATAACCCAGTGTTCCACGAGAGAACCAAACACATCGAAATTGATTGTCATTTCATAAGAGATGAATATCTGCTCAAAACAATCAGTCTCACTCATGTCTCTACCGTTGAACAGTTGGCCGACATCTTCACCAAACCACTCGAACAGCAAGCATTTGATTACTTCAGAGTCAATTTAGGCATGCAAAACTTGCATGCTCCAACTTGAGGTGGGGTATTGAATATTATACTCTACACCACTTTCGGCAATTCTGCAATTTACTCAATTTAGTGGCGACAACTTATATCAGCTTGTATCTACTTTTGACTTATTCTTCTTATTAAAAGCTTACTTTTGTAATATAAAACAGCACGAACATAAACAGAGAAAACACAGAAAATTCTCTTGAATAATTCTCTTCTCCTTCGACTTTTCACAATAGAAAGCCAAAAAAAAAAAACTAAAACAAAATTAAGTTTGAAAGTGGGAGATTTGACACATTATTCCCAGCTGTTTTTAACACTACGCTACCGTTGTACACCAAATGTTATTTTCATGTCCTCCCTTGAAAAGATTGCAATTATTTATCAAGTCTAATTCATATGAGACTTTTTTTTCTCTTGCATATAATTTCTATAATACAAAAGTATATTTCACATACAATTTTGTTTATATATGAAAAATCTGTTCATGATGACTATAATTAATATTTTCCACTAAATACTACCTCCACTTGTCTATGGAATGCATAAATATGTAAACTTTTTTCTACCAAATATATACCAAATATCTACTTTCGTTTATGCAATGCCTAAACAAGTACCTTTTTCCTGTCGAAGATCATGTTAGATAAGCTTTGACAAACTTTGACAACAAACAACCTAACTTGCTTAAACCAAGTTAGTTTAAGATAAGAAAGGTTGTTGTAATCTAGATAGATTTAGGAGATATCTATTTTTATTTAGAATAGGATTAGCTATGTTATGCTAAGCCTATAAATAAGCATCTATGTCGAGTTGTGACAAGGTGTGAGAGAAGAGAGGTGTTTAGTTTTGAGTTAGTTTCTAAACATAATAAAGAGAGACATTCTTTATACTTTGATCTTACAAACCTTTATTTGGTATCAGAGCATCTAGGAGAGACGATCCTAAAAGCTTTGAGGTAAGCTTCTTAAAACGACGAGAGGAAAAGGTGTTCCCGAGCTATGGGAGACATCGTTCCTGCGGCTCGTTCGAAGGAAGCTATACCATCCTCAATCCAATGCCGGATGCTAACATCTACGAATTATACGGTGTGTGCCATGAGGATGAAGGTCATACTGCGTATCCACAAGGTCTGGGAGACTATTGAACCTGGTTCACTAGCCCTAGATAAGAACGATATCACAATAGGCCTATTATTCCAATCAATTCTGGAAGCCCTTATTCTACAAGTTGGGGAACAAGAGTCTCCGAAAGCGATTTGGGAATCAATAAAAACCCGATACTTAGGAGCTGAGCGTGTCAAGGATGCAAGGCTTCAAACCCTCATGTCGAAGTTCGAGAGGATTTGTATGGCAGACACAGAGACGATCGATACCTTCTCCGGAAAGCTATCGGTGATAGCCTCGAAATCAGCAGCCCTCGGACAGATGATTGATGAACCGAAACTTGTGAAAAAATTTCTTAATAGCTTGCCGAGAAGGAAGTATATCCATCTGATAGCTTCACTTGAGCAAGTTCTGGATTTGAACAAAACCAGCTTTGAAGACATAGTGGGAAGACTCAGAGCATACGAAGAAAGAGTCCTTGACGAGGAGAGTCATGGCGAGACTCAAGAGAAGGTTTTGTACGCCAATTCAGAAGAACGAGGCTCAACATCAACACGAGGAAAAGGACGGGGAGAAGTAGGAAAAGGCCGAGGCAAAGATGGTAACCCGCAAGAAAAAACAGACCAAATCGATCAAAAGAAAAAAAGGATAGATCGAAAGTAATTTGTTACAAGTGCGAGAAACCAGGGCACTTTGCCTCTAGATGTCCTGAACGAACACAGAAACGTCCGGAAGCAAACAAGACTGAAACAGAGGAAGCTGATGCATCTCTCTATATGCACGAGATGGTGTTCTTAAACGAGGAAAACGTGATTCCCAAGAATCTCGAAGAAAGCGGAGGAGAAGATGGACTGTGGTATCTCGACAACGGCGCGAGTAACCACATGACAGGAAACAAGAAATTTTTCTCGGAGCTGAACGAGAACATAAGAGGGAAGGTGAAGTTTGGCGACGGCTCATGTATCGAAATAGGGGGAAAAGGTTTGATCCTATTTCAAAGCAAGACCGATGCACAAAAACTTGTCTCAGATATTTACTATATACCAGAACTCAAGAGCAACATCCTAAGTCTAGGACAAGCAACGGAAGCTGGATGCGATGTAAGAATGAGACAAAATTATCTCACAATTCACGATCCTCGCGGTAAACCTTTGGTGAAAGTAAATCGATCACCAAAAGGTTGTACAAGATTAAGTTGACGATTTGGAAGTCGGTGTGTTTGAAATCGAGTATAGATGATAATACTTGGAGATGGCACGCACGATTGGGACATATAAACTTCAACACGTTGAAGACTATGCCACAACAAGAGATGGTTCATGGATTGCCAGAAGTTAGGGAAGAGAAGCGACTGTGCAAATCATGCTTGGTGGGCAAGCAAACACGCCAATCGTTCCCGAAAGCAACCACGTACCGTGCATCGAAACCACTTGAACTCCCACATGCCGACCTGTGCGGACCTATAACTCCTGCAACCGCAGCTGCCAATAGGTACATATTCGTCATAATCGATGACTTCTCGAGATACATGTGGACTATCTTGATGAAAGAAAAGAGCGAGGCGTTTGGAAGGTTCAAAGTATTTCGAAACTTGATGGAGAAAGAATTAGGAAGGAAGGTCCTAACTCTAAGAACCGATAGGGGTGGAGAATTCACATCAACAGAATTTCAAGCCTACTGCAATGACAACGACATCAAGAGACACTTGACCACACCCTACACGCCTCAACAAAATTGCGTTGTAGAGAGAAGAAACAGAACTCTTATGGAGATGGCGAGAAGCATTCTTAAAGCTATGAGAGTACCTAATTACTTATGGGGGGAAGCAGTTCGACATTCGACCTACATAATTAATAGAATACCAACGAAAGCTTTGATGAAGATAACGCCATACGAGAGCCTGCGAGAGAGGAAGCCAAGCGTTGGACATGTAAGAATTTTCGGGTGTCTTGCATATTCAAAGATTAACGCACAATACCCCTGGTTAATCTTGGCATTGAACCAGGATCCAAAGCGTATAGACTTTATAATCCGACCACAAGGAAAATTGTGGTAAGTCGTGATGTAGTTTTCGACGAAGAAAACGGCTGGAAGTGGAACGAGACTGGAGAAGGATCCACAAGGAATCCAGGGATGTTCCATATGCGATGGGGAACAACAATCGACGAGGGAGAAGGACCGGCAATCGTTGGCGAAGATCTTCCCGATCAAGATAGGAATACGGGATAAGAAGAGCCCCTAAGTCCGCAAAGCCGTGAAAAAGCAAACGAGGGAGCTACACCACAACAGTCCCCGCTTAGCATCCAACAACCTCAACAACCACTAAGAAGATCTACACGAGAATCTAATCCCCCAAGCTATCTTAAAGATTATTGTCTAAAGGATGATTACGCATTACAAGCTGATGTAGAGTGTGAAAGACTCCTTTTGATGATCAATGATGAGCCACGGTCCTTTAGAGAAGCAAAGGATTCCGAGGAGTGGAACTTAGCGTGTAAAGAAGAGATTGACTCCATCAACAAAAACAAGATTTGGCGTTTGGTGGATAAGCCGCATGAGACAAAAGTGATTGAACTCAAGTGGATATTGAAGATAAAGAAAAATGCTGATGGAAAAATTAACAAGTACAAAGCTAGGTTAGTGGCGAAAGGCTATGCACAAGAGAGCGGTATAGACTTCGATGAAGTCTTCACACCAGTTGCGAGATTGGAAACGATAAGGCTGTTGATTGCGCTATCTGCTTCACATGGATGGGAAGTGCATCATCTTGATGTTAAAACGGCGTTCCTACATGGCGAACTCAAGGAGGATGTGTATGTAACACAACCCGAGGGATTCGTGGTAAAGGGACAGGAGCATAAGGTCTACAAACTTTCATAAGCTTTGTACGGTCTAAGACAGGCTCCAAGAGCTTGGAACACTAAGCTGAATCAAATTATTCAGGGAATGAGATTTAAGAGATGTTCTAAGGAGACTTCAGTGTATCGCAAGGAAGAGGGAGATACACTATTGATTGTTGTTATCTATGTTGATGATTTGTTTGTAACAGGTAATACAAGCAAGGTTATAAACGATTTCAAGCATGGAATGTCAACAAAGTTTGAGATGTCTGATCTCGGAAGGCTAACGTACTACCTAGGCATGGAGGTACATCAAGGAGATGCCGAGATCGAGATCAAACAAGAAGCTTATGCAAAACGGATCCTGAAAGAAGCTGGTCTTCATACTTGTAACCCAACTCAAGTTCCAATGGAGTTTGGTTTAAAAGTCTCAAAGGCATTAGAAGAAGACGAGATAGATCCCACCGCGTACAGAAGAAACGTGGGTTGCCTACGGTATCTACTGCACACTCGACCTGATCTAGCATTTTTCGGTTGGTGTTGCAAGTAGATATATGCAGAGCCCACACAAGAGTCATGGCGATGTGATGAAGCAGATCTTGCGCTATCTTAAAGGAACCGTAGCATATGGCTTGAAGTTTGATCGTGCAGGAACAAAGAAGATCACTGGGTTCAGTGACAGCAGCCACAACATAGACCCGGACGATGGAAGAAGTACAACACGACACATCTTCTACTTCGGATCCTCACCAATAACGTGGTGTTCACAGAAGTAAGACACAGTTGCTCTATCATCATGCGAAGCCGAGTTCATGGCAGCAATGGAAGCAGCAAGACAAGCTATGTGACTTCAAGATCTCTTAAGCGAGATTACAGGTTGGAACACAGAGCAAGTTCTCATCAAGATCGATAACATGTCCGCAATAGCACTCACTCGAAATCCGGTGTTTCATGGCAAAAGTAAACACATTTATAAGCGCTACCACTTCATTCGTGAATGCATTGAGAGGGAGCTCGTTGACGTGGAACACGTGCCCGGAACGGAACAAAAAGCGGACATTCTAACGAAGGCATTGGCGCATATCAAATTTGCAGAAATGAGAAACTTGATAGGTGTTCTAAACATGTCCAAGACAAAGCCAACAAAGCTTATGAGGGAGAATGTTGGATAAGCTTTGACAAGCTTTGACAACAAACAACCTAAGTTGCCTAAACCAAGTTAGTTTAGGATAAGAAAGGTTGTTGTAATCTAGATAGATTTAGGAGATATCTATTTCTATTTAGAATAGGATTAGCTATGTTGTGCTAAGCCTATAAATAAGCATCTATGTCGAGTTGTGACAAGGTGTGAGAGAAGAGAGGTTTTTAGTTTTTAGTTAGTTTCTAAACATACTAAAGAGAGACATTCTTTATACTTTGATCTTACAAACCTTTAAATCAAGGGTTCTCTCCCTTGTCCTTAGGTCGGCTTGAATGCATCGTTTCCTTGGTGAGGTGTTTGGTTTGGTTCTTTTCTCTGTTCTCGTTCTGCTATGTTGTTGCTGTCGAAGTAGGAGTTTGGATTAGGCCAGCTTCCCGAGGTTTCTGGTGAAGAGCCTTTTCGCGGTTTTTGGTTCAGAATCGTCGTCTTCTCGTTCTTTGGAGAGTTCGTTGGAGTGGCTCAGGCTTAAGAAATAGAGTTATTCGTCTTCTGCCGGTAGATCTTTTTCTCATTGTTTTTATTTTCTTATGTGTTTGTATGCTTCTCTTGTTTGAACTTTCCTTTCCCTGTTTGGGCAAACGGCGGCAATACAACCAGCCAAGCTACCGAAGTACAAGCTAAAGAAGTCGACCCCAAAGACGCCAAACTGCATCAACGACTCGATGTCATGGGCTCACAGATGCATCATGTGACTAGCTCGGCACCATAGATCGCTAAAATCTTAGATGATACATAGAAGAGTCCCTTCATAGCTTGCATCACAAATGTGCACCACGGCAGAGCCAAAAAAAAACTCGTCTACCGAGCTATTTCCCTTTTGTTGCAATGAACTACAAATGGTTTGAAAATTGGGTACGTAGGCAGTTTCTAACCGGGTTCAGCTATAACTTAATAATTTTTTTTTTTTTTAGATATATGATCAGCTCGGCATCGAAAAAAGCACCTTGCAAATGCAAACATCTATATGTGATCAGCTCAACGTTGCATAAAGCACCTTGCAAACACAAATATTTATATGTGATCAGCTCGACATCATATTTTCGTCTCCAACAAATTTATTCTATACGCACACATTTAGAATAGTGTCGACGTTCTGGCCAATCGTTCGACCTGCACCCGCATAATTAACGTGAAATGATCACCACCCCTTAAGGCTTTGGTTCAATTTAAGTAATCCAAAGTCTAAAGGATGTAAGCCGAGGTTAGAACTCGCATGATGCTAAGCCATACAAAATAATTCTGGTCGAAATTAGCCTTGCATGTTTTGTATTCGACTTAGAAATCGTAAATGGTATAAGTCGAGCAGATAGTCCTGATAGACTCATACTTTAACATATTTTAGCATTCATTTTAGATAGTTTTGCATGTACTTTTGCATTCATTTAGCCACTTTTATTCTCATTTGCATCCATATTAGAGTTTAGTGAGTTTTACCTTAGGTTGTTGCATATTTGTACATATTGAGTCCTTATTAGGTGTTTTGGAGGACTTTGGAGAGTATGGAACTCTAACAAGGCTTGGAGGATAGCACATGATCTAAAGAGGGGCCAAAGTGGAGCAAAGGAGTGAGCAAAATGCATTTGGACGCACTAAACCGCTTCAGGGGAGATCTGATCGATCAACTGATCGATCAGAAGCTAGGACCTGATAGATCAAATGAGGCAGGAAGACTAGATCGATCAGCCGATCGATCAGACCATTTTGGCTGATGGATCAAACGCGGCAGGGGAATCTGATCGATCA
>JAHZTW010000001.1:74089286-74108033 GCA_020283515.1 Alliaria petiolata
GATGATTTAGGTTGTATCTTGTTAGATCCTTCATTTAGGTTGCTCTTTATGCTAGATTAGCTTTGAGAAAAGTGATTTAGGCCTTAGGCAATTTCATGCCCGAAAGGTGTTCGATGAAATGTCTGAACCAAACCTTTTATGAGCTTTGCATATCCTTGCCAACGACAGTTGATGTTTAGGGTGTTTAGTGAACTGGATTGAAGTTGTTTCTTAATGCTCATGAATTATCTTGATTACCAACGACAGTTGATGTTAATTAGGTAATTAGTGAAGTGATTAGTACCACGAAAGTGGATTAGTCATAGCTATGAATTTCATGTTCTAGGATGGTGCTTAATTCAATCTTTGAAATCATTGTTTGATTGTTATCTAGTTCTCATGATAGTTGAACCCATGATTCAATGCTTTTAATTTATTTTTCTTCTTGCATTTCTTACATTTCAAGATTAGACAAAAAACCAAAAAACCAATTTGCTCTAGATTAGTTTGTGTCTTGTATCTCTAGTGTTGCAATCTTTAGTCCCTGACGATTCAATATCTCAAATACTACAATGATATGAGTAGTTGGGATTAATTAAAAGTGTGAAAAATCCCGCTATCAAGCCCTCGCCTCCAACCCGGCCAAAAGCATGGCCCCCACATCACAAATCAAAAAGCACTGATTTGTCATAAACCCACAAGCCGAGGTTGAAACTCGCACGATGTTAAGCCATACAAAACAATTATGGCTGATGTTAGCCTTGTGCGTTTTGTATTCGACTTAAAAAATTTAAATGGCATAAGTCGAGCAGATAGCCCTCGCTTCCAACCCATCCAAAAGCATGGCCCCCACATCACAAATCAAAAGCACTGATTTGCCATAAATCTCTAAACTGAGAAAGCATTGCAAAGCATTTCGCCAAAGGAAGTTTTTACTTCGCCAAATTCATTTTGAACGAATAACCGCAAAATATCACATTGCATATCTTTGAAAGATCGCCAAACTATCATTTTGATTGATTAATTTATCTAAGTCAACTAGATAAATTTATCACTTTGTTTGATTCATTTAGCACCTCGTCTGATTTAGTTATCTAAATCAGTAGCACGAATGATTTAACTACAGAAATGTTGCATGAAATTCCGATACAATAAAAAGCTTGAAAGCATTTGCGCCGAAGCAACAGCGCATAGCAACAAGAAAGAGAGTATGCCTTAGTAAACGAAGAAAAAAATCTTTACTAAGACAGAAAGGTCGGCATTTCAACATTCAATAAAAACAGCACAATTGAAGAGAGCATTTTAATATTGCAGTAAAATATCTTGGCATTATACATAAAAGGTGGATTAAAACCGTCTCGAGCAATATCATTACAACAAATTAAAACCGAACCAAGCGGCGCATACCAAAAAAAAAGAAACTAAAGCAATTCTTTGCTACTTCAGCACTCCCCGCCTATGGCACCTTTTCAGGTTCGGCATGAGCAGCAACCCTCTCTTCGGCATTCTAGGATGCATGTACTTCGGCATTTCTCAGTGCGGTATCCAGAGCCTCCTTAAGCAGATCGGCAACGAACCTAGATGTATCCTCTCGGGATTTGGGATTGGCGACGTCTTTTCTCTTCTGCAGCAGCCTTTCGGGAATCCTCGATGACCTTCTTCCCAAGAGCTTGAACCGTAGCCTTGGGATCGCCTTGAAATTCTCAGAAGTACACTTAATTTCTAAATTAAACTTTTAAGAATATATAAACTTTAAATTCCAAAAAAGAGAGATGAAATTAAAATTGGACCCTTTAAGTTTACTTTTTAAAAGGGTTTTATTAATTTTTTTCTTATAAAGCTTTTCCGTATAATGTTTTCTAGATTTTTTATGAATACAAAAATTTATACATACTAAATATTTTTATGGACCCCTTTTAATTTAATTTTTTATATATAAAAGATATACATATAAAAAAATTCTGGATTCTTAATTATTAGAACACGGGATTGGGCTCCGGGGCGTCGAACCCCGTATCCCCTTAAGTAAGCCGGCCCTAGTTCATACGACCTCTTATGGTTCAAACCCTATGTTGAGCATGGCAAAAGAAATCTTAAAGGCCGAAAAGGTCCTAAAGATCGGCTGTACTGAGTGACATAATAAATTTTCGGTTGAGTGTTCATATGTACGGAATAACATAATAAATTTTCCATTGAGAATTCATGTCTTTATGTTCTTGATGCAGGTCCCGCGCATAGGCGAGTTAAGCGACGGATTACAGTATCTAATTTTAAGGGGCATATTTTTGTTATATATTTTTTATCACACATTTTTAGTAATGTTTATATGTAAATAAAGTTTTAAGGTTTTTTTTAAGAATAGTAATCAACACTATAATAACACAAGAGCTAGGTCTCGACATATTTCTCGGACCATAAAAAATGAACCGAATTGGAAGGTACTGAACTGAATCGAAACCGACGTAAATATCCAAATAGATCTTAAACTCATATATCCGAAGAACTGGACCCGAACCCGAATCCGAACCGAACCAAAAACGGAATGGATATCTAAAATACCCGAAATACAATTAAACTTGAAATAATCAAAATATTCAAAATTATAATTATAAATCGAATATATTAGTTATGTTTATATCGAAATAACCAAAATAATCAAAATATCCAAAAACATTTAGTTATATTTATTAAAAATAAATATTTTTAGTAAAATTTCACCAAATAATCGAAATCCGAAATATCCAAAAATATTTTAGGTATTTCAAATAAACCCGGAACTGATCCGAACCCGGATGAAACCGAACCAAATCCAAACCGAGTAAACAAAATACCTAAATGGGTTCTACACCCTTAGTACCAAAATATCAAAATATGAAAGAACCGAACGGAACCTGAATGTCCAAGCCTAACCAGAGCCTCTTCCTAAGTTGACAACTCAGCTTTTCTGTGTTCTAGCTGACACCTCAGCTAAAATTTAGATTTTGAAAACCAATAAGAACATTTCAAATTTACACATCAAATGAATGAGAAAAAGAGGCGTGCGTTATACCTTCTTGTCTCCTCATCTCTTTAAAATTCATTTAGGTCAAAACTAATTACGTTTCCATCTTCAAGGCGTTCTTCTATCGATTTTTAACTTTTCCTCTCCTTTCAAATTCCCCTGTTATAATTCAGTGGAGTACGTAGTATATGTTATGTAAGCTCCATCCACTTCTGAGGCAATTTCTGTGACTTTGAATCCAAAATATCTCCGCTGAATTGATGAGTCTTTTAGTGCTACCCGATTTGGTGCAAGGAGTTCAAGCAGATTTTTGGGTAATGAGATGGAAAAGCTGGACGAAGCATTTTGTTGGGGTTTTCTTTTTCCTTCTATTCTTATGTCAAACCCCCTGTTTACTCGGATTATAATGTTTTGCAGTAGTAAGTCTTTGATTTACTTAATCCATGTAACAAGCTTATATGATTATCTCTTTTACTCTTGCTTGCTTCTCCCGATCTCTTTGTCGATGGTTTTAAACACGTTTGATGAGATCATGAATTCTGTGAAGGCTGATAGATCATTATTCCTTCATAACTTCATTACAACCTGATTCTCTCAGAGCCGTGCTTAACCTTAGTGGAAAAAGGCATTGGCCTAAGGCCACCAAAATTTGAAAAATTATAAGGCCACACTTGTTTAACAAGACTTATGTGTTTAGTTAGCTTGATAAATAAATATGTTTAACAAGGCCACCAAAATTTCAATTATGTGAGTTTGGTGAATGATTTTATAGGAAAGAAAGGAAAAAAAATTGTACTTTAAAATATCTATATTTTTTGGTTTTTATTAGCAATATTATGTATGTTTTTGAGACATATAATTATTCTTTTGTTTTTTTTTTAATATAAAAAAGCCACATTTTTGAAACTCGCTTTAAGCCACCCGAAGGCTGAGCACGGCACTGGACTCCCCACGAGTTCCTCATTTTCAAATGTTAAGCATATTTTTTGGGTAAACATATTGCTGTGGAGTTAGTATGAATATGTCTTACTTTGGCAGATGCAAGAAGTTGTAAAAGACATGGCTTATTACTTTGGGACGACTATTGTAGACAAGGTTCTTTACGTATAACCAAATACTACTAGAGTTTGACTTTGAGTTTTCCAACCCATTTTTATATACATATTATGATTGCTATGATTTCTTTTAGGTGTTTCCCTGCTAGCTTTCTTTTAGGTGAGTGATTGTCCTATTATTATGTTCTTTGCAATTTAACAACGGAGGAAGATCACATATTTATGAACTCTTCAATGGAGTTTAGACTGCAGATTGTTTATTGTATCTTCTTCATAACCAAGCTCTTCTTTTGAGTAAGTTGTTTTTTATTTGCGGTTTCTCTTTTTTCCCTACATTTTCAACTTGTTTTCTCTTACTCTTTCTGTCTGGCATTGTCTCACCATAAGGTTTTTTAATCACAGTTTTGGTGCTAAAAAGTTAAGTAAATTCCAACTCTTATTCTCTCCGCTGTAGACTGTCATACACTTTTTTCTTCGGTAAATTTCAGTTCCTTTAGATTCAAGGTCTATGCACATGAGTTGATGATTCTTCATATGGAAATCAAATAGAAAATAAATTATTTACTTCAAACGTAACTGATAGTCGTTTATGCATCTAGAGCGATGAACACTGCTCCCATGCATTTAAAAACGGTGCTTGATTATAGTACATCATAACCTTCTTAATATTCTTGCATTTAAAAAAAAATCCTGCATTTTTAGTGTTTATGATTGGTGAAATGACTGGATTGGCATTTAAAATCGCTGATGATCTTAATGGTTTCTTGTTTTTTTCTCATTTTTCAACTTATTCCTAGCTTTTATAGGTTGTTATTTTCTCCTTTGTTTTTGGGTATGTGTCATAATATATATGAATGCTAAAACATGTGATTATTCTAGGTCAAAGGAGCCCGGATTATTCTAGGTCATGTTAACTTTCATAAAAAATATGAATCTGATCTGACTTGAAGCCAAATCGAGTTTGGCTATCTCTGAGATCTTCTACCATGACAAATGACAATACCTTGGCTATATCTCTGAGAACCCAGGAAGCACCACCCTCCGACTTTTGTCTATTCCAAACCACACCAATGATACATTTAACTTGATTAGGCAACGGTGGCATCCAAACTTCTAATTTTGTCTTCTGGGCTTCCAACCTCCTTTGAATATCAATTTCCTCTAAGGTATGCGCATGAAACAAATCACCAACATCCTCTCTGTTTTTCTTCATTGAATCTTCCACTCTGAAACGAATCCCTTCAAAGAGAAACATGTTTCTATTTTTCCACAGTCTCCATAAAATCCAAGGGAAGGAAGAACGTATTTCCATAGGCAGGGAGAAATTATTACCCATATACAAAACGAAAAACAGATTCTGATAAATCGATTCCACATGAAAACAATGTTCACGTGAGGGGAAATTAGAAGAGGCCCAAACCTGGCGAGCAAGAGTACAAGAAAAGAGGACATGATTAGCCGATTTTTCTTCCAAGCCACATGTTTTACATCTTGAATCAATTTTCAAGCCTCTGCTAATAATTTTATCGACCACTGGAACAGCATCACTTATCACTTTCCACAGGAGGGGCTTTGATTTTCCAAATTAGATCCTTTATGCCATTAAACTAAGGAAGCATTGTCGCTTCATTTATAAGATCCTCGTTTCCAAATTTATAAGCAAGCCAGTAACTCGATTTGACCGAATACACCCCACACTTAGTATGATTCCAACAGAAGAAATCCTCTGATGAGCAGGCAGGCTTAATCTTGAGGATGAGAGAGATGTCTTGAGGAAATAAATGCTCATCAAGTTTATCCCTGTCCCATTTCCTCTCCTCGAAATCTATTAAATCTGCAACCTTCAAATAAAAATCCACCAGAATATTCTTCATCAAAAGAGCTCTCAGCATTTCCCCATCACAGAGCCACGGCGAAGACCAAACACATAAACATCTGCCATCTCCAACCATGTTCCTTAGGCCTTTAACCAACAAAGCTCGCCCATGGAGAATGCTTCTCCAGGCAAAGGAAGGACGCAACCCTAGCCCAACAAAAAGGAAATCACCACCTTCAAAATACCTACTCCGAATGAAGGAAGCAAATAGACAATCATTATCCTACAAAATTCTCCAAGCCTGTTTTGCTAGGAGAGCTTGATTAAAAACTTGAATATCTTTAAAATCTAGACCTCTCATTTCTTTCGGAAGGCACACCTTTTCCCAACCAATCTAGTGCATTTTTCTTTTTTCCTCACAAGTGTTCCACCAAAAATCCACCATTGCACTCGAAAGCTTATCACAAGTGGTTTTTGAAAGTTTAAAGCAGGACATCGCGAACACCGGCATTGCCATGGCTACTGATTTAAGGAGCACTTATTTTTCTCCTTGAGATAGAGATCTAGCAAACCAGCCCGAAATTCTGGATTATAATTTATCTTGAATAAACGCTAGCATGTTTACTTTGGAGCCACTGAAACATTCAGGCAGACCTAGATAGGAACCTGCTCCACCTTCTTTAAAGATACCAATCTTGCTTTGAACTGCCTCTCTGATTTCCAAAGCCACACTTTCACCAAAAGTGATTGAGGACTTTTCCAAATTGATTACTTGACCCGTCACCTCACCATAAAAATTTAGAATTTCCTGAAGTGTAGAAAACTGCGGCACATCATCTTTAACAGAGAACAAGCCATCATCTGCAAACAACAGATGATGAATGGCCGGACCATTCTGAGAATACCACTGATTTTTCTTTCCTCTTCAGCTCTATTGAGTAAATGGTTAAGTTCCTCAATACACAATACAAAGAGAAACGGCGACAGAGGATCACCTTGTCTAAGACCTCTCTCAGGAGTGATGAGTCCAAAAGGTTGACCATTAGTTAGAACTGTGTGCATCACTGAAGTAATGCATACCATAATAAATTTTGACCACCGTTTATCAAACCCAACGCATTGAGAAGAGCTTAGATGTAACTCCATTCCATTCTGTCATAAGCTTTAGACATGTCTGTCTTGACAGCCATGAACTCTTTTGAAATCTGAGAATGAGTTCTTAAACCATGAACATCTTCATGAGCGATTAAAATGTTGTATGAATTGAGTCTTTCCGATACAAAGGCTGACTGATTAGAGGACACCAAATCATTGAGATAAGGTTGAAGTTTGCTAACAATTATCTTCGAAACCACTTTGTAAAGAACAGGGTAAAGACTAATCGGCCTAAGATCTGTCATCAGAGGAGAATTAATCTTTTTATGGATAAGACATAACAGAATAAAGTTCCACTCTTTAGGGAAAGAACCCGTATCAAAAGCCTTGATCACCTCATCTGTGAGTTTATCTCCAACTATATCCCAATAATGTTGAAAAAATAACCCCGGCATTTCATCTGTTCCAGGTACACTAGCAGAATTAATGACAAAAACTGCACATTTCACCTCATGAGGCGACACCTTCCTAAGCAAAATCTCATTAAGCTTAACAAAAACATGAGGCACAACCCCTCTGAATATATCTTGCGAAATAGAAGGCCCTGAAGAGGGGAAAAGATTACTGAAAAAAGCAGCTGCAACCTCTATCTTCGAAGCTTCTGAGCGTTGCAAAATACCATTAACATCAAGTAATTTATCTACTTCATTCCTCGATCTGGTAAAGTTAACTGAGGCATGATAGAATTTGGAATTACAATCCCCTTCAAGGTGCCATTTATCACGACTTTTCTGCTGCCAAAACCTCTCTTATATAAGCTTATACAAGTTTAAACTTTAGACTTTAAATCCGAACCGCAAATGGATAGCTGGAAGACTGCTCTGCTTCTAAATCATTTTTAATGATTTAATATTCACCAGAGAATTAGAGTCATTAACGTTTTTCCAACTACTCAAAGCCCTTCTACACATCCTTAGACGATCAGAAACAGATACTGATTGCAACTGGTGAGAATGATTCTCTGGTAAATTCTTATCTACATTTCTCGATCTGGTAAATTCTCCAAGCCTGTTTTGCTAAGAGAGCTTGATTAAAAACTTGAATATCCTTAAAACCTAGACCTCCCATTTCTTTCGGAAGACACACCGTTTCCCTACCAATCCAGTGCATTTTTCTTTTTTCCTCACAAGTGTTCCACAAAAAATCCGCCATTGCACTCGAAAGCTTATCACAATTGGTTTTTGGAAGTTTAAAGCATAACATCGCGAACACCGGCATTGCCATGGCTACTGATTTAAGGAGCACTTATTTTCGTCCTTGAGATAGAGATCTAACAAACCAGCCCGAAATTTTGGATTTTAATTTATCTTGAATAAACGCTAGAATGTCTACTTTGGAGCCACTGAAACATTCAGGCAGACCTAGATAGAAACCTGCTCCACCTTCTTTAAAGATACCAAGCTTGCTTTGAACCGCCTCTTTGATTTCCAAAGCCACATTGTCTCCAATAGTGATTCAGAACTTTTCCAAATTGATTACTTGACCCGTCACCTCACCATAAAAATTTATAATTTCCGGAAGCGTAGAAAACTGCAGCACATCAGCTTTAATCAAGAACAAGCTATCATCTGCAAACAACAGATGATGAATGGCCGTACCATTCTGAGAGTATTGAATACCACTGATTTTTCTTTCCTCTTCAGCTCTAAAGAGTAAATGAGTAAGTCTCTCAGTACACAATACAAAAGAAACGGCGACAGAGGATCACCCTGTCTAAGACCTCTCTCAGGAGTGATGAGTTCAAAAGGTTGGTTAGAACCGTGTACGTCACTGAAGTAATGCATAACATAATAAATTTTGACCACCGTTTATCAACCCCCAAGGCATTGAGAAGAGATTGGATGTAACTCCATTCCATTCTGTCATAAGCTTTAGACATGTCTTTCTTGACAACCATGAACTCTTTTGAAATCTGAGAATGAGTTCTTAAACCATGAACAGCTTCATGAGCGATTAAAATGTTGTATGAATTGAGTCTTTCCGATACAAAGGCTGACTGATTAGAGGACACCAAATCATTGAGATAAGGTTGAAGTCTGCTAACAATTATCTTCGAAACCACTTTGTAAAGAACAGAGCAAAGACTAATCGGCCTTAGATCAGTCATCAGAGGAGAATTAATCTTCTTAGGGAAAAGACATAACTGAGTAAAGTTCCACTCTTTAGGGAAAGAACCCATATCGAAAGCCTTGATCACCTCATATGTGAGTTTATCTCCAACTATATCCCAGTAATGTTGAAAAAACAACCTCCACATTTCATCTGTTCCAGGTGCACTAGCAGAATTAATGGCAAAAACTGCACATTTCACCTCATGAAGCGACACCTTCCTAAGCAGAATCTCATTAAGCTTAACAGAAACACGAGGCACAAACCCTCTGAATATATCTTGCGAAATAAAAGGCCCTGAAGAGGAGAAAACATTACCTAAATAAGCAGCTGCAACCTCTCCTTTCGAAGCTTCTGAGCGTTGCAAAATACCATTAACATCAAGTAATTTATCTACTTCATTACTCGATCTGGTAAAGTTAACCGAGGCATGGTAGAATTTAGAATAACAATCCCCTTCAAGGAGCCATTTATCACGACTTTTCTGCTGCCAAAACCTCTCTTCTTCTCTATAAGCTTCTACAAGTTTAAACTTTAGACTTGAAATCCGAACAGCATATGGATAGCTGGAAGACTGCTTTGCTTCTAATTCATTTTGTAATGATTTAATCTTCACAAGAGAATTAGAATCATTAACTTTTTTCCAACTACTCAAAGCCCTTCTACACATCCTTAGACGATCAGAAACAGATACTGATTGCAACTGGTGAGAATGATTCTCTGGTAAATTCTTATCTACATTCCTCGATCTGGTAAATTCTCCAAGCCTGTTTTGCTAGGAGAGCTTGATTAAAAACTTAAATATCCTTAAAACCTTGACCTCCCATTTCTTTCGGAAGACACACCTTTTCTCTACCAATCTAGTGCATTTTTCTTTTTTCCTCACAAGTGTTCCACCAAAAATCCGCCATTGCACTCGAAAGCTTACCACAAGTGGTTTTTGGAAGTTTAAAGCATAACATCGCGAACACAGGCATCGCCATGGCTACTGATTTAAGGAGCACTTATTTTCCTCTTTGAGATAGAGATCTAGCAAACCAGCCCGAAATTCTGGATTTTAATTTATCTTGAATAAACGCTAGAATGTCTACTTTGGAGCCACTGAAACATTCAGGCAGACCTAGATAGGAACCTGCTCCACCTTCTTTAAAGATACCAAGCTTGCTTTGACTGCCTCTCTGATTTCCAAATCCGCATTGTCTCCAAAAGTGATTGTGGACTTTTCCAAATTGATTACTTGACCCGTCACCTCACCATAAAAATTTAGAATTTCCGGAAGCGTAGAAAACTGCAGCACATTAGCTTTAATCAAGAACAATCTATCATCTGCAAACAACAGATGATGAATGGCCGGACCATTCTGAGAGAATTGAATACCACTGATTTTTCTTTCCTCTTCAGCTCTATTGAGTAAATGGGTAAGTCCCTCAGTACACAATACAAAGAGAAAAGGCGACAGAGGATCACCTTGTCTAAGACCTCTCTCAGGAGTGATGAGGTTAAAAGGTTGGGTTAGAACCGTGTACGTCACTGAAGTAATGCATAACATAATAAATTTTGACCACCGTTTATCAACCCCCAAGGCATTGAGAAGAGCTTGGATGTAACTCCATTCCATTCTGTCATAAGCTTTAGACATGTCTGTCTTTACAACCATGAACTCTTTTGAAATCTGAGAATGAGTTCTTAAACCATGAAAAGCTTCATGAGCGATTAAAATGTCGTATGAAATGAGTCTTTTCGATACAAAGGCTGACTGATTAGAGGACACAAAATCATTGAGATAAGGTTGAAGTCTGCTAACAATGATCTTCGAAACCACTTTGTAAAGAACAGGGCAAAGACTAATCGGCCTTAGATCAGTCAAAAGCCTTGATCACCTCATATGTGAGTTTATCTCCAACTATATCCCAATAATGTTGAAAAAACAACACCGACATTTCATCTGTTCCACGTGCACTAGCAGAATTAATGGCAAAAACTGCACATTTCACCTCATGAGGTGACACCTTGCTAAGCAGGATCTCATTAAACTTAACATAGACACGAGGCACAAACCCTCTGTATATATCTTGCGAAATAAAAGGCCCTGAAGAGGAGAAAAGATTACTGAAATAGGCAGCTGCAACCTCTCCTTTCGAAGCTTCTGAGCATTGCAAAATACCATTAACATCAAGTAATTTATCTACTTCATTCCTCGATCTGGTAAAGTTAACCGAGGCATGGTAGAATTTAGAATTACAATCCCCTTCAAGGAGCCATTTATCACGACTTTTCTGCTGGCAAAACCTCTCTTCTTCTCTATAAGCTTCTACAAGTTTAAACTTTAGACTTGAAATCCGAACCGCAGATGGATAGCTGGAAGACTGCTCTGCTTCTAAATCATTTTATAATGATTTAATCTTCACCAGAGAATTAGAATCGTTAACTTTTTCCAACTACTCAAAGCCTTTCTACACATCCTTAGACGATCAGAAACAGATTTTGATTGCAACTGGTGAGAATGATTCCACGCCGAAAAAAGCGCCTCTTTAACCATAGGTTTATTAAGCAATATTTTATCAAAGCGAAAGGAGCCTCTCTAAGAATCTTGAGAAGATGCAAGATGGACTAAAACCGGACGGTGATCAGAACCTCTCTTATCAAGAAAAGCTTGATTCTCAGCTGGAAAAGTTTTCACCCAATCCTTATTACCAAAGAAACGATCTAACTTACATTGGATCGATAACTTACATCTTTTGCTCTAGTAAAAGGCAGAAAGGTTGAACTAGGTAGCTCCTGCATCCCACAATCCTTTAACATAGTAGCAAAAGGCAGAAAGGTTGAATAACTTCGGGTAGGACCACCGATTTTTTATGAATTATTGAAAATTTCATTAAAATCTCTCAATATACACCAACTATGACTTCGATGAATACCAATCCGTGTCAACCTTTCCCAAACTTCATCTCTTCTGCTACCACACAGATTACCATACACGCATGATACAAATAAATAATAGTCACCAAACTGAACATGTAAGTCCAAAAAGTTCTTATTCACATCGTTGAAAACCACATCTACACTTTTCTTCCAAAACAAAGCCAAACCACCACAAGTATCAACCAGATCAACATTATAAACATGATCATAACCTAACCACACCTGGATATCCACAATGACATTTCTACAATTCATGGTCTCCATGAGGAAGAAAATATTAGGGAAGTCTGATTTCCACATCTCCATGAGATGTTGAACTGTCAAGTCTTGAGGCCGCCCCAATCTTGGACAGTTCCAACTCAGCATGCTCATAGAGATTTGGACAGTTCTTCATTTGGGACCATCTCGGGGGTGCCATGCTTATAGACTTTGGCTTGTCTTGAGATAGCTTCTTCTCGTTTTCTCTTTTCTACACATCCACGATTTACAACTATATTCTTTCCCTTTCCTTTTAACTTATCTTCTTCCGTCAATGGTTTAGGCTTCCTTTTTCCTTTAGGAGGTCTTTTCCTTGGTTTAGAATTCTTCTGTTTCATCTCGGAAGGTCCAGCCTTAATGAGGCCGATCCTATAAACCGTTGAATGAGATTGAGAATACTGAGAACCCGAAGAGACAGAATCAGATACAGCTGCAGGAGGGAAAGAGAAATTTTCTTGCGACCTACAAACATCTTTAGCTGAAGAGATAGATGCTGATATTAACTTTTGCGATAGGGGACTCAAGATATCAGATTCCGTGTTGGAGTCACTTTAGTCATAACCAAAGACTAATCCCTTGCCTTTATTAAAATCACGAGTAATTATTGGAGAAGGTTGAAGACTTAGATTAAGTTTTTGCAAAATCGGATCCTTTTCTGATTCCGAGACCGACTTGTTCACTCTTTTTTCCGGACTATTCTTTCATCACCACTTGCTATCAAAAGGTATTGCCTCATCCCTTCAATAACCTCAGGAGCAATTCGAGGTCTACCAGAAATTGGATTGATACCAACTTGATCCTCCTTGAGTTCCTCAAACAAGGGATCAGACTCTTTAAGTATCAGCTGAGGTATACGTCTTGGAATAGCTTTACCCGCTCTTCTAGCATCAGCTTAGACATGTCGCCTTTTAATAAGTATCGGACAAAGCTCTTGAGCGTGAGTTAGTCTTTGGCAAGAAAAACAACGCTTCTGAATACGCTCATAGAAGTATGCGATTTGGACAACCTAGCCTGTTTTCAAAGTAATATCTTTAAATCTTCACAGTTGTCTAGAAACATCGAAGAGAACATGAACTCTAACACAAGCCTGACTCTGAGGAACCGACGGGTCCTAAGCCACCTATTTGACCAACCCAACGAACTCTCCAAGCAACGTAATAGCTTTCGCAGTATAGAGGTTCACCAGAATATTACGAATCTGAACCCAGATGAGAAAAAACTGAAGATAATCAGTTGGCGGAACCTCCACCCATCTTTTAATAGCCAAAATCCATTCATTATACGAATGAATGCCTTTATTCAAAGTGTCCACAAGATCATACTCCTCATCGAAAATAAACTTGAATCTTTCCTTCGACAACGCCACACCCCTAACACGACCTAACTTCTGCCATTTTCTAGGCATGTCATGGATAAGGCTCACCATCTTTTGACAATCCGGATTCAACAACCTTCCAATCACACTCGTTATATTTCTCTCACTGAAAAAGAGATGGGGCAGATCCGACATGAGGAAAGGTTCCTCCTCTTCTTCCAAGGAGATGACCATTAAGGCTTTATCCATAGCTGCCGACATCTTAACTTCACCTCCAACAACTGACAAAAGACAAAAACTCACCAAAGAACACCAAACGAGAAAAAGCTACAATCAAAAGAACCAGAACCAAACGATGATCCTTTTAATCCGAACAGTTTTCAAAGCTTAGAATTAACTTTTCGAAATCGAAAATCAGGAACTCGAAAAACCTAGATGGACACTCGAGGCGGCTGAAAAAAAGGTAAAAAGAATCTGAACATGGTAAAATCACTTAAGGAAAAAGAGTTATTCCAGATAAAAGCCCTAATCTCTTAAAGACGAAAGACTCTTTTTGAGATAGAGAGTACTAAGCCCACAAAAGGGAAACAGGGTGAAATCCGTTAAAAATCATAAAAAACGGAAGAGAAAATTAATAATCAAAATAAAAGTTTTAGAACATATTATTTAAAACACAAATTAAAAAAGCATCCACACATAGCGCGGATTCTCTCGTAATGTTTTGGATTACGAGAACGTTTTGTGCCGAAATGTGTAATCCTCTTAGTCCCGGAACCACATCATGTTATATTAGTTGTGTACCAAGCGTCACTCTATCCTTTGACCTATAGACCCGAAACCACATCATGTAATATTGATAGCAATTTTTATGGGGGGAGGGGTATTCTTAATAAACAAATTGCCTATGTACTTTGTCAAATAATAATGGGGTCTTCTGACAGCTAACCTACGATTCTTGGTCAAATGCAAAACTAACCCACAATTTTACCCTCTTGAACATTAACCACTTTCTTCCAAAAATCACCACTCTCAGTTCTACTTATTCACGAAATTGCCATCGGTTTTGGTTTTTTTTTCGAAAATCTAATTGACCAAACAATCCACATCCTCCTCACTTTTTCACGAAAATACTATCATTATCAATTCACCAACCACCATTTTCAACCAATTTGAAGCTTTTAAAGCTTCTACAACCGATTTATAAGCTCTTTAAACTCATTATCTCCTCTCATAACTCATTATCTCCTCTCATAACTCATTATCTCCTCTTCAGATTTCTCTCTATTTTCATCCCAAAAAAACACTCTAATTTACATTTTTTCAAACTTGAAGTTCTAAGATATTACCATATCGGGTGATTTGGTCGTGCATAACGATTGGTCTTCTTTGGTAGTGGCTAGAATCGAAGTTCTCGGCGGTCGAAGAAGCTAAAAACCACTTCTAGGTAATTTCAGTTGATTTTCATGAAATTCCTGATTTGTGCCGCGAAAGTCTGCTGGTCAACGCACATGTTAGTTTTGAAATAGACCGTATGTTCCGATTTCTTGTAGTAGACTTTGGGTTGAAGTCTATGCCTTTCTTTGAGAATAAAAAAATGGCGTAGACTTCAAAAGAAGACTTCTTTAGAAAATGTTAGTTTTGCAATTGATCAAGACGAATAATTTTCTTAATGAAGTTTACTTTGGAAGTCTGTAAAAAGAGAGGTTAGTTTTGCAATTGACCAATGTTTGACTTTTCTGCAGACTTCTTTCGCAGACTTCAAAGGCTATTTTTGGATGACGAAAATATTATTTAAATAGCAGACTTCGTAGACAAGTCTACTCTCCTCGCAGACTTCTAAATGAAGTCTACTAATTAATTAAGGCCCTGTCCGTTTTGTGAGGCGGATGAGATTTCCAGACGCAGCATCTGAGTGCAGTAATTGGTCGCAGTAGTCAGATCATGTTCGTTTGCGATTTTGATTCATGCGTCCAGAATTTGTATTTAGATGCAGTTATGTCAAATGATGTTCGTTTGTATGTTCTGTATTTATATCTAAACGCGTCTTATGTCAAATGACCAAAAGCTTCTTATTTTTTTTGGGTCTAAACCTGTGTATATAATGCTCTTTTGGTCTAAAACTTGTATACAAAACATAAAACTACATTCAATATAACATATGATAAAACTACATTCAATATAACATAAAACTACATTTTCAATGTTCACCAAAACATAAAACTACATTCAATATAACATAAAACTACATTATTTTCAAACATATAACATCAAATAAAACTACATTCAATCCACCAGAATCTGTCCATACGCAATGTTCAATCATGTTCTTCATACACTAGTGCACAAGTCTACCATCTTCCTCTGTTCTCAAGGAGCTTCAGCTCAAGCAAAGTTCTGCAATTACCAAAAAACCAGCACAATCAAACAAACGAAAGATTCTCAAGTGCAGTGAAAGCCAATGGAAAAGAGGAAGTACTTACATTACTTGTGATGCTAATACGGAAGTTGACGTCCTCTTGCTATTTTTTCAGTGATGATATCACGTCGAATCTCCATTGGTCTATCACCAGCTGGAAAGTATGGAGTATGCTCATCTTCTACTGCTTGGTCACCATGATGTTCATACACATCAACTGTTTCCCAATGAGTGAAATCACGGTCTTCATACTGTGAATCTCGAATAAAATTGTGAAATGCCATAGTTGCTGTCACGATCTTCATCCACTTCTTAAGGTCATACTTCGGATGTCTCCTATCTAAAATCCTCCACTTCGCTTTCCAAACACCAAATGTTCTTTTTATCACAGAACGTAAACTAGCATGTTTGCGGCTGAACAGTTCGCTAGTGCTAGTTGGTGGTCCTCCCCTAGAAAGTTGATCAAGATTATACCTAGTTCTACGATGCGAGCCTAGATAACCGGTTCTAGTTGGATAACCTGAATCAACTAGATAGTACTTACCATCTGGTGGATGAGGGAAGAAAGGTTCATTTGTAGCGCAATGTGTAAGAACCTTTGTGTCATGTGCTCTACCAGGAACTCCAACATATGTGTAGATGAATCGCATATTCAAATTGCATATTGCGAGAACATTTATTGTTGGTTCTCCTTTCCTGTCTCTGAACGGTTCCGCATTATTAGATGGAGGACGGACAAATATGTGAGTTCCGTCCAAAACACCAATGCAATCTTCAAAAAACGGCATATACCTATAATCCAAACAAGACATTCATAATGGCTTAATGATGGAATGAACATAAACAGGAGATAAGAGCATTGAAACAAGAAGGAATGAACATAAATTTTATACCTATCATCGTTTACTAGAACATGATTAGGAGTAGTAAACCCTCCTATTGATGGCTTAACGATGTCTGCTGCAAGCTTCAATAGAACACTTAGAACATCATATAATTTTCTTTTCACTGTATCCACATAACGTTGATATCTTTTAGCCAAGACTCTAATTGTTAGATCTTGTGCAACCATTTCAACAAACATAGCGACACTCTCTTCATGATAGACGTGGCATGATTCTTCAAGTTTGTAGTATTCTTTTAGCCTAAAGCATAGATTCATAAAAGTACCTTGAGTCATCCTAAAGATGTCGTAACATTGCTTCTCACTCTCAAACATGAGGCGTTGAACACGGCGCCAACCTCCACCTCTGTTTGTTCTATGTATTTGTCGAGGAAGAGGAGGAAGATTAGTAACTCCATAAACTTCTTCCTCCTCTAATATCAAATCTATATCATCATCCTCAGTTAGCAATGCGAATGTATCTAGTGTTGTTGTCTCGTTGCATATCTGCCAAGAGATTTAAAAAAGATTAACGAGATAATCAAAAGTTGACAAACACGTAGCATATAACATAAAACAAGTAAACAAACTAATACTTTTTCATAGATGGAAAATGTCATACATAAACAAGAAGTAAAGACAAGACAACACAAGATAAACTTTCAGTTTTAAAAGAGACAAAAGACACCACGAGACTTAGACACCACAAGACTTAGACACCACTAGACTTAGACACCACTAGACTCAATCTCCCTCATGCATATCTGCTTTCACCGGTCTCTTCCTCCAAATAGATAATCTTGTTCTCATTTTCTTCATAACTTAGGAACGTTTGTCGATTCATAGGAGTTTCCTTGAGATGTTTCATGGCAGCTTTGTACAATGGAGACCACATTTTTATACTAGACAGTGAATACAAGACTCGCATAGCCTTAAGCTGACTGCAACTCAAATCTGGATGGCTTTCTATTAGCTGGTTCTTGTGAGAAAGTATCTCATCACGTGATTGAAGACTACTTCTAATAACTTATGCTGCTTGTTCTGCACGCCTTTTCCGACTATTCTTTGGAACATTGGAGGCTCGTGGAGCATTGGACGCTGAGGGAGCATTGAAGTCTCGTGGAGCATTGGAGTCTCGTGGAGCATTGGAGGCTGAGGGAGCATTGGAGTCTCGTGGAGCATTAGAGGCTGAGGGAGTATCTGTTTCATGATTTGTAGAATTGGTTTGCCTTGGTTCAGATGCAGCATCATCATTCTCTAGCTCCATGTTGTCTAACTCGTTTTCACCCTGCTGAGCACTCCATCCTTCAGCTCCACTTACATGAGCAGCACCATATACTTCTTCCATTAAATTTGTGTTTGGAACTGGTTTATCTTTCCATTTCCTAGCTCCATCCCATTCCTAAAATCAAATATCAAAAACTATACTTTAACATAAACCTAGAGTGTTTAGGTAACAGATTCTAAAGTGTTTGATATATACCTTACAACGCTGTTCCCACCAATCATCACTCATGTTTATTGACCCATTTGGATGATATCCAAGTCCAGTTCTATTGTGGGTCAACTTCTTCAAACCTGCGTATTGCTTCTTGCAAGAGTTAAACTTGTTCCTAAACTTTATCCATGCATGCCTCACCCCAAATGCATCATAAAACTTATCTGTAATCGTATGTCTCCCAGCTTCATTCACCAACTGATTTCTCACATTGCCTTTCAGTTTTCCTTCAAGTCTTAGTTGAAGATAAAACCGTGTTTGTTCATCATTCCAAATTACAGTCTATGAACAATAAAATTCATTAAATACTACCATATACTATTTCAATCAATCATGGACA
>JAHZTW010000001.1:74117906-74143584 GCA_020283515.1 Alliaria petiolata
CTGTTAGACTGATTCCACTTGCAACTTTCTACTTAGTAAGTCCTGCAATCAACTCTTATAACAATGGTTCTTCAAGTGTCAACTTCCTGTGGTTAGTTTCTAAAAAAAACCGAAAATTCCAACTGATTTTGACTCAATAAAACAAATTTTTGAAAACTTTTGACTCAAGGCTCTCAAAACAAAACACAAAGTCAGTAATCACCTCCCCCAGACTTAAACAACACTGTCCCCAGTGTTATCAAGCCCGAAGTTAGCTAAAAGAAGGATTAGAAACAACTTAAAAGACCAGATAGAAGACTTACCTTCGTCTGTGCATGGTGTCGATCGACACAGATGGTGTCGATCGACACTGTGCAAGGTCGAGTCCAATGTCTCCTGTTTTCAACTGACTAAAACTAGGACTTAGTAAAACCAAAACAAAAATAAAAAAATATAAAACGTACCTAACAGTGGGTTGCCTCCCACTCAGCGCTCTTTTTCAGTCATTAGCTTGACTGTGTCGGGGTTCAGACGTTTGGTGGATCAGAGGGTGGCATCGAATGCTTCCCAGACGAATGTCTTCTCATCCATGGTGGTGTATAGGCATTAGGTGCATGAGAGCGACCAAGGAAATGAGGAACAGCAGCAGGGTGGGACTTGAGTTCGGGTGGGATACTTTGTTTTCCTGCAGCATCATCAAAAGAAATACCAAGCCTTCTACGAGAATCTCGTTGCTTGCATAAGTGTGAAACAGCTTTTGAACCTTTTAAATTTTTATTGAGAGGATCAGGGGGTTTGAAATTGAATCCAGGAAATGTGTACCTTTTCCCCCTTCGATGTTTCTGATCAATAGGAGGCATCTGTTTGACCACTGGTGATGGATTTGAAGCATTGGAAGAAGCTTCTAGGATGATCCGCGAAGTGTGTCGATCGACACAGATGGTGTCGATCGACACTAGCTCTGTAGCTCGGATTTCTGTGCTTTTTCTGCAACTCAGCTCCGAAATCCTTGCTTCCATTATGAACACGTCTTCCTCCATTGACTTAGCATTGATTAGAATATCTTCTCTGCTCATAGTCCTGAAGAGATGATCATTTCCACCCCAGTCTTCAGGCTTCACATTTTTCTTAGAATTCTCAGCCAATTCCTCTTGAACAACTTGCTCTTTAGAATCCAGCTCTTCTCCAGGAATCACAGCAATACATGAAATGTGCTTGGAAACTTCAGTAGTAGGGACAGCTTTGTAGAACACTTCTTTGTCAACATTAGAGAAAGACATTCTCTTATTGGGCATGTCTACAATAGCTCCTACTGTGCCATGAACGGTCTTCCAAGGATGAATGGTATGCTAGACGTTCTGCTTACTTCCACAACCTGAAAATTAGTTGGCACCAGGCAACTCCCAACCTTGACAAGTAAATTTGGAATTGTACCATATGAGACTGCGGTAGAATTATTGGCAAATTCAAAAGTCATGGTTGAAGGGTGAATGTCAGCAATCTCCAGCTTCTCTGCAATGTCTTTTTTCATGAGGTTCACGCTAGCTCCTGAATCGCAGAGGGATTGTTTAAACTCAACTCCACCAATGGAGCATGGAACCATAAACATCCCAGGATCTTCAACCTTAAGCAGCTGCTTCATTGGTGATGTACCCCTTGCTTTGTTGAAGAGTTCTTCAATTTCTTCAAGACTTTCTCTGCTATTCTTAAAGAAAACCCACAAAGGATAATCCTCCCAGGCTTCAGTAAATGAGATCGCATTGGAGATCCTTCTAACCTTCTTGTTGAAACTAGCCAGCTCTTTTGCACTAAGGGGCGGCCTTAGGTGTTTGGGTATAGGAGGATATGGAACCTTAGGCGTGTACACCCTTTCCACTACATTTGTTGAAGCTTCAGGCATGTCTGTGCACGTCTGGGAAGGGTGTCGATCGACACTGACTTCTTGTATCGAGGATGCGTGTTCGATCGAGCCCGATTCCTTGAGTTCCTCTACGGGTGTCGATCAACACTGGCTCTGAAGCTGCAGTCTCGTCGTCTTCAGCTTCCTGAGGTGCCACGATTTCTTTTACACTCTTCACTATAATGGCATTGACTTGACGTCGAGGATTCACGTCTGTCTTTCCAGGAAGAAATCCCTCTTGTCTCTTCAAAGCTCCAGCAGTTTGAGCAACTTGAACATCCAATTGCTTCAAATGAGTACCTAGAGACTCAATTTTCCCATTCAGATCCGTGTACAAGGCATCAATCTTCCCATTGAAGTCCACTGTCATCTTCTGTTGGCCTTCCAGAATCTGCTCTATCATAGACTCCATCTTATTGTCTTGTGCAGGAGGTTTCTGATAGGAAGAAGAACCATAAGTTATGTTGAAGTTGTTGCTCTGAAAAAGGCTTCTGGTAGGAAGAACCATAGCCTTGCTGATTGTTGAATCTCTGTCCTTGAAAACCAGCACCATTGATGTAGTTGACCTCTTCTTGCTCTGGCTCAAAGGTCTCCACTTCTGCAGCAAACTGAACTTGCCTCTTTCCCACCAAGAGACTGTGTACGTTGTCTAGCTTCCTGTTGACTTCAGCGATTTGACTTCCTCCATTTGCACCAGCTTGTTGTCTCCTTTCAAAGTCTGCGTTCTTGGTGCTGTTACTAGAGGCCAAATTCTCTATAAGCTCTATCGCGCCTTCTGGAAATCTGGTGTTGAAGTTGACATTACAAGAAGCATCTAGGGCCATCTGATATCTCCAGTCAATCCCGCGGTAGAATATACCGATAAGATGCGACACGCTGAATCCATGATGTGGGCAGTCCCTCTGGTAAGATCTGAACCTCACCCAAGAAGCCTTGAATGCTTCAGTGGGTCCTTGAGAGAATGTGGTGATCTTCATCCTCAGCTCCTCGGATCTCGCATCATCAAAGAAATTGCAAATGAATGCATTCTTTGTATCTTCCCATGTACTCAAGGATCCTGGTGGCAGCTGCTTCATCCAGTATGATGCATCTCCAGCAAACGAGTAAGGGAAAAGCTTGCAGAAGAGATAATCATATGTAACTTCGTTGGCCTTTATGCTTGAGGCTAAGTCCTCGAATCTCTCAACGTGGTCCATAGGGTGCTCATTAGGAAGACCATGGAAGGGATGCTGAGCCACTAATGTGTAGTAAGCAGGCTTCAGCTCGAAGTCATTCCTCTGGAATGCAGGAGGACGGATCGCAGCTCTATTAGCATAGAACTGGTCTGGGCGGTTGTACTCGCCTAACGTTCTTCCACGTCCTGCTTCTGCAGGTGCGATTTGTATCGCTTCTTCGACTATGACGGCGCCAGCCTCATCAAGTCGTTGTCCTTGGGCGTTCCTTCTGTTGCCCTATAGGTCGGTTAAGTTGCCATCCGCGTCGCGTATCATAACCAAACGTTCAGCCATCTCTGTCCGCGCAAGGTGTCGATCGATGCTCTTGGTGTCGATCGACACTGAGTGATGGTGTCGATCGATGCTAGATGTGTCGATCGACGCTCGTGCAGATGCTCGGTTTGTGCGTTCGAGATGACCGAGTTCCTGGTTCAATGGGATTAGTTCCTCTTCCTATTTGCTTCTGGTACTGGGCATGCACCTGAAACCAAAGATAAGAAACTAAATCAGTAACAAAAACAAAAATAAAAAACCTAGAAAAAATTCTAATACTAGAAATCTGTAGGCAACTAATCTCATTCTCCGACAACGGCGCCAAAATTTGATATGGGTCAAATTTACCCTAAGCAACTCTCTGAAATTAAGAGATCAGTTGTAGTACTTAGGGATCGAATCCACAGAGAAGGGATAGTCACACATCAGTTTTCTAATTTCGAATTAAGCTAAGAAGAAAGATAAAATGTAAAAGACAGAAAGCAAGTAAACGATGTAAGTTCAGGAGACGAAACGCTAAGTTCAGGAAAATTCTCAGGTGATCCAAATTCTAGGTCTAGGCGAATGTTAGGAATTATTAAGCACTGTTCTTGAACTTGAAACACTAATGTAAAATCAACCAACTCTCGCTGCGAAGATTATCTATGCCTAAATTCCAGAAAACCAAATCTCTTTGCGAATTCAAACAATTCAGACAAGCATTAATATCAGGTTCAATTGTTCACAAAATCCTAAACCAAATCTCTTTGCGAATAGGTATTTTGCTCATCTAACATTAGTTCAGGCAATCAATAATACTCTCGCATCTATTAATTAACCTAAGATCAGATTCTAGGTCGCGAAGCTAGAATAAGCATTAAACACAAATCCAGATGAAGAACTCTAATGATTTTATCCTAACAATATAATTTGACCTAACAATTCATTGATCACCTTTGAAAAACCTTAAACCTAACTAGCAAACTACTCAGACATGATCAATGAAACAGAAATCATAATTTGAATAGAAAGCATAAGAGAAATCAATAGATAAATAAGGGAGTTCCAAATTTGCTCTAAAGGAGACAAATTCTTCTCTCCAAAAACTCTCTATAAATCTCTCTCTAAATAATTGTAAAATAAAGTGTAGCCTCAACAATGGCTGGAAAACTATATTTATAAGGGAGGATTTTCGTCCAGGGGCAATCTTGTAATTTTTCAAAGTTTGGGCAATTTCCTTTTTCTGATGGAATTGGGAAACTTTGGCCGTCCTTGTCTGGTGTCGATCGACACAGATGGTGTCGATCGACACAGATGGTGTCGATCGACACAGATGGTGTCGATCGACACCCTGTGCGTAATTCTGCTCTTCTGACTTCATCACTTCGCAGCTTCTTGCAGAATGCTCCAAAAAGCTTCAGAATCTCCAATTATGCTCCAAACGTAGTCCAACCTATAAAGACTCAGAAAGGACTGAAAAACTAACAAAAGACTCTATAAAAACACTTATATCATGGCCTAAAAGTGGGTAAAAACCATGATGTATCACTCGCTGTATCGAGCAGCATCCGAATCTTGGGAATGACACCTCGATATAGTGTGCTGAGTAGTGATTCTTGGCTGAATCCATGGTGAGTGCACTGAGTGGTGTAACCCTTGAATCGCTCCCATGCTTCACCAAAAGTCTCGTTGGATTTCTGAGTGAAACCACTGATTTCGTTTCTCAATCGGGCTGTCCTCGAGGTGGAGAAGAACTTTGTCAGGAAAGCTTTCTTGTAATCTGCCCACGATGTAATGGATCCGTGTGGTAATGTCTTTTCCAATGCGTGTGCTTTGTCCCCTAGTGAGAAGGAAAACAAACGCAGCTTGGATCCATCTTCGCTTACTCCGTTTATCTTGGTCATGGCGCAGACACGGTCGAACTGGTCGAGATGGTCAAGTGGGTCTTCCAAGGGCAGACCGAAGAATCGGTTGTTCTGCACCATGGAGATGAGACCACTTTTGATCTCGAAGTTGTTGTTCTGCACTGGTGGTGGCTGAATACCGTGGCGGCTTGCAGTCGATATTGGTGCATCTCCCGCACCGATTTGCCTCACAGCTCTTGGAGCAGCTGCAACACCAGGCTGTCCTTGAACGCCTTGTGGACCTTGTGGTCCCTGGTGGCCTTGTTGTCCTTGTGCACCAGCTGCGCCCGCAGCTCCTTGAGCACCTTGCTGGTTTTCCATCGTTACACGGTTTACTGTTTCGGCTTGTTCCCAATTTCGTCTAACTGATCTTTCGAGCAGGTGAATATCGTCTATTGGGGGAACAAGGTTTGTTGTACCGTGTGAACGTAGGTTCATGTACCTGTTTCAACACAGAGGTATATGAGTAGAAGTTTTAAATGACATGAAAAAGTTGGAACTTGTCCTTATAACGGCCTAGTACCGAAATGACTAATTTTGCTCTCTAATGGCAACGGCGCAAATTGATAAATAGGATTTTGCTTCCTTTTATCAATGTCCCAACACTATCAACCGAAAGCAGTACAGTGTATGGGGTATCAAACCATTTTGCGAGTGTTAGTGAACAGATCGGTCATATCGGGCTATAAGTCAAGTTCGAAATAGATAAAGGTTGAGACTTTACTACTAAAAACGACTAAAGGATTGATCTTGAGTCACTCAAGACCATAAATAAGAGAACTTTAAGGATATTAAACAGGAAATAGATATTTAAACGGTAAAAAGATAAACTTTCAAGGTAAAAGAAGGATCAAGACGGGTTTCATGAACTAGGTGACTCTCTGTTTCGCTTTATCAAGCTAGAGCTTTTGGATCACATCAAGACTTGGTCTTTTGATGTTGATTCTTAGGTAAAAGGATCCTCAACTCGTTTAGCCCATGGCGTTTGGGTCTAAACTCTTTGAATCTCTATCACCATAGACTAGATCTCGCATAGCGGTACAATAAAAGAAACAAGCATCTATAACGTCCCTATTGAACCGTAAGACTCTTAGACAGATGGTTAGTCTTAGCCTAAGAAATCAAACTCTTGTTCATGGATCCGGCTAAGCAAGCACGTGGCGTTCGTGTCAATCCGCATGTGGACTTTAGACTAGATGGCCAGAGTAGACTAAGCTTTGGGAATGATAAATAAGAAAGAATCTAACTTTATGTTATAGCTAAGCAAGAAATATAAACCCGAGAGTCCCTTGATCCTTTCAACCCATCGAAATCCTAAAAAGACTACTCACGCACCATTTGAGAAACCTCAAGATCTATAAGGATAAGAAGGTTACTCATGGATCGCAAGATAGTCGGAAATAAGAAAGGAAGTAGCTTTCTTGAAATACACTAAGCAATAATACTTAAAATTTCAAGATCGCATAAAAATCAAAGCTTTGAAAGCAAGCTTTAATGGTGGAAATACAAAAGTTCTCAGTTTTAGAGAGAAGACAGAAAATAAAAGAGAGTGATAAAAGGATAAGAGTGGGGGAGAAGTATTTATACACAAAAGAGGAAAAACATAAAACGTTGGGACCACTTTCCCGAAATGGTACTATTTTGTACTTTAGCGTTTCGAGCTCAAGTCGTGGTGAGCAAGCCGATATGCTAACTCTTCTGATTCTTCGGGCAGTCTCCATGTCGGGCAAGCATTTCGGGATCATGTCGTGAAGGCTCGCCTTCCTTGTTACTCGAATCGGGTACTTACCCTTACCTTGCTCCGATATCCGTCTTCATGGAATCCTCTTGCTGGATCTTCGCTCCGAGGTGTTCTTTTTGGGACTAAGTCGCTGCTACTCGTTGAGGTTCATCATGCGCTTGTCTATATCGGCTACGGGGTCGTGATCCATGCTCGATATCACCTGTTCATCCTCCATTTGTGATCTCCCTTCTTCCTCTCTTCTTCGGACCATCCTAAGCACCTGAGAAAGCACTCAAAACATGCAAGACTATGCAGAAACCTAACCTAATGCATCTAATCCTATCATGAGTGAAGATGTGAGGAAAACTAGGATGAAAGTGCAAGAATGATGTCCTAACTAGTATGAAATATGTGTTAAAAACATGCAATTTACAGAGATATCAGGAGACCGTGAGAGAGAGACTCAAAGCTCCATTTTTTATGCTAAGCAAAACAAAAACAATACAGAGAGACTGCGAGAGAGAGGAAGAGACTATAAACTTACCGATACAGAGAGACTGCGAGAGAGAGGAAGAGACTGCAAGAGAGAGACTGCGAGAGAGAGGGAAAGACTGCGAGAGAGAGGAAGAGACTATAAGGTTTCCAAAAGGGTAGCTAAATTAGAGATCAAATGTGACGAAAAACAACTGTAAACTTACCGATACAGAGAGACTGCAAGAGAGAGAGGAAGAGACTGCGAGAGAGAGGGAAAGTCTGCGAGAGAGAGGGAGAGACTGAGATTTAGGGTTGAAGAGTCGCGATTTAGGGTTGAAGAATGAGAGAGAGACTGAGATGAAGATTCGCAAGAGAGAGGAGATGAAGATTCGCGAGAGAGAGGAGATAAAGATTCACGAGAGAGAGGAGATGAAGATTCGCCATTGAAGAGTGGAAGAAAGAAGTTTCGGCAACTAGAATTTAGGTTTAGAAATTTAGGATAAAACTTTGTAATTTAGGTGAAAATAAGGGTATTTTCGACTTTTATTAATTTTGGATGCGTTTACTGTAGCCAAACGCACCGATTTAACTCATCCATAAATTCTGATTTTTTTGGATGAGTTTTGAAAACGCATCCGGATACAGGTTTCAGTTCATGCTCTTTCTTAGTACTAAACGAACATCAACCTACATCTGCATCCGGATAACGTGTCCAATTCCCCAAACGAACAGGGCCTAATTCAATGTTTGGTCAACCCCAAAACTAACCCATTGTAGACTTCGTTTGGACGTCCACTCTGATATGGATATTATAAAATTCTAGGAGATGAATACGAGATGTAGACGGACAAAGAAAAGTAGATCCACGGACTGAAAATTACGAACACAAAAGCAAGAGGAATACGGAGATGAGATTGACGGCGAGAGAAGAAGGAGAGGAGATTCACGGAGAGAGATGAAGGAGTAGAGGGAGGCGCCGTTTTAGTTAGAGAGACATATTTTGTTTTTAACACAATTAGGTTAAATTCTCTTTATATATGAAGATAAATTTTCCAGAATAGTTAAAAATTTCGGTCAAAAAAGAAGTCTACTGAAGAAGTCTCCATTTAGTTAAAAAAATTGATTTTCCACTAGGTTTAATTTGAATTTCAGACTTCTTTTGAAGTTGACAAACGAAGTCTTCCAATGAAATCTCCTTAACTCTAAACCCTAAATCGAATGTTTTAGATTAAAATTTATATGATACATTAATTTTTTTAACATGTTCACAATTTACGAGTTAAAATAACAAAGATATGAACCCTAAATCATTAACCGAACCATAAACTATGATTCATATAGAATTTGATCCATTACCCCAATTCTCTATGTTTTGTTTATGTATATAATGTTTTGATCAAAATATTTTTATAATTTTTATAATTACAAAAATTAAAATTTAGTTATTTAGTAGACTTCTTTAGAAGACTTCAAATGGTTGTATTGGTTTCTAACCTAATTTTCTTTGGTTATTTAAATTGATTCATTACTATGAATTTTTTTATTTTATAGATGCAAAATATATATGTTTTGTTTATGTATACAAATTTTTTTATCAAATTATTTATTATAATTTTTATAATTAAAATTTTAAGAAATAATTACAGAGTAGACTTCTTTAGAAATAAAGAAGTCTACAACGAGTATACTTCGTAAGCAGATTTCTACGGGTTAAAACCTTCATTGTGGCGAATATTTTTTTGTTTGGTCATAAGGGAGAGAATTGTAATTTCACTATCCCTATGTTGTACTTTGCCAAACATGCAATAGGGGGTTTACTTTTGCAAACAAAACCAACTTTTAGGTTAAAAAAAATAATTCCCCAATAATAATTAATATTATTAGTAAAATTCTATTTTAGAAAAAAAACTTAAATATTCCCGGCTGCCACTACTAAAAGAAGTTTTTCGAAGTTGAAGTTGATTAAAAATTATTTGCGATGTACCATGTCACAAGAAATATTGAATATGCTGGCTTTGTTATCGATTGAGACAGCTATAATTGAAAAACTCGATTACGTGAGTTTAGTGAATGATTTTGTAGGTAAAAATGCAAATATACCCATATTTCTACAATGGAATTTTATTTTTCTGTTTTCCTTTACAAACAGTTTATAAAATGTGATTGTTTGTTTAAAACTATATATTTGGATTGTTTTGTAAGGTTTTAATTGTAATTTTTTAATTATTATTTTTTATGATTTAGGATAAAATATAAAAAATATATATATTTTTAAAAACGTTGGATGGGCACTGTCTTAATCTATAGTAAATCATATTAAAAAAATATAAATAAACTGTACTAATAGAAAGATGATAAATACCATATAAACACTAGTAAAAAAAATTTATATAGCAATGAAATAGTCGAACATTTCTGGTGACTATCTTAAAAAATATATAAAAAACCACGGAAAAATCTACGAAAAGCCAATATAGACACAACAAAATTAGTCACGAATCTTTTTCACTACCCCTATGTGGCTATACGATCGTAACTAATTTTTTGTACCTTTTTCGTTATCTTTTGTGAATATACATATAATTTTTACAAATGAAATCACTAATGTTACATCATTTTCACTAGCACATTTTCATTTTCATGTTGATTTTTGGTTACTCTATTAATTATCGACCATATTATGGTCACTCATGCTATTTTCTCTATATATATATTTATAACAAATATTGGATTTTCCGGCAACTAGTATTTATACTCAGAGGCGAAGCTAGTGAAGCAGTTAAAGGTGCAAGTGCATCCAGTATAATTTTTATGTTTACAATTTCGTATAGAAATTTCTAAAATATTTAATAGGTGAGATGACTAAAATCTACTTATGCACCCACTTAATTTTACATCCATTGAAAATATCATGATTGTTGTAAAATTATTATACTATATAAGATATTATTATTATAATAAGAGAGAGGAGATAATTGAGAGAGGAGAGAAACTATCTATTTATGCTTTTTACGTTGCATGTCATCGACTTTAATTACAACATGGACTCGTCTTTATATAGGTAAACAAATGAGTTATTTAATTGACATGTATGTCAAACCAACTAAGTCGGTGAAATGGTAAACATTAACTTTGATGATACTCATCATTCATCATTATCATAACACTCATCTTAACGTACTTTCTCTATAAAAAATTTATCATGGAAAAACCCATTTATAATAAAAAAAAATTATGACAAAAGAAAAAGAATACAGTAACGCTATTTCTTTAATATCTATCATTATAAAGTTGCGTAATATCTTATTAAAAAACTTTTCATGGAAAAACATAATGGAATAAAAACCATGTCAAAAGGAAAAGAGTACAACAACAGCAAACTCCCCCTGGAAATGATAGATCTCATATTCTCTTCACAAATTTCAAAGATGCCGCATTCCAATACTATGAACATGATTCTTGAATGTTGTAGTAGAAAGCGTCTTTGTGAAAAGGTCAGCTGCGTTGTCACTTGAGCGAACATACTGAATATCCACTTCTTTATTTTTTTCGAGCTCTTGAGTATAAGAGAAAAATCTTGGAGGGATATACTTCGTTCTATCGCTCTTGATATAATCTTCTTTAACTTTAGCGACACAAGAAACATTGTCTTCAAACACCTTTGTTGGTTCTTTATTCGTGATTATTTCGCTTGCTTCTTGTATATATTGAGCTATGAATCTGAGCCATACACATTCTCTGCATGCTTCATGAAGCGCAACAATTTCCACATAATTTGAAGAAGTGGCGACCAATGTTTGCTTTTGTGATTCCACACAAGTCAAGAACGACGATCTCAAGCTTTTCCAAATTTGACATTATTACTGAATAACAAAACTTAACTCATTTAATTTAATGAAAATTTATTTATAAAAATTTGGGTATAATAACGACATAAATAAAGGAAAATAATTTAAAGAAATATGAGGAGGCAGAGCCTACTGTTCAATTGTTTGCGGAGGAGTTTTAAAACTACCACTTTATAATAAATAAACAAGGATGAGGGTTTTATCACTCCATAAATAAATTAAGTGCATAGACAATTAGACATAAATTAAATAAGAAGGAGATGTTATTCTTGCACTCCGTAAATATGATCTGAGGAGACATAGTCTACCATATCATTATTTTGATCGTGAAGGCGGCTTGGAGAATACAGAGCCTATCATCCCGACATAACAAATAAACGGGGAAGGCATAGCCTATCTTTCCGTAAATAAGAAAATTTAAAATAAATTGAATACAAATAAATCTCATCTTTTTGATATACAGATAGGTCTGATATACAGACGGATCGAAAAACGATCGTGCAGATAATGTATTATAAAATTATTATACTAAATAAGATATTATTATATAATAAGAAAAAGATGAGATAATTGAGAGAGGAGAGAAACTAATCTCTTTATGTTTTTTACGTTAAGAGAAAGATGAGATAATTGAGAGACGAGAGAAACTAATCTCTTTATGTTTTTTACGTTGCATGTCATCTACTTCAACTACAATATGAACTCTAGGTAAACAAATGAGCTATTTAATTGACACGTATGTCAAACTAACTAAGTCGGTGAAATGGTAAACGTAAATGATGACTCATCATCATTCATCATTATCGTAACAAAAGATATTATTTTTTGCTTAAAAAGCATTCATAGTTTCGAGCAAGTCAAAACGAAATTTGCTATGTGACTGTCTAGTTGCCTTTGTTGTCTTGTTTAGCGGCTTAGTCGTTGGTAAGGAACGTGATCCCCACGTGTATTATCCTGTCTTTTTTTCATGCATATATTTACAATAATGATATCTTTACAAAGGTTTTTTGGAACTGGTTTTTATGCATATCTTTACAAGAATTACCCTTATAAAATCTGTTTTTTTGTATCTGGTTTCTATGCATATCTTTTTCATGCATATCTTTACAAGAATTACCCTTATAAGATCTTATAATTATCATGCATATTTATAATTGCATTACCAATACAAATTATATTGTTACTCATCATACATATTATTAACTTACATATAAAACTAATTAAGTTATTTACTTTTCAAATTATTTTAAAAGTGTTTTGAATAAAAGTTTATAAATTTGTTAGCACACACACATAGCGTGGAATCGTGGATTGCTACCTAATTTTATATTGTTTTACCGATTATATACCCCTAGTTCTAACTTCTAACTAAACATCAACTATTATATAGGTTGAAATATTTATTTGTTTGTTGCAAAGATATATATATATATATATATATATATGTTTCATTAAATATCATGATATGAAAGTTCAAACCATGATTCTTTTTAATTCAATATTCTATTCCCACGTGCTACACGAAGAAAAATATTTACATTATTTTCGTCTATCCATAAAGATCTCATATCATCTGAAATCAAAGGCAAGATTAGGAAGAGGACAATGGAAGAGCAATTTATTCTGAGAGACGAGGAGTTAGTCCCCGGTACAAAGAAATGGCAAAGAGGTCAGCTCACGGTCGAGCTGAAGAAAGTGAGCCGCTTGGCCGCTCCTATGGCCACCGTAACCATTTGTCAGTACCTTTTGCCTGTCATCTCAGTCATGGTCGCCGGCCACAACGGCGAGCTCCAGCTCTCCGGCGTCGCTCTTGCCACCTCCTTCACTAACGTCTCAGGTTTCAGTATAATGGTAATAACTATTCTAAAAATACCTCCTCATAAATTCAAAAATCCAATTGATTCTCAAAACTTGAAAACGCTTTGTGCAGTTTGGATTAGTGGGTGCTTTGGAGACTCTTTGTGGCCAAGCTTTTGGAGCCAAACAATACGAAAAAATCGGAACCTATACATACTCTGCAATCGCCTCCAATATCCCAATTTGTTTCCTTATATCAATTCTTTGGATTTACATTGACAAGCTCATGATCTTACTCGGACAAGACCCTGACATCTCCAGAGTCGCAGGCTCCTACGCCTTTTGGCTCATACCGGCTTTGTTCGGCCAAGCAATTGTCATACCACTGACCCGGTTTCTAATGACACAAGGGTTGGTTCTTCCTCTGCTCTACACTGCCGTGACCACCCTTTTGTTCCATATCTCGGTTTGCTGGATTTTGGTTTCCGTGTCTGGTCTGGGAAGCAATGGAGCTGCTTTGGCTATTAGTCTGTCTTTCTGGTTTTATGCGTTGATGCTCGCTTGCTATGTGAGATTCTCCAGCTCTTGCGAGAAGACTCGCGGCTTTGTATCTGATGATTTTGTGTCTTGTGTCAAGCAATTCTTCCAATATGGAATCCCATCAGCAGCAATGACTTGGTATGTCATTTTTATGTTTCTTATTGGTCAAGTTACACACACACACTATAATACTTCTTCTTATTTCGCTTGCATTGTTTTTTGATAGCCTAGAATGGTGGCTATTTGAGCTACTCATTCTCTGCTCAGGTCTTCTCCCTAACCCAAAACTCGAGACGTCTGTTCTTTCGATATGGTAAGTATCATATAGATAGACTTCTTCTTATATATCTTTTGTTTTCTCTTTTGATATGGTAAGTATCATATGTAGATAGGCTTCTTCTTTTATATCTTTTGTTTTCTCTTTCGATATGGTAACCCGATTTTTTTTTTTCAGTCTTACAATCGAAACTTTGCACTATGTGCTTGCAGCTGGAATCGGCACGTCTGTAAGGTATGATTTCAGTTCTCAAACCAAAACATCTTCAACAATTCGTTTCCTCAACATTTGTGATTGGTTTCTTGCAGCACACGCGTGTCAAACAATTTGGGAGCTGGAAATCCTCAAGTTGCTAGGGTATCAGTATTGGCAGGGCTTTGTCTCTGGCTGATAGAGTCAGCTTTCTTTAGCATACTTCTCTTCACCTGCAGGAATTTTATAGGCTACGCATTCAGCAATAGCAAAGAAGTCGTGGACTATGTCGCGGACATATCATCTTTGCTCTGTCTCTCCTTCGTCCTCGACGGATTTACTGTAGTTCTTAATGGGGTTGCTAGGGGAAGTGGTTGGCAACACATTGGAGCTTGGAACAACGTGGTGTCTTATTATCTTGTAGGAGCTCCGGTTGGAGTTTACTTAGCTTTCAATCGTGAGTTCAACGGAAAAGGTTTATGGTGCGGTGTTGTGGTTGGATCCGCCGTGCAAGCCACTATACTTGCTATCGTCACAGGTTCCATGAATTGGAAGGAACAGGTTAGAACTTATTGTAGAAGATAAGCCATTTCAACTTTACATTCTGTTTTGTTTTGTTTCATATGTTCTGAAGTAATTGGAATCTTTGATTTGCAGGCTGAGAAAGCGAGGAAGAGAATAGTCTCAACTGACATAAACGAAGTGTGTTTTTTAATTAATTAATTTTGTTTTATTTCAATTTTGGTATACAAATGTAACAGTTCCATAGTCAACAAATTAATGAATAAAAAGCTCATTGGTTCTAACAAATTAATGAATAAAAAGCTCATTGGTTCCAAACTATTACGTTCAAGTGTAACTATTGAGTTATATTTGCAGAGACGACTTGGAATAAGTAAATAGCTCACACAATTATGCCCTAAATTTCCATATCTTACAAGATAACTAAAACATAATAATATTACATGGGAGTCATAAAAACGTTTAGAAACATATTATTAGAGACGTAAAACATTGAAAATGTAATGATATTTCTATTTAAAAACATATTATTAAGAACAAAGTCGTCGCCAAGATGATAGTAGAATTACCACCAGTTTTTTTTTTCAACCGAATATCCCCTATATATTAATTGACAAACATTTTTAGAGAGTAAGCTTACTTTTTGAACTATTTACAGTGGTGTCATTTTGATGATGTGTCACCACCACACTTATTCTCCTATTATTTTAATACAAATTTCTTTTTTTGATTATACTAATTACATTATATTGTTTTAACCATTTATCACTTTTAACTACTTTTAATATGTCCACAAAATTATGTTTTAAGTTTCTGATTTTTAAAAATCGAATTTTCTGTTATGTGATGATTTATTACATAATAAAATATAATTTATACACAATTTATTATATACACAATACTATTTTTTTCCTTAGGCAGAAAAATATGTTTACAATAAAAAAGACTTAGATATGTGTGGAAAAATTTGTTTACAATAAAAAGACTTAGATATGTGTGATTTCAATATCAAAAATTAGAAAATTATAAAAAAATTAAAATGAATTTTTTTGAAATATTTACAATGGTGCCATTTTGCTGATGTGTCACCACCACACTTATTCTCCCATTTTTTTAATACAAATTTCCTTTTTTTATTAGACTAATTACATTATATGTCTTTATCAATTTATTACTTTTAATATAACCCGAAAATTATGTTTTAATTTTTAGATTCTTTAAAATCGAATTTTAGGTTATGTGATGATTTATTATATAAATCATATTACACAATACCTTTCTTAAAAATGAATAAAACAATAGTTTTTAAAAATATTATTTAATGAAATATAATTTATACACAATTTATGATATACACAATACTTTTTTTTTGCTAAGGCAGAAAATATGTGTACAATAAAAAAGACTTTGATATGTTTGATTTTAATAAAAAAAAGTAAAAAAATTAAAATAAATTAAAACATATTTTATAGGTTACAATTAAAAATACTACGATATGTGTGATTTTAATATATAAAAAGATTAGACTAAAATATTTTACTATAGTTTAATTTTTAAATTATACAAACTAAATAAATAATAAATTATTTATCTTGCGCAGGGCGCAAGTTATCACATAGTATATTGGTGAATAAACAGAGTAACTATTACAAACTCAGTTAACAGTAAAGCCTTACAACACGAAGTAAGGAGTTAGAGCTAAAGAAGCCTCCTATACAACCCTAAAAAATTCAACTCCCAAGCTACCGGGAAACCAGGAAAAGCCACAACAACTAAAAAACAGGGGTAACAAGTTTCTCAAAATCGAAATTGCCACGAAGCCAAAAGGGAGAACCGGATGCAACATAAGATTGCCATCGATTTTCCAAAGTAACACTATGTCTTACTTCAACTTCTGCTTTCCAATCCTTGATCTTTACCATACAGTTATGGAGAGACATGCCTTCCATTTTAAAAGACGGCCACGCCTTTGGTCTGATAAAAGCACCAATTAAGTCACAAAAATTATACGGTTCAGCCTATGAAAGACCATACTTTCGATCGCCCAAGACAAACACTGAAACATTGTCTGAGACAAACTGGAGATACCACCTAAAGCTCTCATACTATGCATCAATTACCAAAGGTTTTTAATACAAGAACCCCTCAATTAAAGATGGTTCGAAAAAAATATCCCAACTGTAGAAATTTAATATAGAAACTCTCACAATTATATCTTCTATTAATGTATTATATACCCCTCCGTATAGTGTCGTCAAATCAAAACGTTTCTTTTTAAATTTATTAAAAAACAACACGAGAATTGTTCAAAACGACACGATTTGTTAAATAAACAGCACAATATTTATTTACCGTGATACGTGTCAAATTAATTAATAAGGTTTTGACACATGTTACGACTAAAATATATTCATAAAAAAATTTAAAAAGGAATAATAAAGAATATATATTTCTATTTCGAAAAAAAAAAAAAAAAACAAAAGTAAATCAAAGTAACTTCAAATTGAGAAAATATACCATCAATACTAATCCTTAAAATATATATATTTTTTATAAGATTTGATGTTTCAAAATTAGTAATTAATATAATCACAACACGTGTTAAGTAATCTAATTTTGTTTTCTACTTTTTCGTTTTTGGTTTCCTTTTTACGAGTAATGAAATAATAAATTATAACTCAATGTATATGTCAATCATATTTTAAATTAAAATGATTGTGATGTATATGAGTCAGCCAATCAAAATATATTCATTAAAACAAGATATTATTCTATTTCGAAAAGGAAAATAAAAACAAAAGTAAATTAAATTAACTTCATTTTAGAAAAATAAAATATTGATCCTTAAACAAAAGAAAATCTTATTATATAAAACTTGATGTTTCAAAGTTAGTAATTAACATAATCGCGACATGTGTTAAGTAATCTAATTTTATTTTCTATTTTTTCGTTTTTGGCTTTCTTTTTACGAGTAATGAAATAATAAATTACAAATCAATGTATATGTCGATCATATTCTAGATTAAAATGATTGTGATGCATGTGAGTTAGTCAATCAGATTTTGACACGTGTAATTAATATTTTTAATTTTTGAAAAGGTCAAATATGGTAAAAATTAATAATTCTAATTTCAACAAAAGTAGGATGACCAATTAGTCAAAGTTTTAGGATAAATAAATATATAAATAGATAAATCATTATAAATAGTCTTTTTTATGTCAACAAACCTAATTCATAGGAATATAAAAACTCTAAATATTAAGAAATATGCAATAAATTAAATTTGAATTAAAAATAAATAAATAAATTTAAGATTTTTTTGTTTGGTAGTTTCGCTTTGATGTTCTTAATCTTATTTTATGTTTTCACACGGGTGATCTGTTTTTGTTTTTTAATTTTTTTCAAATAAGTTTTTACGGATTTTAAAATATTTTATTATCAACCCGCGTATAACGCAGATCCTAATCTAGTAATATTTTAATTTTGTATACCTTTTTCTAACCTTAAATAGAATGGGATACAAGATGAATACAAAGCTCAAGAGAAACATGAATAAACGGAGGAAAAGTTTTTCTCAAAAACAATAGTTTTGTATACTTGAGTGACACAAATATTAACTTGGGATATTAACTTGGGTGAATTTGTTGAATAACACAAAAAAACCAACCACATTGTTAGAGAGAGATAAGGAGATAAAATGTTTAGTTTATAGATAATAAAAAAAATTTTGGTTATTGACCAAATTTTCTCTATTAACTTAATCACTTTATACCATCTAACATTTCTATTCACTCAATTAACTCAATTTTATATCTACTTATGTTTCGATATAATAGAAATCTTACTTTTTCTGCCGATATGAATTAAAAATTACCATTACTAATTTTTTTTTGTCAATAGCCTCTGCTCCTAAAACGGTTCAGTAATCATGACCGGTGAAACTGAGTTTACATATTCTAAACGATAAAGGTAGTCCCTGGAACTTCGTGCTAACTTGTCCGTCTTCGTATTCTGAGCACGTGGAATCTGCGATATTGAGAAGAAGCAAAACTCCTTCCTCGTTGTCTCGTATTCCTCAAGGTGTAATGAAAAAGCCGGCCATTCTTCTGGTTTAGGCACCATCTTCACCAAATCGGAACAGTCTGTGACAAATGTCACCGTTAATAGCCTAGCGTCGAGCATGCAATGCATGGCCCATATCAGTGCTTCCAATTCTACATGCAGTGGAGAGATACTTCGTCGTACATTCTTTGCACCCATTAGTGTATCCTCCAGGCTTGCGCCTTGGCAGTACCATCCCAAACCAACATTAGTGATCGTTTCTTTTCAGGACCCATCTATTTGACATCTTAACTCGCCAGTAACCCGTAATTGTGATACTGGTAACCTTTGTTGTGTAATTATCATGTCGTCATCCGTCTGAGCCAATGCACATACCATTGCTTCCGCCTTTGCAAAATTTAGCACATCGTGGGGGTCGCGATCTATATTTGAGAAATGCTTATCATTTCTTACTTTACAAATATACAACAATAACCATGGATATATGACAGGGCTCAGGTTTTACCCTAATAAAACTACTGCAAGAGCACATCAATGCAGTTGAAGTATAAGGGGTATCGAATCCCAAGAGAAGTGAAAGCTACACTAAGGTTTCTAAGTTCGAATTATGCTAGGTCGGATTATATGAAATTAAAACTAAGCAATTAAACAAGTAAAGAATCGGATTTTAGATGGATTAAAGTTCAGGAGACTAAGACGTTAGGCAAGGATAATTATCAGGTTGAATCCAAGATTGCAGAAACTAAGTTTATTAGGGATTTATTAAGAACCGTCTAGAACTCGAAAATCTAAGTTAAAACCAATCAACTCTCGTTGCGGAAGCTATCTATGCCTAAATCCGTAAATCCCAAATCTCTTTGCAAATTTAAACAATTAAGACAAGCAATAAGAACAGCTTCGATTTGTTCACAAAATACCTAAACCAAATCTCTTTGCGAATAGATATTTTGCTCACCTATGATTAGATCAAGTTACTAATAATGCTCTCGCATCTATTAAATAATCTAAGGTTTGATTTCTAAGTGATCAATTCAGAAAATCAAGTTAAGAACAAATCAAGGTGTAGATCCAATTGATTTCCCTAAAAGTTCTAATGATTCTACAAAATCTTCATAAACCCTAAATCACCCTAATCTAACTAGCAAACTACTCAGACATAATTATACAAACACAAATCATGGCTGAAATAAATTGCATTAAAAGATTAATAGAGAATGATACAGGGGTTCGAAATCTGGCTCAGAAGAGTTAGAATTGTCTCCCCAAAAGCACAGGATCAATCTCTCTCTAAGTCTCAAAAACAGAAAATAATGATAAGGTATGTGGCTAAACAATGCCTGAAAACTATTTATAGAAGGGGATTTTTCGTCCAGCGGCAGACTTGTAATTTCTTCAAACTTGCTCTCTTTTCCTTTTTCTGATGGAAATCGTGAAACTTGGCCGACCTTGATTGTTGTCGATCGACACCTTGCTCGTAAATCCACTCTCTTGACTTCATCACTTCAGCTGCTTCTCTATAATGCTCAAAAAGGTTCCAGATTCTTCCATTTAGCTCCAAATGTTCTCCATCATGTAATGACTCAAAAACTAACAAAAGACTATATAAAAACACTTATATCATGGTCCAAAAATGGGTAAAAACCATGATATATCAATATATTGACATTTATTCTTCCTGAGGTAGGTGCCACAACAAATGTGCCATATTAGAGTATAAAGCATCCGTCAGAAACCGATGTGCAGGTGTGGGAATCGCTGATAATGCCCAGACTTGGACAGCCGATGGGCATTCAAACAATGTGTGATTTATTGTTTCTCTTTCTGCGCCGCATCGTCTTTATTGAGGGTCGCAATTAATGCCTCTGCAGTGGAGACGGTGCATTACCGATATATGATAGGGCTCAGGTTTTACCCAAATAATCAACTACTGCAAGTGCACAACAATGCAGTTGAAGTATAAGGGGTATCGAATCCCAAGGGAAGTAGATGCTACACTAAGGTTTCTAAGTTCAGATTAAGCTAGATCAAATATCGAAATTAATTAAGCAACTAGGCGATTTAAGTAAATGAGATTAAAGCGGTGTAAGTTCGCGAGACTAAGGCGCTAGGCAAGGGTAATTATCAGGTTAAATCAGAGAATGCAGAAATTATTTTTTTTAGGGATTTATTAAAAACCGTCTCGAATCAGTCAGTTAAAACCAATCAACTCTCGTTGCAGAAGTTATCTATGCCTAAATTCCAGAATTCCAAATCTCTTTGCAAATTCAAACAACTAAGGCAAGCAATAAGAACATGTTCGATTGTTCACAAAATACCTAAACTAAATCTCTTTTCGAATTGATATTTTGCTCACCTATGATTAGTTCAAGTTATTAATAATGCTCTCGCATCTATTAAACAACCTAGGGTTTGATTTCTAAGTGATCAATTTCAGAAATCAAGTTAAGCATAAATCAAGGTGAAGATCCAATTGATTTCCCTAAAAATCTAATGATTCTACAAACTCATCATTAACCCTAAATCATCCTAACCTAACAAGCAAACTACTCAGACATAGAGATGAAAACACAAATCATGGCTGAAATAACTTGCATAAAATAAGAATAGAGAATGATACAGGGGTTCGAAATCTGCCTCGGAAGAGTTAGAATTGTCTCCCCAAAAGCTCAGGATCAATCTCTCTCTAAGTCTCAAAAACAGAAAATAATGATAAGGTATATGGCTAAACAATTTGTGAACAATTGAACCTGATATTAATGCTTGTCTGAATTGTTTGAATTCGCAAAGAGATTTGGTTTTCTGGAATTTAGGCATAGATAATCTTCGCAGCGAGAGTTAGTTGATTTTACATTAGTGTTTCAAGTTCAAGAACAGTGCTTAATAATTCCTAGCATTCGCCTAGACCTGCAATTTAGATCACCTGAGAATTTCCCTGAACCTAGCGTTTTGTCTCCTGAACTTACACCTTTTTTAATTGCTTTCTGTGTTTTAAATTCCATCTTTCTACTTAGCTTAATTCAAAATTAGAAGTTCGTTGTGTGACTATCCCTTCTCTGTGGATTTGATCCCTAAGTACTACAACTGATCTCTTAATTTGAGAGAGTTGCTTTAGGGTAAATTTGAGAGCATATCAATAAGGCTCCTAAAGTTGAGCTTAAACAGCTCCCTGTCGGGCTAAGGTACGCATTTGTTGGTCCTAATTCAACTTATCCTGTAATGGTGAATGCTTCCTTAAACAATGCAGAGCTCAATTTGTTGCTAAGCAAGCTGCGCAAATATCGCAAAGCTCTTGGCTATTCTCTTGATGACATTTCAGGTATCTCACCAGACTTGTGCATGCATCAGATTCACCTTGAAGATGAGACGAAGTTATCAATTAAACATCAAAGGAGGCTGAATCCGAACCTAAAGGAGGTAGTCAAGAAGGAGATCATGAAACTCTTGGAAGTTGGGAACATCTATCCCATTTTAGACAGTGCTTGGGTCAGTCCAGTTCATGTGGTTCCTAAGAAAGGAGGAGTCACAGTGGTGAAGAATGAGAAGAACAAGCTGATTCCTACAAGGACTGTGTCTGGACACAGGATGTGCATAGACTACAGGAAGCTGAATGCCACGACCATAAAGGATCATTTTCCTTTGCCTTTCATTGATCAGATGCTGGAGAGATTGGCGAATCATCCCTACTATTGTTTCCTTGATGGCTATTCGGGATTCTTTCAGATTCCAATCCATCCAGATGATCAGGAGAAGACCACGTTTACACGTCCTTATGGTACATTTGTATATCGCAGAATGCCATTTGGACTTTGTAATGCTCTTGCGACCTTCCAGCCATGCATGATGTCCATTTTCGCTGACATGATTGAGAAGTTTATGGAAGTCTTTATGAATGACTTCTCTGTTTATGGGTCATCTTTCAAAGACTGTCTGGACAACTTGTGTGCGGTATTGCAGCGTTGTGAAGAGAAGCACTTAGTCCTGAACTGGGAAAAGTGTCATTTTATGGTCAGAGATGGGATTGTACTTGGACACAGGGTTTCAGCAGAAGGAATTCCAGTGGATCGCGCCAAGATTGAAGTAATGACGACTTTGCAAGCACCTGATTCTGTGAAATCAGTGAGGAGTTTTCTGGGTCATGCTGGGTTCTACAGAAGATTCATCAAGGACTTCAGAAAGATTGTGATACCACTCACTGCTCTTCTCTGCAAAGACGTGAAATTCGAGTTCACTGCAGAATGTCATTCAGCCTTTAAACAGATCAAGCAAGCCTTAGTGAGTGCTCCAATTGTTTAACCTCCAGACTGGGATTTACCTTTCGTGGTAATGTGTGATGCCAGTGACTTTGCAGTAGGCGCGGTTTTGGGACAGAAGAAGGACAAGAAGCTTCATGCCATTTACTATGCCAGTAGAACGTTGGATGATGCTCAGAAGAATTATGCAACTACGGAGAAGGAATTGTTAGTTGTGGTCTTTGCCTATGAGAAATTTCACCAGTATCTTGTTGGCTCAAAGCTGATTGTCCACACTGATCATTCTGCATTGAAGTACTTGATACAGAAGAAGGATGCCAAGCCAAGGTTGTTAAGATGGATTCTACTTCTTCAAGAGTTTGACATAAAAGTTAAAGACAAGAAAGGAGTTGAAAATGGAGTGGCTGACCATCTCTCAAGGATTAGGATTGAAGATGACGTCCCAATTGATGATTTTCTGCATTAGGAGAATGTCTACTTTGTTGAGAGTCGTTTCTAAGCTGTGCGTTCAGAGCAAATACGCCAAGTGTCGATCGACACTAGAGTCCTATTAGAGTCTTTACAGGATGAAGAGCATTTGGAGCTTAATGGGATATTCTAGAACTTATTGAAGCATTTTGGAGGAGCAGCCAAAGTGATGAACTCAGAGTGGATTTACACGCAAGGTGTCGATCGACACCATCCACTTGTGTCGATAGACACCATCCACTTGTGTCGATCGACACCAATGAAGCCGACTCAAATTCACGCACTTCCACCGGAAAAAGGAAATTTCCCAAGTTTTGAAGAATTACAAGATTAACCCTGGACGAAAATCTTCCTCTATAAAAGCATTAAACACAAATCCAGATGAAAAACTCTAATGATTTTATCCTAACAATTTAATTTGACCTAACAATTCATTAATCACCTTTGAAAAACCCTAAACCTAACTAGCAAACTACTCAGACATGATCAATGAAACAGAAATCATTATTTGAATAGAAAACATAAAAGAAATCAATAAAAGAAAATAAAAGAGTTCCAAATCAGCTGTAAAGGAGTCTGATTTTTCTCTCCAAAAACCCTAAACTTCTATGATTCTTAAAGTATGAGATTCTGCCTAAACAATGGCTGAAAACTATATTTATAGGCCTAGGTACGAGTCTTCAATTCGCAAAAGGATTAGGAAAAGTCTTGAAGATTTCCTTTTTTCAAAATATGGAAACTTCTTGATTCTGGAAATTGGAAAACCTGGTGTCGATCGACACTACATGGTGTCGATCGACACCTTGCGTGTAATGATATACACATATATTTCGCATATCTACCATGCATTTAGAATAAATTGTCATCCATATTTCATTTATAGGTAAGTATAATCATAGTATTTGATCATTTATAGGATTTAAAACATTTGCATTAGCATTTGCATTTTCTTTTGTATATATGCATCATTTCAGGTTATTCTATGCATTTGGAGACAATGTGGAAGCTGGAAACATAAGATGATGAGCTAGGAACAAGCAGAGAGCAAATTGATGTCATATGACTTGCTGTACCGAGATGTTGCAACCAATTCAAATCCATGCCACCTAAAGCGACTTAAAGATCAGACTTTACAAAGACTTTCCATTCCGATTCAGCCTCCGAAATCTTCATAAAACTCATAAAAAATTGAGTTATCTTTCGTTCAGAGATTATTTCAAGTCATTATGGTCAGTGGTTCAGAAGATACGGCTACTTAAGTAACAACATGTCCGTCTGGAAGTTTGGCGAAAAATTTCGTTAACTGAACGATCAGCTCGGATGAAGGGTTTTTCATTGTGATTTAGCCTCAGCAGTCTTCATTAGAGTTTTAGGAAATTGAGTTAGCTTTAATTTGGTGGTGATTTCAAGTCAAACGATGCAGTAGTTCAAAAGATACAGATCGATCAATCCATGAAACTGAACCAAAAGATACCACTTGCAAAGTGCTCCAAAAAAGTGTTTATGCTTTAGTAAAAGTGGGATTAGAGAGGTCACTTGTCCCTTGCCCCTTGTCCCTTGCCCCTTGTCTCTTGCCCCTTGACCCCTATTTTAAGGCCAAGAGCCATGTTTAAAACTCTATATAAGGAGTGTGTGTGTGCTTGTAATAATCATTCAGTTTTCATTCAAGCTTTTAATCAAAACTTATATTCTCTCTTTCAAAGTCTTCTTTATATTCTAGTAAGCTTTCCTTTGTTCTTGAAGTGTTCTTGAGTTCTATAGTTCTTCTTATTTAGTTTCCTAAAAACTCTTATTTTTATTATATATATATATTTCTTATTAAAAGTATTTTATTATCTTCCACAAGTATTTAATAAAAAATCTTTCTTCATTAAAAAAACCGCTTATGTTCATCAGCTCTAAACTTGTGTTTAAGAGAGGTATGAACATGAGTTGTGAGTGATCCACCAAGATTTGGGGTTGGGATGATTAAGGAGGTTTGAACTAAACTCTTGGTTTGTTTTTATTTTATACTTCATTCTAAATCTCTTCTTGGATTTGGGGGTTTTAAGGTCTAGAGATTCTCTTTGGAGATCTCTTTAATCTAGGGATTTCCTTATCCTAACAAGACTTAGGAAATCCCTTAAAACCAAATCCAAGAGACTAGCTCATCCTTTCCCACACATCATGGATGCTTAGGGAGCTAGTTAAACCATTTCTTTTAAGATCCATTCTTAATGTTCTTCACCTTTTCTTTCCACCAAACATCATGGGTTAGGAGGAAAGGGTGAAGAAA
>JAHZTW010000001.1:74144315-74185658 GCA_020283515.1 Alliaria petiolata
AGAGCCAACCTTAGGAAATGTTCAGTGTACTTACCACAAGCTTAACAATCTCCCAGTTCGAATCCAGATCCTTTCCTTGGTAAAATTTCGAACTCTAACAGTGGTATTGCCACAGAACTTTACAGATTCTTTGCCCTTCCTTAGTGCCTGAACAAGACATTCTCTCATGCAGCTCCCCTATTCTCTCTTCCCTTAGTCAACTTCTGCCCATTTTCAGGGTGTTCTAAGATCTTTTCATTGACTCTTCTTTTTCTTATGAAATCTCTGGAAATAGTGCTACTCTCTACTTGTGTTCCTTGTGAGGAGACGTGTTCAAGAGCATCACTATAATATTGTTCCTTGTGAGGAGACAGGCTCATGACAAGGCACTATTCCCAGACTTAAACTCTTTTTCTTTCTTTTCCCAAGGGAAGATCAAGGAGAGACTGCAATTGCCTATCTGTTCAGACTGAAAGAGGAATCAAGTTCTGCGCATACCTAGTTCTTATAAGGGGATCTGAACTCGCCCTGTTAGACTGATTCAACTTGTAGCTTTCTACTTAGTAAGTCATGCAATCAACTCTTATAGCAATGGTCTTCAAGTGTCAACTTCTTGTGGTTAGTTCCTAGAAAAATCGAAAATTCCCACTAATTTTGACTCAATAAAACAATTTTTGAAAACTTTTGACTCAAAACTCTCAAAACAAAACACAAAGTCAGTAATCACCTCCCCCAGACTTAAACAACACTGTCCCCAGTGTTATCAAGCCCGAAGTTAGCTAAAATAAAGATTAGAAACAACTTAAAAGACCAGATAGAAGACTTACCTTCGTCTGCGCGTGGTGTCGATCGACACCTAGTAATGTCGATCGACACTGGTTAAGGTCGAGTCCAATGTCTCCTTTTTCAACTGACTGAAACTAGGACTTAGTAAAACCAAAATAAAATAAAAATAAAAACGTACCTAACAGTGGGTTGCCTCCCACTCAGCGCTCGTTTTCAGTCATTAGATTGACTGTGTCGGGGTTCAGACGTCTGGTGGATCAGAGGGTGGCATTGAATGCTTCCCAGACGAATGTCATCTCATCCAAGGTGGTGTATAAGTAGTAGGTGCATGTAAGCGGCCAAGGAAATGAGGAACAGCAGCAGGGTGGTACTTGAGTTTGGGTGGGACACTTTGTTTTCCTCCAAAAACATCAAAAGCAATATCAAGCCTTCTACGAGAATCTCGTTGCTTGCATAAGTGTGCGGCATCTTTTGAACCTTTGGTATTCTTATTGACAAGATCATGGGGTTTGGAATTGATTCCAGGAAATGCATACCTTTGCTTTCTTCGAGGTTTCAGGGCAGAAGGATGTGGAGGCATCTGTTTGACAACATGTGATGGAGGTGCAGCATTTGAAACAGCTTCTGGTGTGATCCGCGAAGGGTGTCGATCGACACTCTTAGTGTCGATCGATACCAAACCTGCAGTTCGCATCTCTGCACTTCTTCTGCAGTTCATCTCTGCGATCTTTGCTTCCATGATGAAAACGTCTTCCTCCATTGGTTTGTCATTGATTAGAGCTTCATCTTCGCCCATTGTACTGAAGATATGATTGTTTCCACTCCAATCTTCAAGTTCCATAGCTTCCTCAGAATTCTCAGCTAATGCCTCTTCAACAACCAGTTTGCTCACTTGCTCCTTAGAATCCAGCTTTTCTCCAGTGATCACAGCAATACATGAGATGGGCGTGGAAGTTTCAGTAATAGGAATAGCTTTGTAGAACAATTCTTTGTCAACATTAGAGAAAGACGTTCTCTTATTGGGCATGTCTACGATAGCTCCTACTGTGGCCATGAATGGTCTTCCAAGAATGAATGGTATGAAAGACGCTTTGCTTACTTCCACCACCTGAAAATCAGTTGGAACCAGGCAATTCCCAACCTTGACAAGTAGGTTTGGAATTGTACCATATGAGACTGCGGTAGAAGAATTGGCAAATTCAAGAGTCATGCTTGAAGGATGAATGTCAGCAATCCCCAGCTTCTCTGCAATGTCTCTTGTCATGAGGTTCACGCTAGCTCCTGAATCGCAAAAGGATTGTTTAAACTCAACTCCACCAATGGAGCATGGAACCATAAACATCCCAGGATCTTCAACCTTAAGCAGCTGCTTCATTGGCCGTGATGTTTCCCTTGCCTTGTGAAAGAGTTCTTCCATCTCTTCAAAGCTTTCTCTGTTATTCTGGAAGAAGGCACATAAGGGATACCTCTCATAAGCTTAAGCTTCATCAAAGGAGAGCTCCTTGGGAATCATCTCCACCCTCTTGTTGAAAGCAGCTAGTTTCTCTGCACTAATGGGCGGCCTTAGATGTTTGGGTAGAGCAGGATTTGGAATCTTAGGCGTGTACACTCTTTCCTCTGCGGTTGAGGACGCTTCTCGTGATGTCTGGGAAGGGTGTCGATCGACATTCAGCTGGTGTCGATCGACATTCAGCTGGTGTCGATCGACACTAAGCGTTTGTGTTGAGGATGTTGCGTCGATCGAGCTTGAATCGTCTGCTTTCTCCTTGGGTGTCGATCGACACACAGTAGTGTCGATCGACATCGACTCCGCAACCCTGATTTCTAGATCTTCAAACTTCTCGATTTCTTCAGTACTTAACCCTCTTTTCTGCACAGGCTGAAAGTTCCCTCCACACTGGATCTTGATGGCATTCACATGGTGTCTCGGATTCACATCGGTCTTTCCAGGGAGGAATCCCTCTTGTCTCTTCAAAGCTCCAGCAGTTTGAGAAACTTGAACATCCAATTGCCTGACATGAGTGCCTAGAGACTCAATTTTTCCATTCAGATCCGTGTACAAGGCATCAATCTTCCCATTGAAGTCCACGTTCATCTTCTGTTGGCCCTCCAGAATTTGCTCTAGCATAGACTCCATCTTATTGTCTTGTGCAGGAGGCTTTTGGTAAGAGGAAGAACCATAAGTTCTGTTGAAGGTGTTGCTCTGAAAAGGCTTTTGGTAGGAAGAACCATAGCCTTGCTGATTGTCGAATCTCTGTCCTTGAAGCCAACTCCATTGATGTAATTGACTTCTTCTTGCTCTTGCTGATTTTGTCGAATTTCTTTATTTTTCTCTTCAAAAACCCTAAACTTCTATGATTCTTAAAGTATGAGATTCTGCCTAAACAATGGCTGAAAAACTATATTTATAGGCCTAGGTTCGAATCTTCAATTCCCAAAAGGATTAGGAAAAGTCTTGGAGATTTCCTTTTCTTCAAAATATGGAAACTTCTTGATTCTGGAAATTGGAAAACCTAGTGTCGATCGACACTACATGGTGTCGATCGACACCTTGCGTGTATTTCCAGTCTTGACTTCATCACTTCGTGACTTCATTTCATTAAGCTCCAAAATGCATCCAAATCTCCAATTTATCTTCAATTGTACCTGAACATGTAAAGACTCTATATAGACTCGAAAATAGCCAAAAGACTCTATAAAAACACTTATATCATGGTATAAAAATGAGTAAAAACCATGATATATCACTTATCCTCGCTCCAATCGCTCAATCTCGCGGTCCTCGCGGGGTGTCGATCGACACTACATGGTGTCGATCGACACAAGTGCGTATCAAGCTCCTCTTGTGCGATCAGCTGCAGCACTTGCTCACTAGCATCCAACATCTTTGTGTAACCTGCAGCAACATCGTCTAAGTACTCAGCGTCCTTGGTTGAAGTCATCAATGCTCGCTGCAAAGGGTCTGTAGGATGGTCTTCTTTGAAAATCTCCTCAGCAAGGTTGGTGAGTGAATTGACATAGAAGGTCTGTCCATCAATTGTTGGCCTTTTGATCAGCTTCTCCATGTCAAAATTCATCACCAAATCACCAATATTCAGCGCGCTTCTCACATCAATGATGGCTCCAGCTGTAGCCAGGAATGGTCTACCAAGTATGAGAGGGTCTTTGGGTTCCTCATCATAAGCTACCACCACAAAGTCTGTGGGAATCAAACAATCTCCCACTCTGATAGGAACATCTTCCAAGACACCTTCAGGGATTCTGAGAGAACGATCAGCAAGAACTAAAGAGATTCTGGTGGGTTTGAAGTCTTTCATATCCATCCTAAGAGCAACTGAAAGAGGCATCAACTTGACACTTGAGCCTAAGTCGCACAGAGATCTCCCAAACTTGTCTGAAAAGATGGAGCAATCAAGAACAAAGCTTTCAGGATCTGAGAGCTTTTCTGGAAGCTTGTTCTGAATGACAGCACTAACTTGCTCTTATATCATCATCACTCCTTCCTCCATATCCATGTTCTTTGTCATCATCCATTTCAAGTATCTCTTTATCACTGGAGTAGTTCTAATGGCATCCACCAAAGGGATTTCAACTACTAGTCTATCCATGATAGCCTTGCATCTGGCATCAAGTAGCTCCTTCTTAGACTTCTTTAGTATCAAGGGGAAATGAATCTTTGGTTTGTAGACCTTTCTGCTGTAGCTTGCGTGGTCGTGGGCAGAACTGGTGTCGTCGGCAGTGAGCGTCGATCGATACCCCCCCTGGTGTCGATCAACACTCTTCTTTGAAATTGAGTCCTTAGCTTCAAGTTCGTCTGATTTGCTCGTGTCTTCGTGTTCCTCCGTGGGTGTTGATCGACACACAGTAGTGTCTATCGACACTGGCTCCGCAGCATCTTCTACATCTTCAAGCTCCTCGAATTCTTCAGTACTAAGCCTTCTCTTCTGCACAAGCTGAAGGTTTTTTCCACCCCTCAATGTGACAGCGCTCACATGGCGTTTGGGATTTGTATCGGTTTTCCCTCGAAGAAATCCTTCTTGCCTGTTAACAGCTTCTGCGGTTTGAGCAACTTGAACATCCAGCTTCTTCATATGAAAGTTCAAGCTCTCAATCTTTCCATCCAGGTCCTGATACAGTGAATCAATCTTCCTATTGAAATCCACTGTCATCTTCTGGTGTCCTTCCAAGATCTGCTCTAACATAGACTCCATTTTGTTGTCTTGAGCAGGAGGCTTCTGGTATGAAGAATTTCCATAGCTTCTTGTGTAATTGCTGTTGTTGTTCTGGAATGGGAGCTTTTGAGTATAACCAGAAGAGTTTTGATTCCCTGTGAAGGAACTCTTCTGATAATTCCCATTGAAACTCTTGTTTCCTTGCTGGTTCCCAAACCTTTGGCCTTGAAAGCCACCTCTGTTGATGTAGTTGACATCCTGATAACTAGCTTTTTAGCAGGTTAAACAAAACCTAAAGCTTGTCTATGTCATTGTAATACTTCAGGTCATCAATCCAAACAAGGGTGTGAAAGGTATTAATAATACAAGAGCTTGCAATAAAGCTAAGCAGATTCGAGTTAAATGGGGAGAAATTCTCTAAAAACTACTTGCAACTATAAAACAAAGAAGAAAACTATTTTAAAATCCCTACAAGAGAGTTATACAACTACTAGAAGACTAATAAATAATAAAACAGCCGATCTACTAATTTAATAAATTCAAAATGTAAAACCGGATTAACTAGACTATTTGATGGTGAATAGCAAGATATTTTAAAACTATTTATAAAAATCAAACGACTATAAATTTAACTCCACACAGTAACTTAAGATACTAAGCAATTTCTAAAATAATTGAAAGAGAAAGAACACAATTTATAGATTTATGAAATTATATTGCAATAATAAACTATTTAATTAAGGAATTTAAATAAACACAAACTAGAGGAAAATGATTATTGGGTTTTGAAAATACTAAAAACAGATTTAAGGCTGGGAATCCTTCTTAAGGAGGTTGAAAGTTCGAACTTGGAGTTTTTGAAAATATATTTTTACTCTTTTTAGGTAGTTCTCTAAACCTTAAGAAACCAAAATAGAATTATCCATGATGTGTGGTATAATTCCTTTCTTCACCCTTTCCTCCTAACCCATGATGTGTGGTGGAAAGAAAAGGTGAAGAACATTAAGAATGGATCTTAAAAGAAATGGTTTAACTAGCTCCCTAAACATCCATGATGTGTGGGAAAGGATGAGCTAGTCTCTTGGATTTGGTTTTAAGGGATTTCCTAAGTCTTGTTAGGATAAGGAAATCCCTAGATTAAAGAGATCTCCAAGGAGAATCTCTAGACCTTAAAACCCCCAAATCCAAGAAGAGTTTTAGAATGAAGTATAAAATAAAAACAAACCAAGAATTTAGTTTCAAACCTCCTTAATCATCCCAACCCCAAATCTTGGTGGATTACTCACAACTCATGTTCATATCTCTCTTAAACACAAGTTTAGAGCTGATGAACATAAGCGGTTTTTAAAATGAAGAAAGATTTTTTATCAAATACTTGTGGAAGATAATAAAATACTTTAAATAAGAAATATATATAATAAAAATAAGAGTTTTTAGGAACTAAACAAGAAGAACTATAGAACTCAAGAACACTTCAAGAACAAAGGAAAGCTTACTAGAATATAAAGAAGACTTTGAAAGAGAGAATATAAGTTTTGATTAAAAGCTTGAATGAAAACTGAATGATTATTACAAGCACACACACACTCCTTATATAGAGTTTTAAACATGGCTCTTGGCCTTAAAAGAGGGGTCAAGGGGCAAGAGACAAGGGGCAAGGGACAAGGGACCTCTCTAATCCCACTTTTACTAAAGCATAAACACTTTTTTGGAGCACTTTGCAAGTGGTATCTTTTGGTTCAGGTTCATGGATTGATCGATCTGTATCTTTTGAACTACTGCACCGTTTGACTTGAAATCACCACCAAATTAAAGCTAACTCAATTTCCTAAAACTCTAATGAAGACTGCCGAGGCTAAATCACAATGAAAAACCCTTCATCCGAGCTGATCGTTCAGTTAACGAAATTGTTCGCCAAACTTCCAGACGGACATGTTGTTACTTAAATAGCCGTATCTTCTGAACCACTGACCATAATGACTTGAAATAACCTCTGAACGAAAGATAACTCAATTTTCTATGAGTTTTATGAAGATTGCGGAGGCTGAATCGGAATGGAAAGTCTTTGTAAAGTCTGATCTTTAAGTCGCTTTAGGTGGCATGGATTTGAATTGGTTGCAACATCTCGGTACAGCAAGTCATATGACATCAATTTGCTCTCTGCTTGTTCCTAGCTCATCATCTTATGTTTCCAGCTTCCACATTGTCTCCAAATGCATAGAATAACCTGAAATGATGCATATATACAAAAGAAAATGCAAATGCTAATGCAAATGTTCTAAATCCTATAAATGATCAAATACTATGATTATACTTACCTATAAATGAAATATGGATGAAAATTTATTCTAAATGCATGGTAGATATGGGAAATATATGTGTATATCACATCCTCCTCTTCGCATTCTTCAGTCGGTTCGAATGTTTCCACTTCATTAGCAAAATGGACTTGCTTCTTCCCCACCAAGAGATTGTGTACGTTGTCTAGCTTCCTGTTGACTTAGCAATTTGGTTTCCTCCATTTGCACCAGCTTGTTGTCTCCTTTCAAAGTATGCGTTCTTGGTGCTGTTACAAGAGACTAAATTCTCTATAAGCACCACCGCGTCAGCTGGGTATCTGGTGTTGAAGTTGACATTGTTTGCCGCGTCTAAAGCCATCTGGTACCTCCAATCGATCCCTCGGTAAAAGATACTGATAAGCTGTGGCTCGCTAAAACCGTGATGTGGGCAGTCTCTTTGGTAAGCCTTGAATCTCACCCAAGAAGCCTGGAATGCTTCAGTAGGTCATTGGGAAAATGCAGTGATCTTCGTCCTCAGCTCTTCAGATCTCGCGTCATCAAAGAAATTGCATAAGAATGCATTCTTTGTTTCTTCTCAAATGGTCAAAGATCCTGGATCAAGCTGCTTCAGCCAATATGATGCATCTCCCACAAGCGAGTAAGGGAAAAGCTTGCAGAAAATATAATCATAGGACACTCCATTAGCCTTGATGCTTGATCCGAGGTCCTCAAATCTCTCAATGTGGTCCATTGGATGCTCATTAGGAAGACCATGGAAAGGATGTTGAGCCACCAGCGTGAAGTAAGTAGGCTTCAGCTCGAAGTCGTTCCTCTGAAATGCAGGAGGACGGATCGCAGCTCTATTGGCATAGAACTGGTTTGGGCGGTTGTACTCGCAAAGTGTTCTTCCACGTCCAACTTTTGCAAGGGCGGCTTGTATTGGTTGCTCAATGATAACACCTCCATTATCATCAAGTCTCTGTCCTTGGGCGTTCCTTCTATTGCCTTGTAGGTCGAATAGGTTGCCTTCATCGTCGCGTACCACAACCACAGCCTCAGCAATTGTCGTCTATGCAGGGTGTCGATCGATGCTCGTATGGGTGTCGATCTACACTCGTGCAGTCTTGCGGTTCGTACGTTCGAGACGACCAAGCTCTTGGTTTAATGCGATTAGTTCCTTGTCCTTGTTGCTTCTGGTACTGGGCATGCACCTGAAACCAAAGAAAAGAAACTAAATTAGTAACCAAAATAAAAACAAAACCCAGTCAAAATCCTAGTACTAGATTCCGTAGGCAGCTATTACTTCCCCGGCAACGGCGCCAGAAACTTGATAGGGCTCAGGTTTTACCCAAATAATCAACTACTGCAAGTGCACATCAATGCAGTTAAAGTATAAGGGGTACCGAATCCCAAGGGGAGTAGATGCTACACTAAGGTTTCTAAGTTCAGATTAAGCTAGATCAAATATCGAAATTAAATAAGCAACTAGGCGATTTAAGTAAATGAGATTAAAGCGGTGTAAGTTCAGGAGACTAAGGCGCTAGGCAAGGGTAGTTATCAGGTTAAATCAGAGAATGCAGAAATTATTCTTTTTAGGGATTTATTAAGAACCGTCTAGAACTCGAATCACTAAGTTAAAACCAATCAACTCTCGTTGCATAAGTTATCTATGCCTAAATTCCAGAATTTCAAATCTCTTTGCAAATTCAAACAACTAAGGCAAGCAATAAGAACATGTTCAATTGTTCACAAAATACCTAAACCAAATCTCTTTGCGAATTGATATTTTGATCACCTATGATTAGTTCAAGTTATTAATAATGATCTAGCATCTATTAAACAACCTAGGGTTTGATTTCTAAGTGATCAATTTCAGAAATCAAGTTAAGAATAAATCAAGGTGAAGATACAATTGATTTCCCTAAAAATCTAACGATTCTACAAACTCATCATTAACCCTAAATCACCCTAACATAACAAGCAAACTACTCAGACATAGAGATGAAAACACAAATCATGGCTGAAATAACTTGCATAAAATAAGAATAGACAATGATACAGGGGTTCGAAATCTGGCTCGGAAGAGTTAGAATTGTCTCCCCAAAAGCTCAGGATCAATCTCTCTCTAAGTCTCAAAAACAGAAAATAATGATAAGGTATATGGCTAAACAATGCCTGAAAACTATTTATAAAGGAAGATTTTCGTCCACGGTTAATCTTGTAATTCTTCAAAACTTGGACAAATTCCTTTTTCCGGTGGAAGTCCGTGAATTTGAGCCGGCTTCATTGGTGTCGATCGACACAAGTGGATGGTGTCGATCGACACCTTGCGTGTAAATCCACTCCGAGTTCATCACTTTGGCTGCTCCTCCAAAATGCTTCAATAAGTTCCAGAATCTCCCATTAAGCTCCAAATGCTCTCCATCCTGTAAAGACTCTAACGGGATTCCTAAACCTAACAAAAGATTCTATAAAAAGACTTATATCATGGTCCAAAAACGGGTAAAAACCATGATATATCAATATACAACCTTATATTATTTTCCATAAAAAGTGTTTCATTTTTGGCGAGCACTTAACCTTCCATGTTTGACCATGTAACTTACTTACATCCAGACCAAAAGGTCGGTAGATATCTCCACTCGTTAGTGATTCTTGCTCAGTTATGTACCCAGATTTAACCGTATATCTTCCAGATTTTGTAAAACTCCAGCCCAATAAATCTTGCCTGTTTTCCCTGGTATTGGGATTCCAGTGATCAGGGGTATATCTTCTGGAACAACCAGTTGTTCAAGTAGTGGCAAATTCCACGTTGATGTTAGAGGGTCAATCAGTTGATTGATTTTTAGCTCAGGGTAGTAGTTGTACCCTTTGCATGATGCTGATCTCGGGCGAGACGCTGAAATCAAGGGGTCATTCCATACATATATAAATTTGTGCATAGGATAAAGAGGTATGGAGATAAAGGGTCTCCCTGTCTTAATCCTCGTTTTGGTTTTACATGTCCTCTTGGATGGCCATTAATGAGAACCTTATATTGCATCGACTCAATGCACCACATCATCCATGTAATCCACTTTTCTGAAAACCCATTTTCGTAGTAAGTGCTATATGAAAGACCACTAAACTCGATCATAAGCTTTACTCATATCTGTTTTCACCGCCATATACTCACTTTTGCACAATTTATTCGTTCGTAATCCATGGAACATTTCCTGAACAATTAAAATACTGTCCGAAATAAGTCGCCCATCCACAAAGGCAGGTTGAGTCTCTGAAATCAGTTGGGGTAACAATCGTCACAGTCTTTGACACAAGACTTTCAAAATAATTTTGTATCCCACATTACATAAATTAATAGGTCGTAATTCCGTCATTCTAGTGGGTATTTGTCATGTTTAAACGCTGATCAAAAGATCCCAAAATTAGAAAGTTATTAACCATGTGTACCACTTCCTCCTTTATTATATGTCATGACCGCTGAAAAAATAGTGCAGTCATCCCATCCGGTTCTGGAACTTTTTATGGATGCATCATAAAGAGTGCCGATCTTACCTCCTCCCCTGTTGCCAATGCCGTCAAGATTTCATTGTCTCTCTTCGAAATTTCCAAATTTATTTCGCTCAGTGAATCCTCAAATAATGTTGGAGAAGTAGAGGTAAATAATTCATCAAAATATTCAACTGCTACTTCCTCCACTTTGTTTTCACATGCTACCCATATATCTTTTTTATTATGTAAACTCACAAGGAAAAATTAACTCTATAACAATAAGAAAAATAAAAACCTACAAATTAACCAAAAACTTCTCTTTTTCTCTCTCTATCTCTCTCTAACCATTTGGTTAGTTTGTTAATTTTTGTTTTTCTTATGATTATTCAATAAATTGACCCAACCCACAATTCTAATTATCATTACTAATTATAATAATAAAAATATTTTCTGCTAAAAAACCCTCAAACTATTTTTTTTACAAGATCAATCTTCACCTCAAAAAAATATATATCAATCTACCGATCTCAAAAGTCATCCGCTATTAACCTCTCCGTCAAACTAACGTTATATCGATGATGGACACAAAAACTCTCCGAACTTTGTTTCGGTGTCCAATTCCACCTCCGAGATTAAAAAACCTAAATTACGATCAAATCAGGAAAATAACGTTTAACAGAATATTGAATCTCTAGTTGCTGTTTTATTAAATCAATAACTTTGGCAGCACGTTTGTGAATCTCTAGTTGCTGCTTTAATCTCTGATAATTCCGAAGTAATTTTTCCGAGTTGCCTTTGTTGTTTACCGACTACTTATTCGTTGGTAAGGAACGTTATCCCCAAGTGTAATCCTGTCTTTTTCGCATGCATTTCTTTACAATAATCAGTAGGTACTATATTATTCACTATTCTTGGAGATAATAAATTGGTTTTACAATTTTGTATTGCGGTTTATAATTTTGGTATAAGTTATTCTTTCTACAATTGTTCATTTCTATCACATGTTGAAAAACTTTTATCCGTCTTATGTGTTAACAAATGCTTTACGTATAACTTAAAAATAAATATGATATATTTGTTGTTGTTTATGTTATTTGACTATAGGTGTATATAAATACTAGAATAGGACCCGCATATATGCGGATTTTTAAATAAATAATTTAAATTCGTAAAAATAAATTGAAAACAAAATCCGATAATCTATAAGGAAAAAATAAAATAAAATTTTATTAATATTTCCAATTATATTTTTTAATATTCTTATATAAATTAACTTTACTTCCAATGTCTTATATATATAATTATTTATTCTAAAATTTTAACGTATTATTTAATTTTTTAATTTTTTTCGAAAATTCCTTTTTTATTTAAAAATAATATTTTACCGAGATACGTGTCAAAATCTAAATCGATAAACTTGACACTCTTTCCTTTTATTTATTTATTTCTATTTTAAAAATAGATGTGTTTTTTTTTATGGATTGGTATATTTTTTATTTATAATATATTTCAATCAAAACACGTGTCGAAATCTTTTTGATTAACTTGTCATGTGTCGTGATCATGTGAATTACTAACTTTGACGCATCCAACTTTATATAAATAATATAAATAAATGTAGAAGGAAAAAGGATTAAAAGTTAATAGTTTAACTTTTGGTTTTTGGTGTACATTTGTACGTAGGGAGAAAACAAATTTACACCATATAAAATAAAGTATATTTGTAAACAGACCTCCTAAATTTTAAATGAAATCAAGTGCCATAATTCACTATTTTGTTTATTTATTGAATAGGCACGACCTTGCCAAAATGATATTTTTTCAAAATTTTCTCTCTGTTTTAAATTTTAAAAGAATAACAGATATTATAGACTTTATTTATTCTGAATTTATTAATAGAAATTCTCTGTTAAAAAATTGTTAATAGCGTATTTCGGTTTTATAGTTAGTAGGAATTATATTGTACTATATTAGCTGCTTTTAAAGAAGGAATTATATTATACTACATTATAGTTAGTAGGAATTATATTGTACTACATTATTTTGTGATTTTTTTTTTTGGTCAATTGATGAAGATGTGATTTTGGGCATGAATTTTGCTTACTGTTGGGAGGATTTTTGTGCCAAATACAAATGAATTCATGTCCTAAAAGTCATGTAAATCCAATATTATATTCCCACGAATTACAAAAAGAAAATTATTCATTAACATTGGCATTGGTTTCTTCTGTCTATAAAGGACTCCATATTATCTGAAATCAAAAGCAAGCAGGCCTTCAAGACTAGGAAGAGGACAATGGAAGAGCAATTTCTTCCGAGAGTAGAGGAGTTAGTCCCCAGTACAAAGACATGGCAAAGAACTCAGCTCACCGTCGAGCTGAAGGAAGTGAGCAGCTTGGCCGCTCCTATGGCCACCGTGACCATTGCCCAATACCTTTTGCCTGTCATCTCAGTCATGGTGGTCGCCGGCCACAACGGCCAGCTCCAGCTCTCTGGTGTCGCTCTTGCCACCTCCTTCACCTTCACAAACGTCTCCGGTTTCAGCATTATTGTAACTATGATATGACTCTCTCTTCCTCAATTCAAGAATCCAATAGACTCTCTCCTCCTCAATTCAAGAATCCAATAGACTCTCAAATCTTGAAAACGCATTGTGCAGTATCGATTAGTAGGTGCTTTGGAGACTCTTTGTGGCCAAGCTTATGGAGCCAAACAATAGGAAAAAATCGGAACCTACACATACTCTGCAATCGCCTCCAACATCCCATTTTGTTTCCTTATATCAATTCTATGGATGTACATCGACAAGCTTTTGATCTCACTCGGACAACACCCTGACATCTCCAGAGTCGCAGGCTCCTACGCCTTTTGGCTCATACCGACTTTGTTCGCCCACGCAATTGTCATACCACTGACCCGGTTTCTAATGACACAAGGGTTGGTTATTCCTCTGCTCTACACTGCCGTGGCCAGTCTTCTGTTCCGTATCCCGGTTTGCTGGATTTTGGTTTCTGTGTTTGGTCTGGGAAGCAATGGAGCTGCTTAGGCTATTAGTGTGTCTTTCCGGTTTTATGTGTTGATGCTCGCTTGCTATGTGAGATTCTCCAGCTCTTGCAAGAAGACTCGCGGCTTTGTATCTGATGATTTTGTGTCTTGTGTCAAGCAATTCTTCCATTACGGAATCCCATCAGCAGCAATGACTTGGTATTTCATTTTTTTATGTTTCTCGGCGGTCAAGTTAAGCAATGAGTTACACACACACTATAATACTTCCTCCTATCTCGCTTGTATTGTTTTTGATAGCCTAGAATGGTGGCTATTTGAGCTACTCATTCTCTGCTCAGGTGTTCTTCATAGCCCAAAAGTCTAGACCTCTGTTCTTTCAATATGGTAAGTATCATATAGAATAGACTTCTTATATATCTTTTGTTTTCTCTTTCGATATGGTAACCCGATTTTTGTTTTTTTCAGTCTTACAATCGTATTTTTGCACTACGTGCTTGCAGCTGGAATCGGAGCGTCTGTGAGGTATGATTTTAGTTCCAAACCAAAACATCTTCAACAATTCTTTTCCCCAACATTGTGATTGGTTTCTTGCAGCACACGCGTGTCAAACAATTTGGGAGCTGTGAATCCTCAAGTTGCTAGGATATCAGTATTGACAGGGCTTTGTCTCTGGCTGATAGAGTCAGCTTTTGAAATTGTATTTATACATAGCATTTCTTATTATAGAAACGTTTTATCATAGGAAAAAGAGAAATGACATATTATTGATATCCCATATATATTAATAACATTTTTAAATAGTAACCTTAATCTTATATATTATTTATAATGGTGTCATTTTGCTGTCATTACCAAAATCATTCTCAATAAACATACAAAAATGGACTTATGTTACAAGATTAATTACATGTTATGCCACTCACATAAATTTGGTTAGACAATAGTTTATATTATTTATTTATACATACATCATTTAATTCAGGGGCAATTGGCAAAGTAATAACTTTTGTAATTTGAAAAATACACTGCTTTAATTTTTATTATTATTAAATTTATTGATAAATAAAAAGACTATTTTGACCAGATTTTAATAATATATATTTTTATAAATTAAAATAAAATTCGAAAATTAACTATATGAGAGATATTTAATTAGTAAATCTTAGGATTTTCTCTAAATTATATATTTATATAAATATTTTAATTAGATAAATCTTAAATCATATAAAAATTAATATTTGAGAAATTTTGTCATAGGTGGTAAAACAAGAGGAAAAACTAGAAAATCAAACTTTATAAAATAAAGAAGGAATAGTTTATAGTTGTTAGACTATGGAGAGCGACGGAGCCCCTAGGGTTTTGAGGTTAAGAGACCAAGATGCGACGATGGAGGATGCGGGGGAGAGAACGAGACCACCGGGAGACCCACCCGATGCTACTGTCTCTTGGGCGAGGAAGGTAATAGGTACAAACGCGGGTGGGATGCCAGTTCCGGATGCCTTTATAGCAGAGAGATTAACGGTAGAGTTCCCTCAGGGGGAGGATGGTAAGGCGGAAGTCACGATCGGAAGGGAGGTTTTAGAGGCGATGAACGGAATGTGGAAGAGATGCATGATAGTTAAAGTCATGGGACGAAATATTGCGATTCCAATCTTGCAACGAAAGCTTAGAGAGATATGGCAGCCGAAAGGTTCGATGCACGTGGTGGATCTACCGCGCCAGTTTTTCATCATCCGTTTTGAGTTGGAGGAAGAGTATCTTGCAGCTTTAACCGGGGGACCATGGAGGGCTTTCGGAAGTTACTTGATGGTGCAAGCATGGTCACCGGACTTTGATCCGTTAAGAGATGATATTCTTACAACTCCGGCATGGGTGAGGCTTACAAACATCCCGGTTAATTCTATCATAAAGCTATCTTGATGGGAATAGCTCGAGGATTAGGCAGACCAGTTTGTGTGGATCTCACAACACTTAATGTTGAAAGAGCCAGATTTGCAAGAGTATGTGTGGAGGTGAATTTGGCAAAACCTTTGAAGGGGACAATAAGTATTAATGGTGAGTGGTACTTCGTGTCGTATGAAGGTCTGCCTAACATATGCTCAGTTTGTGGTATGTATGGTCACTTGGTGCATACATGTCCATGAGTGGTTAAGGAGAAAGTTGCGAGTGTGGTGCAAAATTCAGAAAAAGGCGACGAAAGAAACATTACACAATCGGAGGATGGTTTCACGGCAGCTAGGAGGCCGCGGAGGAAGGAGATCATTCCGCCGAACACGGTGGTATCAGGATCAGAAACGGCCAGAGTAGATTCAGGAAGGTATCTGCGCGAGATCCCGGCGAATCCGGGGCTTGAGAATATTGAGATGTCAAACAAATTTGGAAGTCTTGCGGATAATACGGACATAGGTGGATCGAGGGAAATCGTAATATTTGGGGAGACAAATAAGGAAAACATGATATTCGGAGCTAAACCGGGGCAAGGAAAGCGTGGAAAGCAAGTCGGTGTGATACCGCGTAACGAGAGGGAAACGATTTTAAACGGTGGGCCTAGGAAGGGCGAGAGTGCTAAACGGGCCGGGAAGAAGCCTGTTGACCATTCACATAACAAAACTCAGAAAAATATGAAAAATAGGAATAAGCCCACGAGAGGCCTGGTGTTTGGCCCAACTCGAGGAGAGCTCGAGCTTTCTGAGTCCGGGAAAAGGCTCAGAGGAGAGAAGGAAAGTTCGGGAAGAGCCGGTGGGGTCTTTGTCGATGGTTCACAACTACAGAGTAAGGAGATCACAAGATCGAATGCAAATGATGAGGAATCTGCCAAATCAAATCCGAGAGATGAGGTTATGCAGCAAGAATTAGGGTCGCATAAGGCGAACTCAGAGGAGGAGACGAGTTCGACGGCTGCATAACGGGGTTCCCCGGCGTTTCAGTGGTTACTAATGTATATTACTCCAATGAATTGTGTTTTATGGAACTGCCGGGGGGCGAATAAACCCAATTTTAGAAGAGCTATTCGGTATATCTTGAAGAAGTATAAGACCGATGTGTTAGCTTTGTTCGAGACTCATGCGGGAGGTGATAGGGCAAGGAGGATCTGTGAAGGGTTGGGATTTGATAGATCAGCAAGAGTGGATTCGGTGGGGCAGAGGGGAGGATTGTGGTTGCTCTGGCGAGCATAAGTAGGAGAGGTTACAGTTGTGGACTTGGCAGACCAGTTCATATACGCTACGGTTTCGAACGGTGAAGAATGTACTCATTTAATCGTCATTTATGCGGCTCCCACGGTGAGTCGGAGGAGCGGATTGTGGGGACAGTTGCGGAGTTTGGTTCAGAATATTGATGGACCGTTGATCATGGGTGGCGATTTTAACACCATTATTCGATTAGATGAAAGAACCAGAGGGAATGGAAGGTTGTCTCCAGATTCTTTAGCGTTTGGAGATTGGATGAATCAATTATCTTTAATTGACATGGGATTTCGAGGTAGTAAGTTCACTTGGAAGAGGGGAAGAGAAGAGAACACGTTTGTTGCTAAGAGATTAGATAGGGTCCTGTGTTGTGCTCATGCTCGCTTGAAGTGGCAGGAAGCGACGATCACTCATCTACCTTTCTTGGCTTCAGACCATACACCTCTGTACGTGCAGTTGGTGCCGGAGCAGAGAGGGAACCCATTGAGGAGACCCTTCCGTTTTGAAGCAGCGTGGTTAAAACACGAGGGGTTTAAGGAACTTCTATTGACATCCTGGAATGGGGGGATAGCTACTCCGGCAGCATTGCGAGGTTTAAAAGAGACACTTCAAACACTACAAGAATAAGTTAACATAGCTACAGTTTTTGTGACAAAAAAAATTGTAGTTAAATTTTGTTACATTTGTGACAGAATAAGTTAACATAGCTACAGTCTTGAGTAAATATATACTGTATAGTTTTGTTTCTTTTGTTCTTCAGGCTATTGCTTTTTTTTTGTGATTATGATAAGAAAGTGTCTTCTCCTAGCATATCTGATAAGTTGAAGGTTTTTCTTCAGGTGGAAGGGAAGTTACCACTGCCTACGAATGTGGCGTCTAGGATGCTAGATGGCGCCGTGAAGCTGCCAAGACAGTTGTATGGTGAAGGCGGAGGATAATCATATTTGCTTTAGTTTTCTCTGGTTTTTTGCTTCTGATGATTGTAGGTTAGTATCAATTCTCTTATACTGGTATTTGGTGCTGTTTAGTAATACATTAGTAGAGGTATAATAGTTGGATTATTGTAGATGTAAAACTTTATGGGTTTTAAATGTTGAATCTTTAGACTAATAATTTTTTAATCTCATTTTTTTATATATTGTAATTAATTTTTTTTTTAACTAAAAATTTATAAGTAGTTACATAATATTTGTAGCTATTTGTGGTTTTAGTCAAATATTTGCGACAAAAAAAGTGTAACTTACATCTAATTGTTGCAATTAAATTGTGACAAATTGTAGCACATTTGCTACAAAACTTTAAAACTATTTGTAGGTATCAGTAAAATTGCCACCAATTTGCTACCAATTTGCTACAAACTATATCGTATCTAATTACGACAAAATCGATTTGTGAGTGATTTGTATCAATTTTGTTACAAGTTGCTACAAAATTCAAATAGCTACGCCCCCATACTCGCGAAAAATATTTGTAGCAAGTCGTTACTATAATTTTTTTTTGCTACAAAAAAAAAATTATACCCACATAAAAAATTGTAGTTATGTTTATCTATTCTTGTAGTGAAAGATGGAATAAAGAAGTTTTCGCGGATGTCCAACGGAAAAAGATCGATTAATGAAAGAGCTCAAAGAGATTCAAGACAGGATGGAACGGGTCCACACAGATGACTTGTTAAATGAGGAAGCGAATCACTGTAAGGAGTTGGATGTAGTACTGGAACAGGAGGAAATGATTTGGTTCCAGAAAGCCCGTGAGAAGTGGATAGTGCTTGGGGATCGCAATACAAAGTATTACCACACAACTACCATAGTGAGGAGACGGCGTAATAGGATTGATATGTTAAAGGATCCGGATGGAGTTTGGGTGTCAGAGCCAGGGTTATTGGAGAACATGGCTATCACATACTACACCAGACTATACTCTATGGAGGATATTGATTAAACGGTTGAGAAGTTGCCAGGAGAGGGGTTCCCAGCCTTATCAAGGGAGGAGGTAATGGACTTAAAAAAACCTTTTACGGCTTTAGAGGTGGACAATTCTGTCCGGAGTATGGGGAAATATAAGGCCCAGGGCCAGATCGATTTTAACCTATATTTTATCAGGACTGTTGGGATGTTGTAGGGGACTCTGTGGTTTGGTTTGTTCTGGATTTCTTTGCAACAGGGCAACTACCAGAGGTGACAAATGACGCTTTAGTGGTTCTCATTGCCAAAGTTTTGAAGCCAGAGACGATTATGCAGTTTAGACCCATTAGTTTGTGTAATGTATTATTTAAAACAATTACTAAAACTATGGTGTTAAGATTGAAGCGTGTGATGCCAAACCTAATAGGACCAGCACAAGCGAGTTTTATCCCGGGGAGACTGAGTACAGATAACATTGTGGTGGTGCAGGAAGTGGTACATTCGATGAGGCGTAAGAAGGGGAGAAAAGGCTGGATGCTTCTTAAACTTGATCTTGAAAAGGCCTATGATCGCGTAAGATGGGATTTTCTGGAAGACACACTGCGAGTAGCTCATCTCCCAGAAGAGTGGATTAGATGGATTATGCAGGGAGTTACTGGTCCTTCCATGAGCTTGTTATGGAATGGAGAGAGGACAGAATCCTTTAAACCAGTGCGTGGATTATGACAAGGTGATCCTCTCTCCCCGTACCTGTTTGTGCTCTGCATAGAGAGACTTTGCCACTTGATAGAGGGCTTGATAGCGTCAAAGGAGTGGAAGCCGACTAGCATAACTAGGGGAGGACCAAAGTTGTCTCACATCTGTTTCGCAGATGATTTAATTTTATTTGCGGAGGCATCATTGGCGCAGGTTCGAGTGATTAGAAGGATGTTAGAGAGATTTTGTGTCGCCTCAGGAGAGAAAGTAGGTCTCGAGAAATCCAAGATATTCTTTTCAGATAATGTTTCGCGTGAGTTGGGGTCTTTGATTAGCACGGAAAGCGGTATCCAATCTACACGAGAACTAGGAAAGTATTTAGGAATGCCGATCCAGCAGAAGCGAATTAACAAGGACACGTTTGGGGAAGTAGTGGAGAGAGTCTCATTGAGGTTAGCGGGCTGGAAGGGACGGCTACTGAGTTTTGCAGGTCGAATAACCCTTACAAAAGCAGTTCTATCATCTATCCCGGTGCACGTGATGAGTACGATTGCATTACCAAAAGTAACTCTTAAAAGATTAGATCAAATCTCAAGGTCTTTTCTCTGGGGAGATACTATGGAGCACAGAAAACAGCATCTCATTGCCTGGAAACTGGTCTGTAGACCCAAGAGAGAAGGAGGGTTGGGGGTTAGGCTCCCTCAGGATGTGAATAAGGCCCTACTATCTAAGTTAAGCTGGCGTCTTCTGCATGAGGACTCAAGTCTGTGGGAGAGAGTGGTACAAAGTAAGTACAAAGGGCAGGGGATATCGGACATGACATGGACTATCGTAAAGAGTAATTGGTCACCACTTTGGAGAAGTGCTATGACAAGTTTTCGAGAAGTGGTAAAACCGGGATTAAGTTGGATACTAGGGGACGGAAGACAGATTCAGTTCTGGCAAGATAAGTGGCTGTTAAAGGTTCCGTTATTAGAGATGGCAGAGAGCATAATCCCGGAGGAGATGCTAGGTTTGAGTGCTAGTGACCTATGGAGTGATGAGGGGGGATGTAGATTAGATCGTATAGTCCCGTACATTTCTTCACATGTGAAGCTGCAGCTTTTGTCTATGGTTGTGGATAAAGTCACGGGAGCGAGGGATATAATTACGTGGGGAGAAAGTCAGGACGGAAGGTTCACAGTGAAAGCTGCTTACTCGTTCGTGACCCGTCAGCCAACAGCAAATCCAAATATGCAGAGTTTTTTCGACAGAGTTTGGCAAGTCGTAGCTCCGGAGAGGGTGAAAGTGTTCCTCTGGTTAGTAGGAAACCAGGTGCTGATGACTAACATGGAGAGACAAAGACGACACCTATGCATCACCGGAGTTTGTCAATTATGCACAGGAGCCGAGGAATCAATGAGTCACGTCCTTAGAGATTGTCCGGCTATGGCGGGTATTTGGAATCGGATTGTTCCACCAAGCAAACAGCAGGTTTTTTTTTGCTGAGACGATTCTAGAATGGACGTATACGAACCTTGGTGATAGTTCGGAGATGGGAGGATGCCCATGGTCAACGATCTTTGCAGTGGCAATATGGTGGGGTTGGAAATGGAGGTGTGGTTATATATTCGGGACAAATGGGAAATGCCGTGACAAAGTAAGATTCATTAAAGACCTGTCCAAGGAAGTAGCCACGACGCATATGAGCGTGAGAGGTAGGGCTTAGAGGGTAGAAAGAGTGGAGCGGTTAATAGCTTGGATTCCACCAAGGGTAGGCTGGTTTAAACTCAACACAGATGGAGCATCCCACGGTAACCCGGGCCTAGCTTCTGCAGGAGGAGTAATACAAAACGGAGAAGGAGATTGGTGTGGGGGTTTTGCTTTAAACATCGGGATATGTTCAGCGCCGCTCGCAGAACTGTGGGGAGTTTACTACGGCTTGTATATGGCCTGGAACAAGAACATCAGACAACTGGAGCTAGATGTGGACTCTCAGATTGTGGTGAGTTTTCTGACAGGAGGGATTAGAGAGAATCATCCTCTGTCTTTTCTGGTACGGTTGTGCCACAGCTTCTTATCAAAGGACTGGTCAGTCCGAGTGTCGCATGTGTATAGGGAGGCTAACCGTCTTGCGGATGGGTTAGCTAACTATGCTTTTTCTTTACCAATAGGTATTAGTATGTTTGATTCCCCGCATGAGGAGCTTATTTCAATTTTTATGGATGATGTTAATGGCGTGACAAGAGCACGGAATGTGCTTATGTAACATTTTTCGTTTTTGGAGTTATAAATAAAGTGGAGGAGACAATTGTCTCCTTATTCAGACCAAAAAAAAATTAATATTTGAGAAATGTCTATACAAATATAAAACTACTTTTAGTAGAATAATATATAGATAAGTATATAATATAAAAATCTTATGATTTATTTTTCCTTTTTTCCCTATGAAAAATATATTTTTATAGAATATTATATAGATTAGTATAAAATTAAGATTTTAGAATTTATAAATAAAGGAAATTCTAAATATTTATTATTTAGTTTCAAAATGTTATTTTATTTTGATTTTATTAAATAATTTTAAATTATAAGAATTCAAAATAAAGTTATTTAGTCATTTCATATATAATTATTTCTAAAAAATTTATAAAATAATAAAGGTGTAGTTTTCAAATTATAAACTAGTTTTGGTGTATTTTCCCAAATTTTCTCTTTAATTTATGAAGATATTTTTTTTTTCTATTTCTTACCAAAAATATATCATACTAATTATTTTTTAAACACTATATTTCTTCTCTTATTTTTGTTTAAACTTAATTTTGTAAGAAAAAAAGCATCACAACATCCATATAGTAAAAAAAAAATATATAAATTTTTTTATACATGTGTTATAATTCGAATTTTTAAAAATAAATATAAATTAATCAAATGATAAATAAATATGAGTATGTTTTAAAAAAGTCTCATATTGGAAATGAGGATGTATAGATGATTCAAAAATTATTATAAAAAGAACATAAATGATAAAAAAAACACTGTTCAATAAAAAAGCTTGATTAATTAGTCATCCATATTTATAAATATTTTTTTGGTTTAATATGGTTTGTTAATAGAACCATATTAATTAACCAAATAATATAAATATTTAAACTTGATAACGAGTTGAAATATTATACCAAAAAGTCGAAATATTAAAAATAGTTTAATATGGTATAAAAAATAATATTATAAATATTTTCTTTCTTTATGAAGAAAACAACATTTAATTTATGAAGATATTCTCTTTCTTTCTATTTTTTTTTATCAAAAATATATCATATTTGTTATAAAACAAAATCCCACATTGGAAATGAGGATGTGTAGATTGTTCAAAAAATCATTATAAAAAAATATAAATGATAAAAAAACTGTAAAAGTAAAAAGGTTGATTTAATAGCTTTCCATACATATTATTCACATATATATAAAACTGACTAAATTATTTTTATTTTAAATAATTTTAAAATCATTTTTATTAAAATTATTTATATATTTCCCTGCGCAGGTGATCACCTAGTTCAAAGTATTACATAAAACCTAGATCATACACAAGTACATAAAAAAGGATAAGTTCAAAGAACAAATATCCAAAAACAAGTACGACCGCTACAATGCAAACCAAAGCAATCACCGACTTTTTTTGTCCCTCCATCTGATCTTACCCTTATCATCCTTAGGTGATGATGTAAGCATCAATGCTAATACATCAGTACTTGACAAGGAGCACGGAAACAGGATGCATGAAGAGGAGAACATGAAGCTGAGGAAAGCTAAGGAGACATGTGAGCTAAGTTTAGCTCAAATAGAAGTAAAGGCTTTCAAATGGGATGTGACCATTTGTACTCTTTTTCCTTATCCTTGGTTTTATCCCAATGGGTTTTCTAGGAAAGTTTTTAATGAGGCAAATCGGTTTACATGTTTTAAACCCATTCAAAGCTCCAATGGACTCAATGGAGAGCAACGATCAGTTATTGAGTCACTCCGGCCAAACCAAGATGAACCAAGCAACAAATCTAATTTTTTTGGATTCTCAACTCATCAGAGGTCTACGGAGAGTTGGAATCAAGGCGAAATTCATTTTGGTTTAGGAGATATTAATTTTACAAGTTGGGTAAACCGGAGCTTTCCCGATTTGGACATAGGAGCACTAAATGGAGGATTTCGACCGAACCAGAAGGAAATAAGCTACAAACCGACTTGTCGTGGAATCTTGACTCAACCAAGAAGCTCTTCGAATTGGTTTCACATAAAAACGGTTCATATGAGAATGTTATACAACTTCTAAACCGGAGGAGCCACAACCAGCTTTTACTCGACTTTCCTTATTTAGATGCTTCCACACTTGGAAAGGTCAATGCACAACGGTCATATTACATTTATGTGGGACGACAAGGAGCTTCTAGAAGACTATCCAGCCATGAAATTATTCAGAAAATATCAAGATACAAGTCATCAAAGCAATATCATCTCCAACGGCTAGAAGATCATTCCCACATCTTTTCTGCTTGATCTTTGCCTTATATTTAATTCATATTACCGTTAGTTTTCTTTATTCTGAGCACTATATAAGCTCATTGCCTTTGTATCTTTTCATTAACCAAGTTATTAATCAGAAAGTATTATTTTTGTTTCAAAGAAATCTCTCTTTGCATTCAAAGTGTTCCTGCGTTTTTATTAAGTTCTTTTGAGTGATTCAGAGAGCTTGTGAGGCGTGTAGAATCTAGTTGTTCTTGTGAGGATTAGCCCTTGAAGAACTAGAGTCTAACTCTTGGTGTTTGGAGTTCAAACACAAATCGGTTTATCAAATCATCAAACCCTTCATCCATCCCATTTCGGCTCTAAGCTAAGATTTCAGAGGCAAACAATACTTGGATCATTTTCCAGTCTTGTGTCAGGTGACGACTCCAAACAAGAGTCTACAAAACAACAAGATTGAAACTTATCATCCTCAGTATTCAAGAACCGATGATTTACTCTCCCTTAGCACTTCTGCAATTTACCAAAACACAAATAAATTCAGATTTTGAGAGTCATATTGAATACGATTAATCTGAACTCAAACGAAAATACACAAAAGAGGAACCTAAGGATAGTAAGGTAACTCTATTATAACCATTTGCAAGTCATTTTGCAGAGATAGACATAAATAAGAATTTGCAAAGCGTGCCCTACAAAGAAGTATAACTCAGATCACAATACCCAAAGTAAAACCTTAAGAGATTAATCACCAACGAAAACCAATTTCTTACATGCGAATATGATTCTCTTCTTTTCCTTCTGAGCTTCACATTTTTTTTTCCTCATTGTTTAAAAAGTAGCTTCTCTTCTTGCTTTGAGTCATTCTCAGCCCTTAAAGATCAACACATTAACCAAGTTAGAAAAAAAAAACATAAACACAGACATTACAACAACATAAATTCCATGCTAACAATTTCAGCAAATTATGTGAGTTTATCTACAGAAATCTACATACTTCATTTGAAGTCTACACAAAAATTCTATTGAAGAAGTCTCCATATCCGGTTCCCGCCCATTTAGTTAAAAAAAAATTGATTTCCTGCTAGATTTAATTTGAAATTCAGACTTTTTTTTGAAGTCTACAAACGAAGTCTTCCAATGATGTCTCTTTAACCCTAAACCCTAAATTGAAAATTTTAGATTAAAATTTATATGATACATTAATTTTGTTAGCATATTCACAATTTAGAGTTATAATAACAAAGATATGAACCCTAAATCGTGAAGCACTATAAACTATGATTCATATAGAATTTGTGTTTACCCTGACAATTACTTTTTTATACCCTAAACTTTAAACCTCAAACCCTAACCCTTTTACATTGTATACTCATGAAACTTATAATGTAGACTTCTTTAGAAGACTTCATAGGGTTGTATTGGTTTCTAACATAATTTGTCTTTGTTGATTTAAATTGATTTATTAGTATGAAATTTTGTTTTTTTATAGATGCATAATGCATATGTTTTGTTTATGTATACAAATTTTATATCAAATTATTTTTTATGATTTTAATAATTTAAATTTAAGAAATAATTACGAAGTATACTTTTTTAGAAGTAAAGAAGTCTACAAACAAATTCTTCTTTAGAAGTTTACAAAGAGTAGACTTCGTAAGCAGATTTCCGTGGGTTAAAGTCGTCATTGTGGCGAATGTTTTTTGTTTGGTCACAAGGGAGGGAGCTGTAATTTCACTACCCCTATGGATTACTTTTGCTAAACATATATGTAATAGATGGTTTATTTTTGTAAACAAAATCAACTATGTAATAGATCATTTTTAGCAATTCCCACTACATTTTTTTAACCTTAAATAGAATGGGATACAAGGTGAATACAAAGCTGAATAGAAACACGAATAAACGACAAGGAGAAAAAGTTTTTCTGAAAAACAATAGTTTTTTATACTTGGCTAATACAAATATTAACTTAATCACCTTGTCATCTATCTAATTGTACCATTTAACTTTGTTATTCACTTAGTTGACTCAATTTTATATCTACTTTTTCGATATAATAGAAATCTTACTTTTTTGTCAATATGAATTATGTTATAAATTAATATAACAAGGTGAGATAATAATACGTACATGACACATGTTAAATTCTGAAATGCCACGTGCCAGCATATCAAAGCTCTGAAAAAAACCTTATTTTATTATATAAGATATGTGTGTATGTATTATTATTTGATGGTTTGTGGAATTAAAGGAGAGAGAGAGTAAATGGACGAAGAGGAGAGATAAGAGAAGTGGATTTACTTCTTGCTGCTTACTTTATTACTTCTATATGTTGTACTCATGTCTCTCTCCTAATTACAACAATCGATACAATCGATCTCTTTATATACGGGAAGAGAGTCAGTCGACTGTATGAAGACAAAATAATGGATAAGCATTGTTTTAACACTTCCCTTGATTATCCATTACTAATGTATTATATATTGCCTCGTTAAAAATTTAATTATGGAAAAACTCATTTGAGATAAAAACTATGACAAGAGAAAAAGAGTGCAGTGACGTTCTTCATTTAATATCTATCACTGTGAAGTTGCGTGCTGCCTCGTTAAAAACATTTCCATGGAAAACCCCAATGTGGCAAAACCATGACAAAGGGAAAAAGAGTACAACAACAGCAAACTCCCCCTGGAAATGATGGATCTCATCTTCTCTTCCCAAATCTCGTAAATGCAGCATTCCAATACTATGAACATGCTTCTTGAATGTTGTAGTAGGAAGCGACTTTGTGAAGAGATCATCTGTGTTGTTACTTGAGCGAACATACTGAATATCGACTTCTTTATTTGTCTCCAGCTCTTTAGTATAAGAGAAAAATCTTGGAGAGATATGATTTGTTCTATCGCTCTTGATTTAACCTTCTTTAATTTAAAGAAGTGGCGACCAAAGTTTGCTTATGGGATCGCCAAGAGATCGCAATTCCACCAAATGTGAAAACATATCCAATTTGCGACCGAGCCTTATGCGGGACAGATAAATATCTTGTATCTGAAAAACTAACCAGACCAATCTCGAGGTTTCTAAAATAATAATAGCCAAGAACAATCATACCTTTGAGACAACAGAATATATACTTTATTCCGTTTCAATGTATGTAATTGGAGATGAGCTGAATCTTGCAAGTATATAAGTATCAAAAGGTACACTGGTAAAATTTCCAAGATATATAAGCTCACCGATATGGCTCATATAAGGTACTTTTGAAACAATTAGCATTTTCTCTACAAATGCTTTAAAGTAATATCCTTCCATGAAAATTCAATATAACATCTCATTCATTAGATTTTTTAATTTTGGAATAACTGAGGACAATGTTGTCCTTCCAAAGTCTTTAATTCCAAAATATTATACGGCTTATAATAACTCTTTAGGAGTTATGATGATCATCATTATTTGATTTGATCAAATAGGAGTTATCATGGTTTTTACCCGTTTTTAAGCCATGATATAAGTATTTTTATAGAGTCTTTTGCTAGTTTTGGAGTCTTTTTAGAGTCTTTACAGGATGGAGAGCATTTGGAGCTAAATGGGATTTTATGGGACATTTTGGAGCATTTTGGAGAAGCAGCCGAAGTGATGAAGTCAAGAGAGTGAATTCACGAGCTGAGTGTCGATCGACACCATCAGTGTCGATCGACACCAAGGAAGGTCGGCCAAGTTTCCCCAATTCCATCAGAAAAAGGAAATCACTCAAGTTCTGAAGAATTACAAGTCTGCCCTTGGACGAAAAATCCTCTTTTATAAATAGTTTTCAGGCATTGTTTAGCAAAACACCTTATCATTATTTTCTGTTTTTGAGACTTAGAGAGAGATTGATCCTGAGCTTTTGGGGAGACAATTCTAACTCACCTGAGCCAGATTTCGAACCCCTGTATCATTCTCTATTCTTTTATGCAATTTGTTTCAGCCATGATTTGTGTTTGCATAATTATGTCTGAGTAGTTTGCTAGTTAGGTTAGGGTGATTTAGGGTTAGATGAAGAGTTTGTAGAATCAATAGAACTTTAGGGAAATCAATTGGATCTTCACCTTGATTTGAACTTAACTTGATTTTCTGAATTGATCACTTAGAAATCAAACCTTAGGTTATTTAATGGATGCGAGAGCATTATTAGTAACTTGATCTAATCATAGGTGAGCAAAATATCTATTCGCAAAGAGATTTGGTTTAGGTATTTTGTGAACAAATCGAACCTGTTCTTATTGCTTGTCTTAATTGTTTAAATTCGCAAAGAGATTTGGGATTTAGGAATCTTGGCATAGATAACTTCTGCAACGAGAGTTGATTGGTTTTAACTTAGTGATTCGAGTTCTAGACGGTTCTTAATAAATCCCTAATGAACTTAGATTCTGCATTCTTGGATTCAAACCTGATAATTACCCTTGCCTAGCGCCTTTGTCTCTGAACTTACATCGCCCTTTTAAACTCGTTTACTTATTTCTGCATTGCTTTTAGTTTACTTAAATATTATTCGCCTAGCATAATCTAAACCTAAAAACCATTAGTGTAGCATCTACTTCCCTGAGGATTCGATACCCCTTATACTTCAACTGCATTGCTGTGCACTTGCAGTAGTTAATTATTAGGGTAAAACCTGAGCCCTATCAAGTTTTTGGCGCCGTTGCCGGGGAAGTAATAGCTGCCTATGGGATCTAGTATTAGGATTCTGTCTAGGTTTTACTTTTATTTTTGTTACTAATTTAGTTTTATATCTTTTGTTTCAGGTGCATGCCTAGTACCAGAAGCAACAAGGAAGAATAACTAGTCACTTTGAACCAGGAAATCAACCGTTTCGAACGTACAAACCGCAAGTCTGCACGAGCGTCAAACGACACAACAAGCGTCGATCGACACACACCCTTAGTGTCGAACGACACCGTTTGTATCGATCGACACCTTGCGCGGACAGAGATGGCTGATCCTGTGATCATGATTCGCAACGAGGCTGGAGACTTTATTGACCTACAGGGCAAAAGAAGGAACGCCCAAGGACAGAGACTTGATGAGGCTGGCGACGTCATAGTCGAACCAGCGATACAAATCGCCGGTGCAGAAGCTGGACATGGAAGAACACTAGGCGAGTACAACCGCCCATACCAGTTCTATGCTAATAGAGCTGTGATCCGTCCTCCTGCATTTCAGAGGAATGACTTCGAGCTGAAGCCTGCTTACTACACTTTAGTGGCTCAGCATCCCTTCCATGGTCTTCCTAATGAGCATCCCATGGACCACGTTGAGAGATTCGAGGACCTCGCATCAAGCATCAAAGCTAATGGAGTGACCTATGATTATCTCTTCTGCAAGCTTTTCCTTTACTCGCTTGCTGGAGATGCATCACACTGGCTGAAGCAACTGCCACCAGGATCTTTGACCACATGGGAAGATACAAAGAATGCATTCCTGTGCAATTTCTTTGATGAAGCGAGATCCGAGGAGCTGAGGATGAAGATCACTACATTCTCTCAAGGACCAACTGAAGCATTCAAGGCTTCTTGGGTGAGGTTCAGATCTTACCAGAGGGACTGCCCACATCACGGTTTTAGCAAACCACAGCTTATCGGTATCTTTTACCGAGGGATTGATTGGAGGTACAAGATGACCTTAGACGCTGCGAGCAATGGCAACTTCAACACAAGGATTCCAGAAGATGCGATAGAGCTTATTGACAATTTGGCTTCTAGTAACAGCACCAAAAACGCAGACTTCGAAAGAAGACAAAGCGTAGGAGTAGCTGGAGGAAGCCAAATCGCTGAAGTCAACAGGAAGCTGGACAACGTACACAATCTCTTGGTGGGAAGGAAGCAAGTTCAGTTTGCTGCAGAAGTGGAGACCTTTGAGCCAGAGGAAGAAGAGGTTAACTACATTAATGGAGCTGGTTTTCAAGGACAGAGGTTCAACAATCAGCAAGGCTATGGTTCTTCTTACCAAAAGCCTTTTCAGAACAACAACTTCCAGAGAAGCTATGGTTCTTCTTCTTACCAAAAGCCTCCTGCACAAGACAATAAAATGGAGTCTATGCTAGAGCAAAATTTGGAAGGACAGCAGAAGATGACTGTGGACTTCAATGGGAAGATTGATGCTTTATACACGGATCTGAATGGGAAGATTGAGTCTCTAGGTACTCATGTCAAGCAATTGGATGTTCAAGTTGTTCAAACTGCTGGAGCTTTAAAGAGACAAGAAGGATTTCTTCCTGGAAAGACAGATGTGAATCCGAGACACCATGTGAATGCCATTAAGATCCAGAATGGAGGGAACCTTCAGCCTGTGCAGAAAAGAGGGCCAAATACTGAAGAATTTGAGGAGCTTGAAGATGTAAAAAATGCTGCGGAGTCAATGTCGATCGGCACTACTGTGTGTCGATCGACGCTCAAGGAGAAACCAGACGAATCAAGCTCGATCGACACAACATCCTCGACACAAAACATCAGTGTCGATCGACACCAGCTGGGTGTCGATCGACACCACTCTCAGACATCACGTGAAGCTTCACAAGTTGCATTGGGAAGGGTCAACAAGGCCAAGGTTCCAACTCCTCCTCTACCCAAACATCTAAGGCCGCCCATTAGTGCAGAGAAACTAGATGCTTTCAACAAGAAGGTGGAAATGATTCCTAAGGAGATCTCCTTTGATGAGGCTTATGAGCGATATCCTTTGTGTGCCTTCTTCCAGAATAACAGAGAAAGCAATGAAGAGATGGAAGAACTCTTTCACAAAGCAAGGGAAACACCAACACCAATGAAGCAGATGCTCAAGGTTGAAGATCCTGAGATGTTTATGGTTCCATGCTCCATTGGTAGAATTGATTTTAAACAATCCCTCTGCGATTCAGGAGCTAACGTGAACCTCATGTCAAAAAACATTGCAGAGAGGCTGGGGATTACTGACATTCACCCTTAAAGCATGACTCTTAAATTCGCCAATTCTTCTACCACAGTCTCCTATGGTACAATTCCAAATTTACTTGTCAAAGTTGGGAATTGCCTAGTTCCAACGGATTTTCAGGTTGTGGAAGTAAGCAGAGCGTCTGTTATGCCATTCATCCTTGGAAGACTATTCATGGCCACAATAGGGGCTATTGTAGACATGCCCAATAAGAAAATGTCTTTCTCTAATGTTGACAGAGAAATGTTCTACAAAGCTGTCCCTACTACTGAAATTTCCAAGCACATCTCCTGTATTGCTGTGATCGCTGGAGAGGAGCTGGATTCTAAAGAGCAAGTGAAAAAACTGGTTGTTCAAAAGGCATTGGCTAAGAATTCTGAAAAAGCTGTGGAGCTTGAAGATTGGAGTGGAAACAATCATATCTTCAGGACCATGGGCGAAGATGAAGGTCTAAACAATGCCAAGTTGATGGAGGAAGACATTTTCATCATGGAAGCAAGGATTGCGGAGCTGAATTGCAGGAAAAGTGCAGAGATTTGAGCTGCAGGGTTGGTGTCGATCGACACCACTAGTGTCGATCGACACACTTCACGGATCACACCAGAAGTTGCTTCCAATATTGCAAGTCCATCATCTTTGGTCAAACAAACGACTCCACATCCTACATCCCAGAAACCTCGAAGGAAGCAAAGGTACGCATTTCCTGGAATCAATTCCAAACCTCCTGATCTTGTCAATAAAAACTTTAAAGGTTCAAAAGCTCTTCCGCACTTATGCAAGTAACGAGATTCTCGTAGAATGCTTGGTGTTTCTTTTGATTATGCTGCAGGAAAACAAGTGTCCCACCCGAAATCAAGTCCCACCCTGCTGCTGTTCCTCATTTCCTTGGTCGCTTACATGCACCTAAGGCCTATACACCACCATGGATGAGAAGACACTCGTCTGGGAAGCATTCGATGCCACCCTCTGATCCTCCAGGCGTCTGAACCTCGACACAGTAAATCTAATGACTGAAAAAGAGCGCTGAGTGGGAGGCAACCCACTGTTAGGTATGTTTTTTTTTATATTTCGTTTTAGTTTTTATAAGTCCTAGTTTTAGTCAGTTGAGAAAAGGAGACATTGGGCTCAACAAAAACCAGTGTCGATCGACACCACCTAGTGTCGATCGACACCACGCGCAGACGAAGGTAAGTCTTCTAACTGGTCTTTTGTGTTGTTTCTAATTTTTCTTTTACCCAACTTCGGGCTTGATAACACTGGGGACAGTATTATTTAAGTCTAGGGGAGGTGATTACTGACTTTGTGTTTTGTTTTGAGAGTCATTTGAGTCAGTCAAAAACTTGGTTTTATTGAGTTAAAATCAGTTGGAACTTTCAGTTTTTCTAGGGACTAACCACAAAATGTTAACACTTGAAAGAACCATTGCTATAAGAGTTGATTGCAGGACTTACTAAGTAGAAAGCTACAAGTGGAATCAGTCTAACAGGGCGAGTTCAGATCCCCTTACAAAGAACTAGGTATGCGCAGAACTTGATTCCTCTTTCAGTCCGAACAGATAGGCAATTGCAGTCTCTCCTTGATCTTCCCTTAAGAGAAAAGAAAAGAAAGAAAAAGAGTCTAAGTCTGGAATAGTGCCTTTGTCATGAGCCTGTCTCCTCACAAGGAACAATATTAGTGATGCTCTTGAACACGTCTCCTCACAAGGAACACAAGTAGAGAGTAGCACTATTCCAGAGATCCAAAAAAGAATAAGAAAAGTCAATGAAAAGATCTTAGAACACCCTGAAAATGGGCAGAAGTTGACTAAGGGAAGAGAAAATAGGGGAGCTGTATGAGAATGTCTTGTTCAGGTACTAAGGAAGGGAAAGAATCAGAAAAGTTCTATGGCATTACCAATGTTAGAGTTCGAAATTTATATCAAGGAAAGGATCTGGATTCGAACTGGGAGATTGCTAAGCTTGTGGTAAGTACATTGAACATTTCCTAAGGTTGGCTCTAATATCATGTGGATTCAAGAAGTGTTAATCAATGTGGCGTTTTGAAGAAGTGATTGGAAGTTCCTGTTTTCAAACTTCTACTTCAGTCTAAGTTTCTGTTTTGCTTGAGGGCAAGCAAAGGCTAAGTCTGGGGGAGTTGATATATCATGGTTTTTACCCGTTTTTAAGCCATGATATAAGTGTTTTTATAGAGTCTTTTGCTAGTTTTGGAGTCTTTTTAGAGTCTTTACAGGATGGAGAGCATTTGGAGCTAAATGGGAGATTATGGGACATTTTGGAGCATTTTGGAGAAGCAGCCGAAGTGATGAAGTCAAGAGAGTGAATTCACGAGCTGAGTGTCGATCGACACCATCAGTGTCGATCGACACCAAGGAAGGTCGGCCAAGTTTCCCCAATTCCATCAGAAAAAGGAAATCACTCAAGTTCTGAAGAATTACAAGTCTGCCCTTGGACGAAAAATCCTCTTTTATAAATAGTTTTCAGGCATTGTTTAGCAAAACACCTTATCATTATTTTCTGTTTTTGAGACTTAGAGAGAGATTGATCCTGAGCTTTTGGGGAGACAATTCTAACTCACCTGAGCCAGATTTCGAACCCCTGTATCATTCTCTATTCTTTTATGCAATTTGTTTCAGCCATGATTTGTGTTTGCATAATTATGTCTGAGTAGTTTGCTAGTTAGGTTAGGGTGATTTAGGGTTGGATGAAGAGTTTGTAGAATCAGTAGAACTTTAGGGAAATCAATTGGATCTTCACCTTGATTTGAACTTAACTTGATTTTCTGAATTGATCACTTAGAAATCAAACCTTAGGTTATTTAATGGATGCGAGAGCATTATTAGTAACTTGATCTAATCATAGGTGAGCAAAATATATATTCGCAAAGAGATTTGGTTTAGGTATTTTGTGAACAAATCGAACTTGTTCTTATTGCTTGTCTTAATTGTTTAAATTCGCAAAGAGATTTGGGATTTAGGAATCTAGGCATAGATAACCATTATTGTAGCATCTAGAAACCATTACCGTAGCATCTACTTCCCTGAGGATTCGATACCCCTTATACTTCAACTGCATTGTTGTGCACTTGCAGTAGTTGATTATTTGGGTAAAATCTGAGCCCTATCACTTCCCACGAACATAATTTCGATATCATAAATCCTTCAGGGATTATGTCTTTGATACACAACTCAAGTCATCCATGGACTGCCAGACATACCGAATCATTGCATCAATCATACTATCATATGTTTTCAACGACCTTTTGAAGCAAGCCGCTTTACATATCCTTAGGTCAATTTCTCATTCATTTTTATGGAAAAATATTTACTCTTTTGATGCTTAGACTGCTGGCCCAAAAATTTCTCGTTTTTCTAATGAGTTTATTATATACTTGATTGTCTCTTTCACTTTTTGGCCAATACTTTTTCTTTCTACTCTCATCCGCAGAGGTAGATTTATGATCCTCATTTATGTTCATCATATTCTGCGCTATCTTTTTCTTGTCGACATTTTAGTCTTTGGTTCCATCTTATTTCGTAATGACATGGTTAACCGAGATCTCTTTATCTCTTTATCAATATCATTGATAACATTCAGGTACCTGATTATATTATTAACCATGTCAACGGTCTCTTCTGAAGATTCATCCTCTTTTCAAAAATTATATATGCTCCTTTTCTTTTTGAGGATTTATAATCTTTGGAACCAAAGTAGTATATCACGTTTCTGGCGTGCCATAGACTTACTATTAATAAACCATTCTTCAGGGACACATATTCTCATTGGAGTATTATCAGCTGGAATATGAGATTTACACATGTCTGGCAGTCAATCCAAGACATTCTGTAAATGAATTATCTTTGAACTTCATGTTCAAATTCAGCGAAGATCAATAATTTTCATGATAATTCATTTCAAGAGATCTCATCCAGCAACTGTTTATAAATGCTTCTGGCATTTGATTTGCATTTTGTTTTGAATAATGATCCTTTGAACTTCAGGTTCACATTAACATGTTCAAGGATACAAATTATTCAACAAATTTCTATGAGAAATTTATTCTATGCAAATCTTACAATAAGCACATCTCTCATTGATGGCTTAATTTACTTTCATAGAGATTCAACTCTACAATATATATCCTTCTGAGATTTTTAATCTTTTTGGGATTGTATCTCATTACTACGTGCACGAGTGCATGTTTTATACCCCATCATGGAGATAATATTTCACCAAAGTTCATTTTGAGTGTGAACATAATCTTCAAGATGTTCCACTTATTGGATTCTTTAATTCTATCCCTCGAGATGATGATATTTCATGTCCATCCATCCCAAATTAAATTCCACATTATGACCAATAACACAACTAATCACCCATCTTGGGTCAAGTATTATGCCTCAAATCCATTCCGGGTTGACCCGGTTCGACTTCCTTCCCTATAAATCCTTAAAAACCTAATTTTTATGTATCTTCTCTTGTTTTTGAACAGAAAATCGACCATTTGTGGTTTTGAGGAGATTTTGAAGATTTCTTTTAAGTTTAATGCAATATCTCTCTTAGATTTCTTATTATCTTTTCTCTAATCATGTTTAGCTTATCACTCATCCTTGATTTGATGTGCTTGACCACGATTAGTGAGTAGTTTCTTAGAAACTTGGGGATGGGTTAGATTTTGGGTTTTCTAATGGTTCAATTTTGCAATCTAGGATAGATTCTTTTATCTCTCTTCTTATTAAGTAGTTCTTAATGCCAAATAGCTAATCTTTTGCTATTTTGGATCATAAGCATTTCACATACCCACCAAGTGTTTGATGAAATGCTTGAACCAACTTTCTAAGAGATTTACATTCCTAGCCTAAGACATTAGTTGCCTAGGGTGTTTATCATGCCATTTAGACTTGTGTTTAATGCTTGCTAATCTTTTTAATGCTAAAACATCATTAGTTCATTAGGGTGATTAGGAAAGGGATTATTGCCACACATCATGGATTAGTCTTAATTAGTGTTCTAGGCATAGAGAAAGCTTGTTTGAGTTGCTTAAATGATTGCAAGGTTGGCCATTTAGATGCCCAAATCAATGATTCCATCCCTAGGTTTCGTTTTTAGTAATTTGTTAATCTTGATTAGTAGTTAATCGCTTGATTAGTGCTTGATTAGTGATAATTAAGGTTTTAGATCATCTAATTAGTCTTATAGTGTCTCTTTTAGGTTGTAGCTTGGTTTCAATAGCCCTTTGTCACTTGAATTTCGAATTTGGCTTAGATTAAATAGTTTCATGTATTCCTAGTGTTGTTAATCTTAACCCCTATGGATTGACATCTCAAATACTACAATGACATGAGTAGTAGAGATTAATTGAAGTGGAAAAATCCTACTATCAATTTGGCGCCGTTGCCATTGGGGTTTAGCATTAACCATTAGGATTTTGAATCTCTTTGAGACTAAGCTTTTATTTTACCTTGTTTGCTCATCTCTATTTGAGATGATGAATTTTTTCTTATTTGTTGTTACTAACTTGTCTTCCTTAATTCTCTTGTGCTTTCAAAGGTACCCAAACAAAAAGAAGAGAAATGGAAAGACAAGCTCATTTGAGGTGTTGGAGATGGACAACCAAAGAACCATTACTAAAGCTCCACAACCTCAAGAATTGGTATCCACTCCTACCCAAGCTCAAGAGAACAAGACAACAATTGGGAGCTTTGATACTCCTCATTATCATGGGTTGAAATTTGGAATACATCCTCCTCCAATAGAAGCCAATGCCTATGAGATCAAGCCAAGCTTGATAAGGTTGATTCAATGCTCTAAGTTCTTGGGGATAGGAATGGAGAATCCTTATTATCATTTGGACTCCTTTGAGCGGTTGTGCAACACATTTAGGATTGAAGGTGTGCCCGAAGATAGTATCAAGCTAATTTTGTTTCCATTTTCACTTGGAGAAAAGGCAAGCAAATGGGAGAGATCTATACCATCTCACTTGGTCAATTCTTGGGATGATTGCAAGAGGATCTTCCTTCTAAGGTTCTATCCAACACAAAAAAACAGTCCAAATTAGGAGAGACATTTTGAGCTTCAAGCAAGACATCCATGAGACCTTTCATGAGGCATGAGAGAGACTTAGAGGATACACTATGGATTGTCCACATCATGGGTTCAAGAAAGAAGCAATCCATAGCATTTTCTATTGGGGAGTTGATAAGGATCACAAATGGACATTGGATGTGGCTAGCAAAGGGCGTTTTGCAAACCTCACAATAGAAGAAGGAGAGATACTTGTTGAGAACTTGGTCAAGTCTAGTGAAAGCTACTGTGAAGGGCATGATACAACAACTCTAAAGAGATCATGTGAAGACTCCACATAGAAGGACTTGCAAGATAAAGTGGATAGAATGGAAAAACTCTTAAGTGTACAACAAAGAGGAGTTAGTTTGGTTAATGAGAAGCACCAAGAGGAAGCAAATTTCGTGGTCAACAATGGGAACTTCAACCAAGGGAGTAAGCTTCTCAATCAATGGTCTAACCATGGAGTTCAAGGAAATCAACAAGGCTACCAAGAGAACCATGAGATTTCTCAAATCTCTAACCAAGATGAGGAACAAAGAAAGGTTCTCCATCAAATCCTAGAAGGTCAACAAATGAATGATATTAGGTTTGTCAAGATGATGAGAGCAATGGATGACAAGATTGAGGGTTTGAAACATGAGTTAACCCTTAAGCTTGAACAATCAACCTCACATTTGGAAACCATAGAGTCCAAATTGGTTCAACTCTCTTTGCCATCCAAGAACCCAAAAGATTCAAGCAAAAACATTTCACCAATTGTTGATGTTGAGGTTGATGAGGAAAGGACACTCAATGTTTTTAATGGACGAATTAGAGACCAAAAGCAAGTAGAGGAGGTTAGAGACGTGGGCAAAGCTCTAAGCTATAGTTTACCTTCCATCCAATGGGTTCATGAAGAAAAGAGTACTTTTGAGAAGAATAAAGGGATGCATATGCTCTCAATGAAAAATGCCTAAGCTCTTTCTTCTTTCCCTCATTGGAGACTAAGGAGGATGTGAGTAATTGTGAGACAAAGGATTTAGCTTCACCCCCAAAAGCATGTAAGAAGGAGAAAGAATCTCATGAAGAGAATGCTTTGGGTTATGGTAATGTTGAAGAAGCTTTAGCATTGGATGGAGCTTGCTTGAAAACTCTTTTCTCTACCACATTGGAAGATGAGAATGAGAATAGCAAGGGGCAAAAGATGGGTAAAGGAAATGAGGACAAGAAGAAGCCAAACCAATACAACCATCCCACTCTTGCTCCATCCTCTCACACTATGAGTCTACACCCTTTTAGACTCATAGATGGAGCCATTGAGTACAATGTGAAGTGCAAGGGTATTCCTAAACCCTTTGCAAGTGTCAAAGCCATTTGTCATTCCACAATGAAGGAGAATGACAAGGAAAGGGTTGAAGAGCTACTCTCCAAGGTTCTCAAGCTTAATCTCACACATGGCACAAGGTTGGATCCATCCCTTGCACCTCATCTCACCATCACCACCTCAACAAGGAGTTACATTACTCCTCCTCTCCAACTCCCTAAGGACAAAGGCTAGGGCCAAGGTATGGTCCTCTTTCTATTTCATTGTATATACCATTTTGTTTTTGTTGCTTTGGTCTCTCTTGAACTTCTATTACACAAGGGACTGTGTAATTTAAGTTTGGGGGAGAGGTTGAGAGATTTAATCTTGTGTTTTGTGTTCTTATTTTCCCTTTAAGCATATTTGAGTCTTCATGCATATACATTTGCATATAAAAATCAGAAAATTTTCAAAAAATTAAAAAAAAAAAATCATGTAACTTGCATTTGCATTTGTAAATTTTGTAGGATTGAGTCTAGATTTTGTATCATGTAGGTTGCATCATTCACGTGCATAGGGGGCAATTTTCCTTGTAAAGTGTTTTAAGCTCATGAATTGGTTCAAGGCCCTAGTTAGTAGTCCTTTGATGCTTGTGCAAACTTGAAGTTAAGTTACAACCATACTTGGATCATTTGTTTTAATTTTCTTGGCTTAAAATTGAAGAAGCATGAATTGAATCCTTTCCTATCAAGTGAAACCTTAACATGGATTTTGAATTATCATACTTGTGCATTTGAAAAAGAATACATGGATTATGAAAAAAAATATTTAGGCTTTCTTATTCCCTTCACCACTCTCTTGTAAGCCTAAATAGAACACCACACCTTAACCCTTACCCTCCTTTCAAGCCAAAATTCTTGTGTGATTGCAAATTGTGAGGCCTTATTTTTGATTGAACTTGGCATAAAGTGTTAGGTTTAGGGCGACATGTCTAGGCTCTCATATTGATGCTAACTTTGCATATTAAAGCTAGTTTTAAGCTGGATTTTGGGTGGGAATTCACGAGTGTTGTAGAATATGCTTACCTTGTTTCGGGTTTGAGAAGAAGTTGGTGTTTGGAGTTTGAATAGAAAGGGATACATAATTTTAAGTGGTTGGTCTTGAATTGTCTTGATTAAAAGCTCAAATTGAAAAGAAAAGGAGATAGCTCTCTAGAAAAAAAATATATATATCTAAGAAAAGAGCCAAAATGGCCAAGTGCATAAGAGAAAGAAACAAATATATGAGAAGAGAGCTATCAAAGTAAAAGAAAAGAGCTAATATTAGAATGGTCATACCACTAGCTATAAGTAAGGTTGAGGAAGTTTCCCTAAAGTGAATGTGATTGATAAAGTTCTTGTGGGTTTGTACTTAGCGTTTTCTTGCTTGATTATGGGTATCTCTAGAGGGTGAGTGAGGAAAAAAAAATGAATGAGAGGGGAATTATGATCATTGTTAATCTATATTGGTAGATGAGAGTCTAGTCATGTATGCATACATTGCCTTTTACCTTTAGCATTATGCATAAGTTCAATCCTTTTTGAGATAAACCATAGCTTCGAGTACCCACATGAATGAGATCATTTTTATCTCATAACCTTGTCCCTAGCCAAATGTATTCGGTTTTAAATGCATAAGTATGATTCACAGTTTGAGCTTTAATGAATGTTAAAGGTTAGGATTCTTGGATTGTTTGGAATAGACAAGTCTTGATTTGAGATTCAATGTGTGATGAGTATGGCTAAGTTCTTTGGAGTGGAATTTGTGTACTGCATCTTAGGATTAAGAACAAGGACCATTGAGTTGATTTATTTGTTTGACATCTTTGGATTTGAGTCCCCACCTTGAAACCTCTCTCCTTGGCTTGTGTTTCATTTGCTTGGAGACAAGCAAAAGGCAAGTTTGGGGGAGTAGATATGTCTGTATTTTGCATCATATTGCCCTCCATTTAGTGTAAATTTCTTATCATTTAGGAACCTAATTAAACATCATTGTATTGCATTTTGATCATTTAGAGTTCTAGGGTGTATTTGCATAGTCATTGCATATTTTGGCGCATTTGGAGTATTGATCAAGTGATTTGGATGCTATGGAGGCATGAATGGAGTTGGAGAAGGATGGCATAGCAAAGGAAGGGCAAGAAATCATCAAGAGGAGGAAGAGAAGCAGCTAAATGAGAAGCAAAAGTCTTGTAAAAGCATATCAAGCATTTGGAGGCGCAAAATGTATGTATTCAGAAGAAGGTCTTGCACTTAGAATCAGACTCTGAAGCCTTCTTAAGAGTTGTAGAGGATCCAATGAGCTTTCTAGTGCCGTTGGAATCAAGTCATTCAGACCTGTGGTTAGAAAGTTACATCGATTTTAGTTTGGTTCGACGAGTCGGATCGACGAGCTGCTCAAACCGGAAGTTCAGGGGTTCAGTTCGACAAAACGGATCGACGAACACGTCGAACCACATCACCAGGGGTTCAGTTCGACGACTTGATTCGACGAGCCTGGTCAATCCGAACACAGATTTTTTTCCGGGTACAAATCGGATCAAACGAAGACTTTTCGTTCCGATTCAGACTTCGAGCTCTTCATGAAAGTTGTAGATAATTGAATCATCTATCATTTTGAGGTGGTTTCATGTCATTATGAGTTGTGGTTAGGGAGATATGGCGAATTTCGCAAGACTGCTACCCCGGGTCAAAACCTGGTTTGTTCCGGGTTGACCCGGTTCGACCTCCTTCACTATAAATCCTTAAAAACCTAATTTTTATGTATCTTCTCTTGTTTTTGAACAGAAAATCGACCCTTTGTGGTTTTGAGGAGATTTTGAAGATTTTTTTTAAGTTTAATGCAATATCTCTCTTAGATTTCTTATTATCTTTTCTCTAATCATGTTTAGCTTATCACTCATCCTTGATTTGATGTGCTTGACCATGATTAGTGAGTAGTTTCTTAGGAACTTGGGGATGGGTTAGATTTAGGGTTTTCTAATGGTTCAATCTTGCAATCTATGATAGATTCTTTCATC
>JAHZTW010000001.1:74187416-74199411 GCA_020283515.1 Alliaria petiolata
CTTATCCTGTTATTGTCAGTGCTACTTTGAACAATGCAGAGCTCACGTTACTGCTAAGCAAGCTGCGCAAATTTTGCAAAGCTCTTGGCTACTCTCTTGATGACATTTCAGGAATATCTCCAGACTTGTGTATGCATCGCATTCATCTTGAGGATGAAACCAAGACATTAGTAGAGCATCAAAGGAGGTTGAATCCGAACTTAAAGGAGGTCGTGAAGAAGGAGATTCTAAAACTATTGGCCGCAGGGATCATCTATCCTATCTCGGACAGCGCCTGGATCAGCCCGGTTCATGTGGTTCCTAAGAAAGGAGTCACAGTGGTGAAGAATGAGAAAGAGGAGCTGATTCTTACAAGAACTGAGACTGGACACAGAATGTGCATCGATTACAGGAAGCTGAACGCAGCCACAAGGAAAGACCATTTTCCATTGTCATTCATTGATCAAATGCTGGAAAGGCTTGCGAATCATCCTTACTACTACTTCCTGGATTGATATTCTTGTTTCTTTCAGATTCTCATTCACCCAGAGGACAAGGAGACAACCACCTTTACATGTCCTTATGGTACATTTGCATATCGCAGAATGCCATTTGGACTTTGTAATGCTTCTGCGACATTCCAGCGCTGCATGATGTTTATCTTCACAGACATGATTGAAGATCGTATGGAAGTCTTTATGGACGATTTCTCTGTTTATGGGTCTTCCTTCAAAGGCTGTTTAGATAATCTCTGCAAAGTGCTAGCTAGATGTGAAGAGAAGCACTTGGTTCTGAATTAGGAGAAATGTCACTTCATGGTTCAAGATGGCATTGTACTTGGACATAGAGTTTCAGCAGCTGGAATCGAAGTGGATCGCGCCAAGATCGAAGTTATGACAACTCTGCAGGCGCCAAATTCAGTGAAGACAGTGAGAAGTTTTCTAGGCCATGCTGAGTTTTACAAAAGATTCATCAAGTACTTCAGCAAAATTGCAAGATCTCTTACTGCTTTGCTTTGCAAGGATGTGAAGTTTGAGTTTTCTGCAGAATGTCACTCAGCTTTTGAGCAGATTAAGAAAGCTTTGGTGAGCGCCCCAATTGTACAACCACCAGACTGGGATTTGCCTTTTGAGGTGATGTGTGATGCCAGTGATTTCGCAGTAGGCGCTGTACTTGGGCAGAAGAAAAACAAGAAGCTTTATGCTATCTATTATGAAAGTAGAACACTTGATGAAGCACGACAAAATTATGCAACAACTGAGAAGGAATTGTTGGCTGTTGTGTTTGCTTTTAAGAAATTTCGACCATACCTTGTTGGGTCCAAGGTAGTGGTTCATACTGATCATTCTGCACTCAATTATTTGATGCAGAAGAAGGATGCAAAACCCAGATTGATGAGATGGATTCTGCTCCTTCAAGAGTTTGATATTGAGGTGAAGGACAAGAAAAGAGTTGAAAATGGAGTTGCTGATCATCTATCCAGAATCAAGGTCGAAGATGATGTGTCAATTGATGATTTCTTGCCTGAGGAGACTATCAATTCAATTGAGATTGGATTGAAAGGAAGAAATGCAAGAAACCTGCAACCTTCTACAGAATCGGGATCAGTGTCGATCGACATTGACCATGTGTGTCGACCGACACTCCGGTTCGAGGACGACGACCACGACGCAAGACCCCGTGTGTCGATCGACACTAGTATTGTCGATCGACACCACCTGCAGTTGGCGGAGCGGATTTTGAGGGCCATGAATGATGCGTTTAATGCACCTATGATGGTTGTTTCGACTTGTCAGAGACCGTGATATGCTGATATTGCCAACTACCTTGCTGCAGAAGATGAACCAACTGGTCTTAAGGGCTATGAGAAGATGAAGTTCTACAGGAAACTTAGGAGGTATTATTGGGATGAGCCTTATCTGTACAAGCATTGTTCAGATGGAGTCTACAGAAGATGTTTTGTTGAAGCTGAGGTGCAAGGCGTGCTGTTTCATTGCCATGGTTCAGATTATGCAGGTCATTTTGCAACATTCAAGACAGTCTCAAAAGTTCTTCAAGCTGGATTCTGGAGGCCAACAATGTTCAAAGATGCTCATGCTTTCATCTCTGGATGTGATGCTTGTCAAAGGAAAGGGAAGATCAGCAGGAGACATGAAATGCCACAAAACTTCATTCTTGAGATCGAAGTCTTTAATTGCTGGGGCATTGATTTCATGGGACCTTTTCCCTCTTCTTATGGGAATAAGTACATCTTGGTTGTTGTGGATTATGTGTCCAAATGGGTTGAAGCAATTGCCAGTCCAACCAATGATTATGCTGTGGTTCTTAAGCTGTTTAAGACCATTATCTTCCCCAGATTTGGAGTACCTCGGATCGTTATAAGTGATGGTGGCAAGCACTTCATTAACAAAGTCTTTGAGAAGCTGCTGAAGAAACATGGTGTTCAACATAGGGTGGCTACTCCTTATCATCCTCAAACAAGTGGGCAAGTTGAAGCTTCCAACAAGCAGATTAAGGAGATTCTGGAGAAGACAGTTGGCGCCACAAGGAAAGATTGGGCTGTGAAACTGGATGATGCGCTTTGGGCATACAGAACAACTTTCAAAACACCACTTGGTACTACACCGTTCCATTTGCTTTATGGGAAAGCTTGTCATCTTCCAGTGGAGCTCGAATTCAAGGCAGCATGGGTAGTGAAATTGCTGAATTTCGACATCAAGTCTGCTGCAGAAATGCGCCTGATATAGCTGATAATTGGATGAGCTCAGACATCACGCTTAGAAGAATTCAAAGTTGTACAAAGAGAGGACTAAGGCCTATCATGACAAAAGATCATATCTAGGCAATTCGAACCGAATGACCAGGTACTCCTGTATAACTCTCGTTTGCAATTGTTTCCTGGTAAATTGCGTTCTAGTTGGTCAGGGCCTTTCACAATCAAAGCTGTCAAGCCATATGGAGCCATAGTCCTTATCGACCCAAATGGCAAGGAGTTTACAGTTAATGGACAAAGGGTAAAACATTATTGGGCACAAGCCGAAATCCCAGAAGCACAAACGATGTCTCTGGCTGATGTACCCATCGCCTGATCACCTGCCAAAGTCGAGCTAATGACTGTAAAAAAGCGCTTAGTGGGAGGCAACCCACTGGTAAGTTATTTTTGATTCCGTTTTTCTTTCATTTTTGAGACAGTTTTCAGTTTGATTTGGAACTTTGGTCGAGTTATGAGAATAGACTAGATGTTGGTGCTTTTAATCGTGTTATGTGAGTACTCTGACAGTGCAAGCTTTGGAGAACTCGGATTTACACTTTTACAGGACCCAATTACGATTTTGGGAAGTCCGAAATCGACTACAGATACAGTGTCGATCGACACTAGTCTGTGTCAATCGACACCCCCCGCGAACACAGGTATGTGCTTTCTCCTTGCTCGTTTCTTGGTTCTTTTCATTTATTCTTCCAACTTCAGGCTTAATAACACTGGGGACAGTGTTATTCAAGTCTGGGGAGGAAAATACCGATGTATTTTGCTTTTATTTTGGTTTTTTAAAAGAGTCAGTCGTAAAATGTTTTATCGAGTCAAAATCAAAGAAATTTTAGCTTTCAGAAGAACTAACCACAGAAGATTGACACTTGAAGGACCATTGCCATAGGAGTTGATTGCAGGTTTTACTAAGTAGAAAGTTGCGAGTGGATCAGTCTAACAAAAAGGGTTCAGATTCCTGCTTAGAGCTTAGTATGCATTGGACTTGATTCCTCTTTCAGCACTGACAAGATACGAACCACTGCAGTCTCTTCTTGATCTTCCCTTGAGAAAAGAAAAGAAAAAAAAAAGTCTAAGTCTGGGAATAGTGCAAAGAACCTCATGAGACTGTCTCCTAACAAAGAAAAATATTAGTGAGTGCTCTTGAACCCGTCTCCTAACAAGGAACACAAGTAGAGAGTAGCACTATTTCCCGAGACTTCAAAAGAATAAGAAAGAGTCAATGAAAAGATCTTAGAACACCCTGAAAATGGGCAGCAATTGACTAAGGGAAGAGAAAACAGGAGAGCTGTAGAAGGAATGTCTTGTTCAGGCACTAAGGAAGGGAAAGAATCTGTAAGTCCTTTGGTCATTACTGTTATCTAAAGTTCGAAATTCTAAAAAGCAAAAGGGATTTGAACTTGATTTGAGAGATTGCTAAGCTTGTGGTAAGTACACTGAAATACTACCTAAGGTTGGCTCTATGGTATGTGGATTCAAGAAGTGTTGGTTCAATGTGGCGTTCTGAAAGATTAGCTGGATATTTCTGTTTTCAAACCTCGACTCTATACTTAGTTTCTGTTTTGTATGAGGGCAAGCAAAAGCTAAGTCTGGGGGAGTTGATATATCATGGTTTTTACCCATTTTTGGACCATGATATAAGTGTTTTTATTGAGTCTTAGTATTATTTTCGAGTCTATTTAGAGTCTATGCAGGTTCATGTACAATTGGAGCTGAACTGGAGGTTTGGATACGTTTTGGAGCATAATGGAATGAAGTCACGAAGTTGGATTGAAGATGCACGATGGGTGTCGATCGACACAGACACCGACTTTTCCGGATTAGAAGACGTGAAGATTCCAGAATTTTGAAGAAAAAGAAAATCTTCAATAAATTTCCTAATCTTCCAGGGAATTGAGGATTCGTGCCTAAGCCTATATATAGAGCTTTTATGCCATTGTTTAGGCACACACTTTATAATTTAGAGAGACAAATAGAGAGTTTAGGTTTTGAGAGCTTTAGGGAGGTAAATCTGCACTCTGTTCTTGAGAGATTTGGAACCCTTGTATCTCTTCTATTCTTTTTATGCAAATTACTTATTCTATGATGTTTGCTGCATCCATGTCTGAGTAGTTTCATAGTTAGGTTGTGGGGAATTCAAGGGATTGATGATAGGTTGCTAGAATCGATTTTCTTTTGGAATTATTTGCTTGTTCTTCATCTTTGATTGTTTTAACTTTGAATTTTAGGATTGATCACCTAGATTTCAAAATCCTAGGTTGTTTAACAGATGTGAAAGTGTTGTTAATAACTTAGTGACTGAATCATTAGATGAGCATTGAATATATTCGCAATGACAGTTGGTTTAGGTCTTTGTGAACAATATCGAACCTGAAATTAATGCATGTCTTTGTCTTAGAATTCGCAGCGAAAGTTGGCTTTCTAGGTTTAGACATTGATAACATCTGCAGCGAAAGCTGGTTTGTTTGTTTTCCGTGTTTCGAGTTCTAGAACAATTAATCCCGATAGTAATCAAACCTTCAACCTAAATCTTCCCGAGATACCTCACCACCTAGCGCCTTGTCTCCTTGATTTTAAAAACCAGAATTCGACTTGCTACCATTTATTTTCTTGCTATTTACTGCTTTCCTACATTACTCTTAGCTTAAAAACTAAATTAGAATTTGTCTAGTTACTTCAATTCTCTGTGGAATTCGACCCCTAAGTACTACAGTGATCTCTTAATTTGAGAGAGTAGCTCGGGGTGAATTTGGGCATATCATATATATATATATATTATAATATAAAACAGAGCACATTCGTCTTCTGGACGAACATTATCATGCGGTTCTTCTGGAACTTTGCATGTATATCTTCCGGATATTTATTTTCACACGGTTCTTCTGAAACCGTTCATAAATATCTTCAGGATATTTATTTTGTGTGATTCTCTGATTATTTGGGGAATGACTTGCGAAAGCCGTATTTTGTGTTGTAAATAGACACACATGTGACCATGTAGTCAATATCATAAAACGGCCCCCACGGTGGATGGATTGATCTACATATATCATCATGTATTCTTTCTAAAAATACATGATTTATTCCTAATTTTTGCTGGCGAGGGCCTACTTATGATTTTTTCTTGAGAACATGTCGTACACGAAAACTCCCCTGATTAAAAAATCTTCTGGTTTTTCAATGGGTGGCCACTCTAATTTTGCATAATCTTTCTCATCATGAATGAACCAGGGCGGCCTAACCTTTCATGCCACACTCTAAAAGTGTTGGTAAACTTTTGGTTTACCGCAACATGTGATTCAACCATGGTTATCTTTGTGCAATATAATCTGGAAGATAACTCAAATCCATATTTTCTTTTCTATGTAATGCAAATATATTTAATGTCATTTTTACTCATGGTATTTTTAAGACCTAGGGAGATATGTATATCGTATACTTCAAACTTTATTCCCCTTGACATTGACAAATAGGCTTTTTGGAGCCCAATATAATATTTGCATTACCAGATATGTTACTCAAGCTTCCGGCGTAGCCCTTTATTGAGTTAGGAGAAACAATTTTTATTTTTTAAATATTATGTGTCATAGCACTTTCTGCTAGACATATATCTTCATCATGAATCTCAAATTTGTGACATCTTCTTGGTCACAATAGTTATAAGAGATGTATTAATCAAAAATATTAACTTATAATAAAAATAATATATTACATCAAAAACTTTTTGATAAACAAAACTTTATCATATACTTTTGTTTATCATATATAATATAAACCATATTAAGTTTTGTTATTCAAGTCTTCTTCACGAAGACATAATTATCAACTTAAGTTTCTTTGAAAGAATCAACAAGGAAATCAAGATGAGAATCATCACTTAAGCCATTAAAGGAAGTTCCAGCTTCATCCCAGATGAAGTTGGTTTCTGCATCCTTTTCTTTGGTCTTTTGTGATTTGACATATAGACCGGCTAAATATTTTGGCATACGACACGGATGTACCCAATAATCTTTCATGCCGCATCTGTAGCAAGCGTTTTTACGTTGCCTTTTTACTTCTTAACCATTATCCCATTTTTTTATTGAATTCGTCCATCACACTTACTTTAAGTGGATAACTCAACATTCTCTTCTATGAATGAAGTTAACCCAGTTGGACGAGACTGATGGTTCATCATTACGAGTTCATTATACTATTATGCTACCAAGAGGACTTACATCAACTCCGAGCTTTGGGTGAATTCTCTCACCTGGAGATTCAACCACTCATTTCCAAAGATCTTCAGGATCTTTACTCGTGATGGATTCATCTTATAAACCATCATAGATATGGTAGCGTAAAAATATCATGGCTTTCGCCTTATCTCATCTAGCGTCGTTTCCGACTTATCAATATTTCTCAAGAGATCGTTTATTTTTATATGTAATCTTACATTTACGGCCCAAGACATATAATTATTTTCACACAAATCAAGGGCGGCGATCTCGAGTTTGGCCAAATTTGACATTATTACTGAATAACAAAACTTAATCCATTTAATTTAATTAAAAAATTATTTATAAAAATTTAGGCATAGTAACGGCATAATAAAAGACAAGAATTAAAAGCAATATGAGGAGGCCGAGCCTACCATAATAAATGAACAAGGATGGGGATTTTAATCACCCACTCAATAAATAAGTAAATAAACAAAGATGGAGATTTTAATCTCCCACTCAACAAATAAATAAATAAGGATGGTGGTTTTAATCTCCGACTCCACAAATATGATCCGAGGAGACATAGTCTACCATATGATCATTTCGATCGTGAAAGTAGCGCCTACCATAACGATCGGCTCGGAGGAGGTAGAGCTTACCATCCCGGTATAACAAATAAACGGGGAAGGCAGAGCCTATCTTTCCGTAAAATTTTAAATAAACTGAACACAAATAAATCATACCTTTTTGATATATGGACAAATCTGATATACAGACGGATCGAGAGACGATCGTGCTGATAACGTGTTATAAATTAATATAAAAAGGTGAGATAATAATATGTATATGTGTGTGTATGTATTATTATTTGATAGTTTGTGGAATTAAAGGAGAGAGAGTAAATGGACGAAGAGGAGAGATAAGAGAAGTGGATTTACTTCTTGCTGTTGAACTAAGCTTGAAGATAGCTTGAGAGATAAGCTATCCTAAGTTGATAAGGTTTAGAATATATTTAGGAGTTATCTAAATATTAGTTGTAATCCTAATGGAAATAGGATTAGTCTAAACCTTCTCTATAAAAGGAGATGTCAAGGTGAGACATAACTTTAAGAGAGATTGAGAGTTTAAGTTTTGAGGGATTTTCTTAAACTAATAGAAGAGAGTTATTCTTTTATCAATCTTGTTCTTGTTTCAATTCAATAATTGGTATCAGAGCTTCAGAGCTTTGTGAAAGGATCTTATGAAGAACGGATCTTCGAGGAAGACGAGGTTCAAGAAGATCCAAGCAAGCTTATGTATCTGAATGAAGAAACTTGAAACTACCAAACAAACCAATCAAATAGAGACTTTGGTGGTGAGTACAAAGGCAGAGGCCGAGGAGGACGCAAAAGGGGAAGAGGCCGTGGAAAGTCTAACGGAGGAAGAGACCTTTCGAACGTCATGTGTTTCCGATGTGACAAGATGGGTCACTATGCCTCGGTATGTCCTGACAGATTACTCAAGATGCAGGAAGCTCAAGAGGATGATCAGGATGATACGCAAGATGCAGACGAGCTCATGATGCACGAGATGGTGTATCTAAACGAGAAGAACTGCATACCGAGCAAGTATGAAAGGTCCACCGACGAAGAGAATGTGTGGTATCTTGATAACGGAGCCAGCAACCACATGACAGGAGATAGGAGATATTTCAACAAGGTAGATGATTCGGTCACCGGAAAAGTGAGATTTGGAGACGATTCACGCATAGACATAAAGGGGAAAGGATCGATTTCATTCATCGATATGAATGGGAAATCGCGGATAATGTACGATGTCTACTTTATACCCGATTTGAAGAGTAATATCATCAGTTTAGGACAAGACACATAGTTGGGATGTGATATTAGGATGAGGGGTGGACATCTAACAATGCGTGATTCTGAAGGAAAGCTGCTTGTGAAGGCAGAAAGGGCAAAAAATCGTCTGTATAAGGTGTGTATGGGACTAAAAGATACTACGTGTATACACCTAACTGCCACAAGCGAGTCAAACAGGTGGCATGCTAGGATGGGACACATAAACCTGGATAAAATGAAGTTCATGATCCAAATAGAACTCGTTCTAGGAGTTCCACGAATTCAGCTCGAGAAAGAAGTTTGTGGTTCTTGCCTACTTGGGAAGTAAACACGGCAAGTATTCCCTCAAGCCTCCTCATACCGAGCAACGAAAATCCTCGAGCTCATACATGGAGATCTCTGCGGACCGATAACACCACGTACACCTGCAGGAAACAAGTATGTTCTCGTGCTTATTGATGATCATTCGCGATATATGTGGACCGTTTTGTTGAAAGAGAAGAGTGGCGCTTTCAACAAATTCAAGAATTTCAAGCGATTGGTGGAACAAGATTCAGGTGCGAGTATAAAAACTCTAAGGACAGATAGAGGTGGTGAATTTGTGTCTCAAGAGTTCAACTCATTCTGCGACGAGTCAGGCATTAAAAGACATCTCACAGCCCCGTATACTCTGCAGCAAAACGGAGTTGTGGAAAGACGTAACAGGACGTTGATGGAGATGGCGAGAAGTATAATGAAGCATATGCACGTTCCTAACTACTTGTGGGGTGAAGCAATAAGACACTCTACTTATCTTTTGAACAGAGTAGCAACAAGAGCACTTGAGGAGAAAACCCCGTATGAATCATTCAAGGAGAAGAAACCTAAGATCGACCACCTCTGGATCTTTGGGTGTAGCTGTTTTGCGAAGATAGATAAGCAGAACCTACGAAAGCTGGATGATAGATCGTGGATGCTGGTTCATCTAGGAACAGAACCGGGATCGAAGGCTTATCGACTTCTTGATCCTATGTCGCGGAAAATTGTGGTAAGCAGAGATGTCGTATTCGACGAAGCAAAAGGTTGGAACTGGAGCAATGATAACACGGGGCAAGTTGGAAGCTTCAGTGTTACTCTAGGCGAGTTCGGGAACCATGGTATTCAAGAGGAACGAGACGAGGATGTCGAACCAGAGCAAAACGTTGCGGAAGAAACCGGCAGTGATGGTGATCGAGTCATCTCACAAGCTCAACTTGGATATGAGCATGCTTCTCGAGAAGAACATAGTGCAGAGACACAGAGCACAACACCTGTTCTGAGACGATCCGAAAGAGAGAGAACATTTCCGAGACACCTACAAGACTACGTACTTCTTGCGGAGGAGGAAGGAGAAATGTTATTGTTATGTCTTAATGACGAGCCAAGAAATTTCGCCGAGGCAAAGACGTCGAGAGAATGGACGCTCGCGTGTGAAGACGAAATAAACTCCATTGAGAAGAACTATATGTGAAATCTTGTTGATCTACCAGCGGGAGCTAAGTCAATAGGCTTGAAGTGGGTGTTCAAGCTTAAACGAAATTCAGATGGTAGCATCAACAAGTACAAGGCGTGGTTGGTGGCAGAAGGGTACGTTCAACAATACGGAGTTGATTTCGAGGAAGTCTTCGCACCGGTGGCAAGGATAGAAACGATACGACTCTTGATTAATCTTGCAGCGTCTAATGGATGGGAAATACATCACCTGGATGTAAAAACAGCATTTCTACATGGCGAACTGAAAGAAATCGTATATGTGTCTCAACCAGAAGGGTTTGAGAAAAAGGGGCAAGAAAACAAAGTGTATAAGTTAAACAAGGCATTGTATGGGCTAAGACAAGCACCGAGGGCGTGGAATGATAAACTGAATCAGATTCTCATGGGATTCGAGTTCAAGAAGTGTTCGAAAGAGCCATCGGTCTATCGAAAGGAGGTAAGAGGAAACCTTCTTGTCGTGGCAGTTTATGTGGATGATTTGTTTGTCACAGGAACAAGTGCGCACTTCATTGATGAGTTTAAACAAGAGATGGCGTCAAATTTTGAAATGAGAAATCTCGGGAAGTTAACTTATTATCTTGGAATAGAGGTGTGCCAACACAAAGAAGGAATAACGCTGAGTCAAAAACGGTATGTTAAAAAGATCTTGTAGGAAGCCAGAATGAAAGACTGTAATCCGGTTCACATTCCAATGGAGTCCGGGTTAAAACTGGCCAAGTTTGAAGGGGAAAAGGAGATCGACGCGACCTGGTTCAGGAAAAACGTTGGCTGCTTTCGGTACTTACTACATACAATACCAGACCTTTCGTACTGCGTGGGAGTGTTAAGTCGGTATATGCAGAGTCCTAGAGAGTCTCATGGAGCTGCCATGAAACAGTGCTTAAGGTACTTGCAGGGAACCACTACGCTGGGCCTAACATTTGAAAGATCAAAGTCTAAGATACCAAAGTTGGTAGGTTATAGCCACATCAGTCATAATGTGGATCCGGATGATGGGAAGAGCACAACGGGACATATTTTCTATCTCGGTGGGAGTCCAATCACGTGGTGCTCACAGAAGCAAGAGACCGTGGCACTATCTTCCTGTGAAGCTGAGTTTATGGCAGGTACTGAAGCTGCGAGACAAGCGATTTGGCTTCAAGACTTGCTTGGAGAAGTCACTGGCACGAGAAGTGAAAAGGTTGTTATTAGGATCGATAACAAGTCAGCAATTGCTCTCACAAAGAACCCGATGTTCCATGGCCGCAGGAAGCATATTCACACTCGATATCACTTTATCCGAGAGTGTGTCGAGAATGGACAAATCGAGGTTGAGCACATTCCCGGGAATAGTCAGAAGGCGGACATCTTGACGAAGACACTTGGAAGGATCAAGTTTAGAGAAATGAGAGATCATATCGGCATTCAAGATTTGGAGCAAATCGACTTCAAGCTTAAAGGGGAGAATGTTGAACTAAGCTTGAAGATAGCTTGAGAGATAAGCTATCCTAAGTTGATAAGGTTTAGAATATATTTAGGATTTATCTAAATATTAGTTGTAATCCTAATGGAAATAGGATTAGTCTAAACCTTCTCTATAAAAGGAGATGTCAAGCTGTGACATAACTTTAAGAGAGATTGAGAGTTTAAGTTTTGAGGGATTTTCTTAAACTAATAGAAGAGAGTTATTCTTTTATCAATCTTGTTCTTGTTTCAATTCAATA
>JAHZTW010000001.1:74201274-74273254 GCA_020283515.1 Alliaria petiolata
CACACACACTATAATACTTCCTCTTATCTCGCTTGCATTGTTTTTGATAGCCTAGAATGGTGGCTATTTGAGCTACTCATTCTCTGCTCAGGTCTTCTCCCTAACCCAAAACTCGAGACGTCTGTTCTTTCGATATGGTAAGTATCATATCGATAGACTTATCCTTATATATGTTTTGTTTTCTCTTTACTAATAAGTAGTAACCCGGTTTTTTTTTTTCAGTCTTACAATAGAAACTTTGCACTATGTTCTTGCAGTTGGAATCGGCGCGTCTGTGAGGTATCATTTCAGTTCTCAAACCAAAACATCTTCAACAATTCTTTTCCCCAACATTGTGATTGGTTTCTTGCAGCACACGCGTGTCAAACAATTTGGGAGCTGGGAATCCTCAAGTTGCTAGGGTATCAGTATTGGCAGGGCTTTGTCTTTGGCTGATAGAGTCAGCTTTCTTTAGCATTCTTCTCTTCACCTGCAGGAATTTCATAGGCTACGCATTCAGCACCAGCAAAGAAGTCGTTGACTATGTCGCGGACCTATCTCCTTTGCTCTGTCTCTCCTTCGTCCTCGACGGATTTACTGCAGTTCTTAATGGGGCTGCTAGGGGAAGTGGTTGGCAACACATTGGAGGTTGGAACAACGTGGTGGCTTATTATCTTATAGGAGCTCCGGTTGGAGTTTACTTAGCTTTCAGTCGTGAGTTCAACGGAAAAGGATTGTGGTGCGGTGTTGTTGTTGGATCTTCTGTCCAAGCCACTATACTTGCTATCGTCACAGCTTCCATGAATTGGAAAGAACAGGTTATACTTAGAACAGGTTTTACGATCTGTTTTCTTTTATATGTTAAAGTGATTAAAATCTATGATTTGCAGGCTGAGAAAGCGAGGAAGAGAATAGCCTCAACTGAAAAGGGATTGACATAATAAACGAAGGGTCTTAATTAATCCATTTTGTTTTATTTTCATTTTGATATACCAATGTAACAGTTCCATAATCAACAAATGAATAAGATACCTCATTGGTTCCAAACTATTACGTTCAAATGTAATAAGTAAATAGCAGGGAGACAAATTATTAGAGACCTATTATGTTTTGTTTTATATGTTAAACTATTACGTTCAAGGTTTTACGATCTGTTTTGTTTTATATGTTAAACTATTACGTTCAAGGTTTTACGATCTGTTTTGTTTTATATGTTATAAATTACAGGGAGACATATTATTAGAGACGTAATGATGTTTTTATTGAAAAGTGAATCTCGAGAACACAGTCGTTAATGCCATGCAAGATGATAATAGAATTACTATCAGTTTCTTTTATAACTTTTTTTTCGGTAATCAAATAGTTGTAACTTCTAAGTCTTAGGCCCAAAATAGATTAAACGTCATCTAATATGTAAACAGAATGAATATAATATGATATTGGATTTTCCAACTACAAGTGTGAAGACTTAGAAAAGTCAAAACGATATTTGCTACCCAAGTATTTTATCGTTTATCTAGTTAATTATATTCCCAAGTATATTATCCTTTATTTCTTTTTCCCGCATTTCTTTACAATTATCATGTTTGTGTTTTTGTATTTCAAATTGGTGTTATTGGAAAACTGTTGACTACGATTTCCACCGCGCGTTTGTATTGGAAAACTTAAATAAATACTTACCAAAGACAAAGTCTTCATGACTCGTGTGGTTTAGGACTTGGGAGTGTCTGATATGAAACGTTTGCAAACATTTTATAACAGAATAACAGTGTGTAAATTTTGGAATAGAGATCTGATCCAATTTTTTATAAATAATGAAATTTAATATCCTTATTCATTCAGAAAAAAACAAATGGTATTTTGATATCTCCTATATATTAATTGAGAAACATTTTTAAAGAGTATGCTTATTTTTTGAAATATTTACAGTGGTGCCATTTTGCTGATATGTCATCACCAAACTTATTTTCTTATTATTTTAATACAAATTTTCTTTTTTGATTAGACTAATTACATTATATGCCTTTATCCATTTATTACTTTTAATATAACAAAAAAATATGTTTTAATTTTTGCATTATTTAAAATCAATTTTTAGGTTATGTGATGATTTATGATATACATCATATTACACAATACATTTCTTAAAAATGAATAAAATAATAGTTTTTAAAAATATTATTTAATAAAATATAATTTATACAAAATTTATGATATACACAATTTTTTTGATTAAGAAGAAAATATGTTTACAATAAAAAAGACTTTGATATGTGTCATTTTAATATAAAAAAATTATAACAAATTAAAAATATAATTTAGGTTACGATAAAAAATTATTTGATATGTGTAATTTTAATAGATATCTATATTTGTAAATCTATTTTTTGTTTATATGGTTTGTTAATAGAACCATGTAAATTAACCAAATAATATAAATATTTAAACTTGAAAACAAATTACAAATATTATGTCAAAAAGTTGAAATATTAAATTACATAATTCACATATATATATAAAACTGATTAAATTATTTTTATTTTAAACAATTTCAAAATAATCTTTAATAGAATTATTTATAAATTTTTCATTGCATAGCGCAGATTATCACGTAGTTTGATATTAAAAGAGAAAATGAATAAAGTTAAAGAAATCTGGAAAACACAATATATAAAAAAAAAATTTCCAAATATTCTCCAACATTTAAGTTGGTAAAAACTCAAGAACGTACCACAATTTTATGTGTCAGAAACCAGAAAGAGTTTCAAGTTGTGCGTCCTAATGTTGGGTCAGGTTTTGGATTCTCCTAGTTGGATCTTGTATTAGATACTTTCTTTGTTGCGTCTGCCAGCTACCTGACAACGCTATTTTGAGGTATTCGTTCTGACGGATTTGGCACTGCATGGATGTGGAAACACCCCCACCCCCCACCCCCACCCCCCATTTCTTTATCTTTATAATAAACAAATACTAATCATTTTCACTTATTAATTGTTGAAAATAACATGATATATAACATTATATAGGCTTGTTTTTATCTTGGTACATATCAGTTTTACTATTTTAATGGAGGCGAGTCTTAGATTTCATATATGCTCACCTTTATAGAAATTGTAACATATTGTGTATTCATGAACATATCAGTTTTAATATTTAAATGGAGTGGAGTCATAGATATCAGAAGTATTTTCTGGCCTTTATAGAAATTGTAGCTTAACTTGCCAGGTCTCTGTTATTAGAGGAGATCGAGTTGTGTGCTTACCTGTCCAGCTAGTCAAGTTGTCCGGTTGTCGCGGATGCTTGGCTGTCTAGATGTCTTGTTGTCTGATCGTCGTCTCTTTTAATGTGTGTGTAAATTTTACCCAAAATATTTTTGATATTCTACCTGCAAGTACACTCGATGCTATCATAGTACTTAGGGTTCAAATCAGGGTTCAAATTCATAAAGATTGAATGGTTCACTATAAACTTTGTTAACAAGTGTCAAGCTAATAGAAAATATAAAAGTTTTTTTTGTTGTTGTTGAAATGAAAGAAATGTAAGTGAAATGAAATTAACTTTAAATCAATGAACTAAAACGGTGGGCTTTTGAGGAATTCTCAGAGGTCATGGGTTAAACTATTCAAATTTTAAGGTAAATCTAGTGTTAGTTTTTAAACTCAAATCTATTCTAAAGTATGATGCCCGATCCTCTCATACCCCCGATGATCTTTTTATCTATCAACCTACAATCATATGGTGTGTATGTCGATGCAAGATGATAAACAAGCAGTAATGATACGATTCAATATATTAATTCAATTCCACAACAATCAAGCTTTCGCTAATCATGAAAATGAACTTACTAATGCAAGTTCGAATTGGTAATCAAGTTGTAGTGTGCAAGCAATACCAATCTAGGATCAATCACCAACTCGGCAGGAAAGCGATATGTAATAATGACAACATTGACAAAGAACTTTTATTAAATTCCTAAACCTAAATCATTCAATCATATTCCCCTTTGAGCAACCATAAACCCAACAAGTAACTACTCACACATATCAAATGAAACCTTAGTAACAAAGACAATAGATTGCATATATGAAAAAAGAGTTTAGAAAATTTCTCTGTATAGAGATACAAAAGTGGAACTTTCTCCCTTTAACAATAGTAGCAAAACCAAATAATGAAACTTTTGGTGGCTATGAAACTCTTTTGTGACTCCTTTGGCTTCTCTCTCATTTGTGTGGCTCTTCTCAAGCCTATATGTTGTAACGGATGCGAGAAGTAACAATAAACGTAAAGAACACGACACATAATTTACGTGGTTCACCAACGATGTGTTGGCTACGTCCACGGGCAAAGGGAGACTGGTTTATTAATAGAGGCAGAACAGTTTCAAAATACAAGTGATATTAGGGTACAGAGGTTACTTATAGCGAAAAGAAACCCTAAAGAACCCTAACAACATGCGATTTAAACTTCAATGTTAAAGCCCAAGTAGAAGCCTTCATCAAACAGTTGTGCGGCCCATAAGCATGCTAAATATCGTTGACCTTATGCAGCACATCCAGTAACATCGCTGATCTTATGCAGCGCATCCAGTAACATTGCTGACCTTATGCAGCGCATCCAGTAACATTGCTGACCTTATGCAGCATCCTCACTTGCTGAAACAAGTTAGATTCAAGGCATTTTAACAAATCTTCACCTTGACTTGAATCCTCTTTACATATGTACCAGATGCTTTGTTACAATGCTAGATGTACCCAGATTCTTCCTTTACCTCAGATGTCCTTTCGGACCAGATGCCCCTATAGGGCCAGATTAACAATATGTGATGTTCAACAAGTCCAAGAAATGTTGAAACTTGTAGTGAGTAAATGGTTTTGTGAGCATATCAGCAGGGTTATCAGCTGTCCCTGCCTTCTTCACACTGATCCTCTTCTCACCTCTCAGAAAGTGATACCTCACATCAATATGCTTGGTTCGTTCATGATGAACATGATCCTTGGCTAAAAAAAATGCACTCAAACGGTCACAGTACACGGTAGCCTGATCATGATGCAGACCCAAATCACTAACCAACCCCTTCAACCATATACCTTCTTTAGCTGCTTCCGTTAACGCCATATGCTCTGCTTCAGTAGTAGACAACGTTGCTGTTTGATGCAGAGCTGCTTTCCAACTTACAACAGAGTCGATCAAGGTAAACACATAGCCAGTCATTGATCCTCTACTATACACATCTCCAGCATAATCCGAATCAGAGTAGTCTGTTACCACTGTAGATGAGACAAACGTCAGACGTACCACAAACGTACCGAATGTACCAGATGCACTCAGACTGTTCCAGATGTCCCTGATGCAACCTCTTTGTGCCAGATGTACTAAGTGCACTCTTCACTGTGCCAGATATCGCAGATGCACTCTTATTGTGCCAGATGTATGGAACGTTCCTCATATCAGATGTACCAGATGGAACAGATGCCCCTTCGGGCCTAACATATATCCCTTCAGATTGGACATTTTTTGCGATCAAAACTCCCCTTCAGTCTTGACGTTCTATTCGAAGGCAGATGCTCTCCTTGAAACCAGACACTTCTTCCTTGGAACCAGGCGCTCCCTTCTCGGAGCCAGACGCTTCCTCCTTCGAAGCCATACACTCCTTTCTCGGAGCCAGACGCCACTTAAGGCTAGGCACTCAATTGAGCGAGATGGTTCTCTAACTTCACAACCAACTTGGAAGTGATAATCTTTCTCTTCATTGGTTGCGTGACCTGATCCCATGCGGGATTCCTGTCAAGAGACTCGATCTCATCTTCCATTGCAGCAAGCCATCTCTCAGCCTCAGAATTGGAGACAACTTCTCTGTATGTGGACGACCCATGTGTATCCACCTCTTCTCCAACTTGCATTGCATAGCTCACCATGCCCTTGGGTGATGTAGGTTCTACATGATCAACTTCTACCTCTTGCTCTTGACTTTCTTCGTGTTGCTGTAAGTCGCTCTCCTCGCGATCAGTTTGCAGCTCCACTTGCTTGTCAAAGCTACCGTACTCTGATGTAATACTGCTTACAGTTTCATCGCAGAACATTCTTTCTAAGCCAACGTTAGATAGCATGCACCTCGCTCTCCCCAGCTTCGGATTCATCCTCCTATCTGTAGCTATGGAACCTTGCAGCAGATACAACGTTCCATGTAAAACACCCTTCAGAATCACAACAAAACCTTTGTAGACATTCAGAACACCATCTCCGCCTGAGTACTTGAAACCCCTACTATCAAGCAGGCTCATGGATATCAAGTTCATCTTCAACGATGGAACATGCCTAACTTCGTTTAGTGTGCAGAATCTACCATCATGCATTTTGATACTGATCGATCCAACTCCGGCAACCTTGCAAGCAAAACTGCTAGCCATCTTGACGACCTTATTTTCATCTTGCTTGTACGCTGAAAACCACTCTCTTCTTGAACACATATGGTAGGACGCTCCAGTATCTAGAACCCACACATCAGTATGATGTGCTTTTCCATCAGCAACATAAGCAATGCCCTCTTCAGACTCGGTGTCAACCTCTGCTACAGCAACAGACTCGAATTACTTCTTCTTCTTTGGAGAATCTGATTTCCAATGCCCTCTCTCCTTACAGTAATTATTGACATCATCTGGTTTAGGACCCCTTGAAAACAACTTCTTCTTGTCTCCTCAATTTCCCTTACCACCATTAACATACAATCCAACAGCTTGATTATTTGTATATGTACCAGACGCCTTACGTCGCAGCTCCCTGGTGTGAAGGGATTACCTGACTTCTTCCAAAGAAATTGTATATTTACCGTTTATAAAAGATTGAACGTAGTTCTCGTATGACAACGGTAGAGATACCAACTGAAGTAAAACAGCATCCTCATACTCCACCTTAGCATCGATATTACGCAATTCTAGTAATAACGTGTTCAACTGATCTAAGTGATCTCTGAGATTCGTACCTTCCTGCATTCTTAGTGTGAACAAGCGTTGTTTCAGAAGCAGCTTGTTCGTTAGAGACTGTGTCATGTACAACCGCTCCAACTTCCCCCACAGACAGGCAGCAATTGTTTCGTTAGAAACTTCAATGATGATGTCATCTGCAAGGCACATCAAAATCGTTGCGTGTGCTTTCTCCTTCAGACTTGTCATCGCAGCAGTGTCGCCCTTGTTGTCTTTCACCAGTGCCGCCCACAAGCCTTGCTGCTTCAGCAACGCTTGCATCTTGATCTGCCAGAGACTGAAACTGTTTCTCCCTGTGAACTTGTCAATCTTCACGTTCATCCCATACATCTTCTCACCAGACGCGGAAATCCCAGAACATGGATGCTCTGATACCAGTTTGTTGCAACGGATGCGAGAAGTAGCAATAAACGTAAAGAACACGACACATAATTTACGTGGTTCACCAACGATGTGTTGGCTACGTCCACGGGCAAAGGGAGACTGATTTATTAATGGAGGCAGAACAGTTTCAGAATACAACTGATATTAAGGTACAGAGGTTACTTATAGCGAAAAGAAACCCTAAAGAACCCTAACAACATGCGATTTGAACTTCAATGCTAAAGCCCAAGTATAAGCCTTCATCAAACAGTTGTGCGGCCCATAAGCATGCTAAATATCGCTGACCTTATGCAGCACATAACATCGCTGATTTTATGCAGCGCATCCATTAACATCGCTGAACATCGCCGACCTTATGCAGCGCATCCAGTAACATCGCTCACTTGCTGAAACAAGTTAGATTCATGGCATATCAACACTATATATGTGCAGCATTCGGCTAGGGTGAATATTTGGGCTTAAGACGAAATCTCAAAAATATTAAAAAATTCATAAATAAATCACCACCAATCTATGAAACCAAGCAGCAACAAAAGAGATAAACATATTATTATTGATGTATGAAAGAGAATAGGGTTCAGAAAACAACACTCGGTGATGAAACAATGATGAAATATTCTCCCAAAACACAAGTAGCAAAATTTCAAACCTAAAACTATGAAAAATTAAAGAATATTGAATGGTGGCTCCTCTGGATCTTCTTTTATTTAGGCTCTTGATGCTTATATAGGTGAATTTGTGTGGCTTATGGCAAAATCTCTCAGTACTATCGATCGAGTAAACCAAGTAGTGTTTCGATCAATTGGCTTCGCTCATCGATCGAACCAAATCGAGTTGGGTCAATTGGTTGGTCGATTAAGATATTCCAGTGGATCCTGCTCGGCTTGGATTGATCCGCCGCTTGACTTAACTGGGTCGATTGTGTGGTTCGAGTAAACCAATTTCTTCTGCTTGCTTCATTTCATCACAAGACACATATCTCTTCAGTAATTTGAGCATAACTTTTGATCCAACATCTTTATTGACTTCAAATCACTTGGAGATGAAAGCTAACATCCATGGCCATTTTGTGTCCAAATTTGGGGATGATCAAATGGTGGAAAATCATTCATATAATGTCAAACTTCTGATGCTCAGAAGATGTCCACTATCTAAAATGTCCAAAAACACCTCTTTTTCTCGAATACTTCAAATTATCTGTCAAACCTTTATAAACTCTAAAAAACTGAAAATATTGGTTTATAATCAATTACCAACCATTTTTATTAAAAACATATGAAAATAGTATTGGAAGTAATAACATACGTAGTATATCATCCTCTCATGGCTCGCTGCGGTCCATTCTTGGTACGCTCTCTCGTTAGACAGGTTCGGGCATGCCTACAGCCTTTACGAATCCATCATTATCATCGTGGTATACCCAATGTCTTTATCTATGTAACATCTATATCTATGCACCTAGGCCGTCTTGGTGCGAAACGTGGCTTTCTGCAAAGAGTCACGCAATTAGGCAAAAACTCCAAATCAACTATGGTATTCAAGGTAAGTCCCTCTATCGGAAGCATGGTGAAATACTCTTCCCCGTCGCTCCATGAAAGAATAACACCAATCTTCCTTAGCTCTGTACCGGAAACGGCAGTTGTCGAAGTACGCCAAATCTATGGCGCCTATGTTCTTGTGACTGTCATGCAGAACATGATCAACTACGTGGTACTGAAATATTGGAGTAAGAAAACTCCCAATTAATGCTCTCAACTCTCTGTGAATTTTGCGGAATTGCTTTTCCATAAGAACACATGCGAAAATAGGGCCCAAATTCACCTCAACAAGTGTATCGAATTCATCATGCAACACCACAATGCGCAATGCGGTGAAATAGCATGATCTCCTCATGCCTAAGTGTACCAGACTCCTCCTTAGCAAACACCGTGTTGCTAAGTACCTTCGCTAGAATCCACATAATCGGGTTTCTAATCAAAGCTTGCTTTACCAAGTTGGTGACAAATGATCCTGAGGCTATCAAATCTCATACCTCGTCTTCTTCTCCATCCTCCAGAAATTAAGTCGATTCCAGCGTACGATCAAAACCATAAATACCTCAAAAGTTTGTGATAGTGATCGCATGATTCTCTCTGTGAGCCAAGTAATATAGCACTCCATCTCGTGTTACTGGGTTATCATTTTCTTCAAATACTAGGTGCAAGATGCCAAGAATTGGCGCATGAGGTAAGGGCATAACTGCTTGCTCGGGTTCGGCATCGTCCTGATCCCCATAATTACACATCCTCTCTTTACTTTTCCTCTGATCCAGATCTTATCCAAATCTTCTTCTATCAACATCCTCATTCCTTCCATCACAACGTCGAGGAGGCTATTGTAGATTTCTGAACAATTCTTGTCCCAAACTCTCTCATCTCTTCTGATGTAATTTCTCGCTTTTATAATCTCTTTGACTGAGCTGATGGACTTCACATTCGGGAATGGCACTCCAAGTGTAGTGCTCGTTATTGTGACGAACCCAACTTTTGTTATTGGATGCATTTTCCTGAAATTCAAAAATATTTCAAAAAACAGAAACAATACAATTCACCGCACAAAATATAAAATATTGCAAAATAAAAGCTACACAAGGTAGAATTAAACTTAATTGCCAGCTAAATAATTATCTTTCAATCAGCTGGTCGATCAGTGTTTGAATTTTTCCATTGAGACCCTTTTCTGCACGAACCAAGTTGATCCATCGTTTGGGATCCGTCTGGGATTAACTCTCAACTTGCAAAATCTCAAAATGAAGAATTAAAATAAAATAAAAAGCGTTTAACAATGTTGGGATCGCTTTTCACCCTACTGAGATCAACTCCGAAAAACGACTAAGTATGGAACGGGCCTAGCCAAATTTATATATGAAGGACCAGGAAGTCCGTTACGCTAAATCGGAGGAGCAATGTGGGCCGAGATGAACCTAGACAAGCCGAAGCAAGCCGAGAGAAGCGCCTCGGTTAAAGTCGAACCGAGGCGAACCAGTGAAAGAGTGCTTCAAACCGAGACGAACCGAGAGAAATGCCTCGGTTTGATTTGAGTCGAGACAAACCGGTGAAGAAGCATCTCGAAGCAAGGCGAACCGACAAGAGACGCAATTGACCGAGTTGAATGAGGCGAATTGGGAGAAGCCCTTGAAGCGACGCGAACCAGGAGAGCCCCATGGGCCGAACCAACATCTACCTTAGCGATTCAATCTGAAAGCCCACGAGACGATCCAAGACGTGGTTCGCCCTAAGAGACGAAGCCTTTCGGAAGACGGCGCCATCTGTGGAATGGAAGTAAATCTATAGAATATTTTCCGAGATTCTCGGCTAGACGATTTATAATCTTGTATAAATATGAGACGAAGTTTCATTAATCAGCTCATAATAAAAAGACCATCTTTGGATTTTTAAACTTGTTTGTTTCTCGCAGAATCTTTTGTTCCTCTAGATTTCTGTACAAAAATATATTGTGTGGATTCCAGCACCCAGAAACAATTTCCTAATATTGGGTTGCCTCCCATTCAGCGTCTATGTTTAGAGTCGTTTACCTTGACATTTGTGACTTTTTTAAGTTCGGGGTTCAGCAGCCTGAGAGACTGATGTCGCAGTCTTCAAAGCTCCCTTCTCTTCTCTCTTCTTCGGGCCAGGAACTCTGCTTCACAAGTTATCTTTTTGCAGAAAGATGGAAATCACATTCCGTATTTCTAATGAATACATTTTTTTTCAAACCTAGTTTTGACAAAAAAAATTGAATATTAGGAGGTTCTAACTCTTTGGTAGGTTCTTTTCTAGCAAGGTTAACATGTTCATCAACATTTTCCACATTGTCCCCCTTTGCTTCTTCTTGCTTTTTCTCTTCCTTGGTTTCTCCTTGTTTAGGAGACGAAGTTCATTTTCTTGCCTTTCATCAAAGTATCCTCCAAACCTTTTTATGAAGTCTACATCAACAACTTCGTGATCAAGGTTAGCATTAGTAACAAATCAGAAATTCTTATCAGGATTTCGATTGTCTTCTTTGGTTCCATCCGGTGAAATTTTTGCTTACGACATGACTGAATTTTATGATCCAAATGCTCTACTCTTCCATTGAGCTCCATAATCTTCTTCTTAGATTGTTCAAGTTGCCACTCTTGAGAATCTGTAATGTTGTCCAAAGAATATCCAAATTTTGTCTGTTTTTGGCTTCACTTATATCGGCCTCCGCCCACATGATATCTTCTTAGAGACGCAAATTCCTTTCTTCAACTTTTCAGTTGTCTCAGCGAATTGTCTCAGAGAGTAGTAGTAATTCTCCTCCCAGGCTCTCATCATTGCTCCAAAATGTTCGAACTCCTTCTTATTTTCTTTATTATGCGCTTGCAACATAATAAGAAGTTCATCACTTTCGCTCATATGAGGCGATTGTGTTGATAAAACTTGATCACCATCTTCCAAAATGTGGTTAGGCAAACTGTTTGGACCGCGACCTCTTCCATAAATGATGGTTTCAATCTGAGTTTCTTTAGGAAAACGAGCCTGGTTTTTGGTCAAATCTTTTCCCTAATGTGTTCAATGGTGTAAATGGGTGCTTTTTTCTCCCATCAAAACCTTTTATCTTTTCTTAAATAAAGGATACCTGAAACACAGAAGAATGGAAAAGAAACGTAAAACCAAATAAAGACAGAGAAGTACTAGACTAACTTATCTTAGGTTAAAAGGCAGCGCCGTCAATCCCGCTTACGGTGCCAAAAATTTGATGTGATACGTAAGTTTTACACAAAATATTTTTGATAAAATACCTGCAAGTGCACATGATGTTATTATAATACTTAGGGATCAAATGCACATAGATTGAATGTTGTACTATAAAGTTTGTTAACAAGTGTCAATCTAATACGAAATATAAAAATTGTTTATTTTTGTAACTGAAATGAAAGCAATGCAAGTGAAATCAACTTTAAACCAATGAACTAAAATGTTAGGCTTTTTGAGAATTCTGAGGGGTCATGGATTAAACTATTTAGGTGTTTAGGAAGTTAAATCTAGTGGAGATTTCTAAACTCAAATCCATTCTAAAGTATGATCAACGATACTTTCATACCCTGATGACCTCTTTATCTATCAACCATATGGTGTGTATGCATATACAAGATGATAAACAAGCAGTAGTGATATGATTCAATATGTTAAATTCAATTCCACAACAATCAAGCTTTCGCTAATCATGAAAATGAACTCATCTCTGCTAGTTCGAATTGATAATCAAGTAGTTTGCAAGCACCACCAATCTAGGATCAATCACTAATTGTCCAGGAAAGCAATATGCAGTGATAACATCATATACATAAAAACTCCCACTAAACTTGTAAACCTAAACCTAAACCTAGAGTAAACACATGCATAGAAGTTATGTTCGAATCTAAAGATATATTAGAATCTACTTCTAGTTATGTAGATATTTTCACTCTCTTGTAATCCTTAGATTATCTACTCCCTAACTTCTCTTGTAGTTGTATATAATGCTATGTATGATTTCTGTTGAGATTAAGGATGTACAATACATTAAATCTCTTTCTATATAAAAACTCTAATATGACACACAACATTATCACTGTCAATTCACATGATGCTGCACATTCCCTCCACACGGTGAACATGGCCGGTGTCATTGTAAATAATATACAAAAATTTCTCATAAAAACTCCCACTAAACTTGACTGATACAAATCCCATATATATTAATTGAGAAATTTTTTTAGGGAGTAACCTTAATTTTGTATATTATTTACAATGGTGTCATGTTACTAATGTGTCATCACCAGAATCATTCTCAATAAACATACAAAAATGGATTTATGTTACTAAATTAATTACATGTTTTGCCACTCACATTAGTTTGGTTAGACAATGGTTTATATCATTTATTTATACATAATTCAGCAGATATTCCTTTTTCTATTTCTTACCAAAAATATATCATACTAGTTATTTTTTTAAACACTCTCTTCTCTTATTTTTGTTTAAACTTAGTTTTGTAAAAATATAAATCATCATAACATTTATATAGTAAAAAAAAAAAATATATATATATATATATTTTTTTATACAAGTGTCATAATTCAAATTTTTTAAAATGAATATAAATTACTAAAATGGTTAATAAATATGAATATGTTTTAAAAAGTCCTACATTGGAAATGAGAATGTGTAGATGGTTCAAAAATTATTATAAAAATAACATAAATAAAAAAAACTCTAAAAACAATAAGCTTAATTTAATAGCCATCCATATTTATAAATATTTTTTTTGGTTCAATATGGTTTGTTAATAAAACCATATAAATTAACCAAATAATATATATATATATATTTAAACTTGAGAACAAATTAAAAATATTATATCAAAAAGTTGAAATATTAAAAACTGTTTAATATGTTAAAAACAAATAATATTATAAATATTTTAGTTTGATTAACAAATTATATTATATTTTTAGTTTAATCATTTTTTTATCAGCAAAATGAGAAATCGAATATATTTTAGTCTACATGATAACCTACGCCATGCGCAAAAAAATGATTCTTTTGATAAACAAATTCTCCATCTCTGCTAATAAAATCTTTAATAAAATTATTTATAGATTTCTCATCTTGCACAGGACGCAGGTTATCACCTAGTAATAACTTAAATCACTTTGTCATATATCTAAATGTGCTATCTATGTTGTTAGTCACTTAATTGACTCAGTTTGACATATACTTATGTTTCAATATAACAGAAATCTTATTGATATGAATTACAGATTATCATTACTAATTATAATAATAAAAATATACTCCTACTAAAAAAAAAACTCATTCCCTTTAGTTATCAATTAGACTTGATAACTTTTCAGTTCATAATTGTTCATGTTTTTATGTTCTTGATGTACAGTAAATCATTATTAAATATGTAAATGAACTATACAAATAGAAAGGTGACAAATATGTATATTAAATAGTATGCATACTTTTCACACAAATTAATAATATATATTGGATTTTCCTGATAAATACTTTATTTTCTTTTTCTGCTAAAAAGTATTCATACTTTCCCAAGAAGTCAAAACGAAATTTGCTACCCTATATACTTTGGCAGCAAGTTTGTGACTCTCTAGTTGCTGATTTATTATTCTCTGATAATTCCGAAGTACTTTTTCCGAGTTGCCTTTGTTGTTTAGCGACTTATTCGTTGGTAAGGAACGTGATCCCCAAGTGTTATCCTGTCCTTTTCGCGTGCATTTCTTTACAATAATCAGTAGGTACTATTATTATTCACTATTCGTGATGATAATAAATTGGTTTTACCATTTTGTATTGCGGTTTATAATTTTGGTATAAGTCATTCTTTCTACAATTGTTCATTTCTATCACATGTTAAAAAAATTTATCCGTCTTATTATGTGCTAACAAATGCTTTACGTATAACTGAAAAATATATATGATATAATTGTTGTTGCTTGTGTTATTTGACTATATGTGTATATAGATATAAATAAGTGTATAAACAAATACAAGGAAAAAAGAATTATAAGTTAATAGTTTAACTTTTGGTTTTTTGGTGTACGTGCGGAAAATATAAGTGCTAGAAAAAAAAATTGTAAATAAATTGGTTTTACCATTTTGTAAAAATTGAACGTATCCCTCGGCTATTATAAGCCGAGAGAACTTTTAAACTCGAAAAATAAAAGCCCTTGTATATGCATATCTTAAAAATAATCTGTCGGTATTATTATTCACTACTAGTTGGTAAACCGCGCTACGCGCAGATGTGTCACTTATTTTTATCAATTTTATGTATTGTATTTGCTGTATCGTATAGTTTTTTGAGATGAATTTTTCTTTCTCATCCGTATCCGTTTCAAATTTACTATTCTATTCCTAATTCCGTTCAAATATTATCCATTCGAAATTATTATTTTATTCAAACATGTACATAAAAGAAAATAATATGAGATAAATTACCTCAATTACCCGTTTAAAAATTTAATATTTTTAAATTAGATATTATTTTCTAAAATTTTCCGAACTTTCTAAAATTTTCACAAAATATATGTATCCAAGTTGATCATTACCCAAATTATTGAGAGTTTGTGAAGAGAATTTTTCCAAACCCGTCCCATTTTATGAATTTTCTGTTCCGGTTATTTATCGAATTCCCTTAAAGAATTTTTTTTCCTTCTCAAATTACCTATTCGTGTCCCATATCCGTTTATTACCGTCATGCATCCTGAAATATCATGGCTAACGTATCTTTTTTTGGTTTATTTATTTTTCAATTTTCTGTTAGCGCTTCATAACTGTCTGTTAATGTTTGATAATTTACCTTTTCTGTTTTTATAAATATAATTCTGTATATTTATTGTTTTCTAAGATTATAGTTCAGTCGAAGTGTTAGTTGTGTTTTAAAAGATTTAAATAAAAAGTAATTGATGATTTGAATGCTTAGTAGGACGCTTAGGTGACGAAATCCGGATGATGCGTTTACAAATTTTAAATTTAAAAAATATATATCATTTTCCAAAATTTCTCGGACTTTCACGAAGTTTTTCAAAACATATGTCCTAAAATTGACCTTTACCCAAATTATTCAGAGTTTGTGAAGAGATTTTAGATAATAGAATTTCTCGAACCCGCTTTGTTACCTCAATTTTCCGTTCTATTTGTATCGGATTCCCTTAGAGAATTGTTTTTCCTCTTCCAAATTGATCAATTCCCGTCCCATATCCATAAATTACCGTTATGAAACCCGCAATGTCCAAGACTAACATATATCCTTGTTTTTAGTTTATTTATTTTTCAATGTTTTTGTTTATTAGATTCTCTTATGGAGTTGTTTTTCTTCTACCAAATTATCTAATTACGTCTCATCCATAAATTACCATCGTGAATTCCGAGATGCTCATGACTAATATATATTTTTGGTTTTTGTTTATTTATTTTCTCATATTTTTGTTGATTGTTTATTTCTTTTATAACGGTTTATAACAGTTTGTTAATTTTTTTCTATTTCTACAATTATTATTCAGTTTATTTATTGTTTTCTAACATTATAGTTGAACATAAATGTTAGGTTGTGAATTTTAAAATAAAAATAAAAAATAATTGATGATGTGAGGGATGAGGTGGCTGCTGATGTGGAAGGAGAAGAGAGAAAATGTAATTTTATATATATAGATTCGTGGAGATAATAAATTGGTTTACCAGTTTGTATTGCGGTTGATAATTTGGGTATAAGTTCATTCTTTCTACAGTTGTTCATTTCTATCACATGTTGAAAAACTTTTATCCGGTTTATGTGTTAACAAATGCTATATACGCATAACTGAAGAAATAAATATGATTATATGTTGTTTATGTTACTTGACTATATGTGGTGAAAGTTATATAAATAAGTGTAAGGAAAAATACAAGGAAAGAAGGATTAAAAAGTTTTAGAAGAAACATAGTTTAACTTTATGTTTTTGGTGTACATTTGCAAGGAGAAAAACAATTTACACCATATAAAAACAATTTTTCAAAAATTTCCCTCAGTTTTATAGTTTAAAAAAACAGATATTATAGATTTTATTTATTCTGGAATTATTAATAGAAATTCTCGGTTGGAAAATTTTTATTAATAGCGTATTTCCATTTTATAGTTAGTAGAAATTATACTCCCTTTGTTTTTAATTGATAGATATTTTGAAGTTTTCACAAATATTAAGAAAACAAATTAAAACATGATTATAATTGCATCATTTTTTGTGATTAACAATTTCCTATAATTTTAAACCAATAGCAATTCAAAAATTCAAATAATTTTCTTAAATTTTATAATTTTATAATTTTTCAATTAATGTATATAAAACTTAGAATATTTATCTTTGTGAGATAAAAAAAAAATTCAGAACACTCATCTTTTAGAAATGAAGGGAGTATTATACTATATTGACCGCTTTTGATCTCTCTCGGACAAGAAAATGATGAAGATGTGATTTTAGGTATTAAATTTGCTTATTGTTGGGTAAATTTGTGTTGCCAATTATTAATGAATTCATCTACAATCAAAATATTTAAACTGATTAAATCTCTATCTCCATCCTTTCGCCTAGGGGTTTATTCGAGTGGAAAATTTAAAATGCTTCGTCCACACGACCTAAAAGTCATCTAAATTCAATATTATATTCCCACGATTTACAAAAAGAAAATTCTTTATTTGTTGACATTGACATTGACATTGGTTTCTTTTGTCTATAAAGTTTCCATATTATCTGAAATCTAAGGCAAGAAGGCCTTCAACACTAGAAAGAGGACAATGGAAAAGCCATTTCTTCCGAGAGACGAGGACTTCGGTAAAAAGACATGGCAAAGAAGTCAGCTCACCGTCGAGCTGAAGGAAGTGAGCCGCTTGGCCGTTCCTATGGCCACCGTGACCATTGCTCAGTACCTTTTACCTGTCATCTCAGTCATGGTCGCCGGCCACAACGGCGAGCTCCAGCTCTCCGGCGTCGCTCTTGCCACCTCCTTCACAAACGTCTCCGGTTTCAGCATCGTGGTAACTATGATATGACTCTCTCTTTTTCAATTCAAGAATCCAATAGACTCTCTCCTCTTCAATTCAAGAATCCAACAGACTCTCAAATCTCGAAAACGCTTTCTGCAGTATGGATTAGTGGGTGCTTTGGAGACTCTTTGTGGCCAAGCTTATGGAGCCAAACAATACGAAAAAATCGGAACCTACACATACTCTGCAATCGCCTCCAACATTCCAATTTGTTTCCTCATATCAATTCTATGGATTTACATAGACAAGCTCTTGATCTCAATCGGACAAGACCCTGACATCTCCAGAGTCGCAGGCTCCTACGCCTTTTGGCTCATACCGGCTTTGTTCGGTCAAGCAATTGTCATACCACTGACCCGGTTTCTACAGACACAAGGGTTGGTTCTTCCTCTGCTTTACACTGCTGTAACCACCCTTTTGTTCCATATCCCGGTTTGCTGGATTTTGGTTTCCGTGTTTGGTCTGGGAAGCAATGGAGCTGCTTTGGCTATTAGTGTGTCTTTTTGGTTTTATGCGTTGATACTAGCTTGCTATGTGAGATTCTCCAGCTCTTGCGAGAAGACTCGAGGCTTTGTATCCGATGATTTTGTTTCTTGTGTCAAACAGTTCTTTCATTACGGAATCCCATCAGCAGCAATGACTTGGTAAGTCATTTTTATGTTTATTGTTTGTCAAGTTAAGAAATGAGTTACACACTTCCTCTTATCTCGCTTGCATTGTTTTTGATAGCCTAGAATGGTGGCTATTTGAGCTACTCATTCTCTGCTCAGGTCTTCTCCCTAACCCGAAACTCGAGACCTCTGTTCTTTCAATATGGTAAGTATCATATAGATAGACTTCTTCTTCTTATCTTTTGTTTTCTCTTTACTAATAAGTATTAACCTGATATCTTTTATGTCAGTCTTACAACCGCTGCTTTGCACTATGTGATTCCAGCAGGAATCGCCGCGTCTGTGAGGTATGATTTTAATTTTCAAACCAAAACAGCTTCAAGATTTCCTTTTCTCAATATTATTGATTGGTTTCTTGCAGCACACGCGTGTCAAACAATTTGGGAGGTGGGAATCCTCAAGTTGCTAGGACATCAATATTGGCAGGGCTTTGTCTCTGGTTTATAGAGTCATTTACGTTCAGCACACTTCTATTCACCTGCAAGAATATCGTAGGCTACGCGTTCAGCAACTGCAAAGAAGTTGTGGACTATGTCGCAGACCTATCTCCTTTGCTCTGTCTCTCCTTCATCCTCGATGGGTTTACTGCAGTTCTTAATGGAGTTGCTAGGGGAAGTGGGTGGCAACACATTGGAGCTTGGAACAACGTGGTGTCTTATTATCTCGTAGGAGCTCCTGTTGGAGTTTACTTAGCTTTCAGTTGTGAGTTCAACGGAAAAGGACTGTGGTGTGGAGTTGTCGTTGGATCCGCCGTGCAAGCCATTATACTATCTATCGTCACGGCTTCCATGAATTGGAATGAACAGGTTAGAAGATAAGCCATTTCAGCTTGGTACAGTTTTACATTCTGTCTTTTTTTTTTTTTTAATGCTTTGAAGTAATTGGAATCTATGATTTGCAGGCTGAGAAAGCGAGGAAGAGAGTAGTAGTCTCAAGTGGAAATGGATTGACATAAACGAAGGGTGTTTCTTAATTAATCAATTTTGTTTTATTTCAATGGTATTCAAATGTAACAGTTCCATAATAAACAAATGAATAAAAAACCTCATTGGTTCCAAACCATTATAATTATTGGTTAGCATTGTTAGTTTAGCTGATTTGATTAGGCTTCTAATGAAAAATTAGTTTGTTGCTAATTCTCATGTATATCTAAGTTTTCGTGTGTAGGTTTTTCTAAATCAGAAAACAGAACGGCCTTCCAAACACTATATATCAGAGCACAACTTCTACTCACTCAGTTTTATTTTTTTCAAATCTTGCAAAATAAGCAATACTTATGCTGATCTTTTACTCACTGAGTATTTTTTACAAGTTGTTCTTCGTAATTGGTGAAAGTCTTGTCAAAATCGTTTATGTTTCCTTTGCTCTGCTTCTTCAGTTTCCTCCAATCTTTGTTTTTCTCAATTTCTATATGAGATCAAAACGCGAATTATTCTGATTAGTTGATTATGCGCCCCATTGTAACACCCAAGACTTACGCCTAATAAAAAAAATGAAAGTCCCATTAATCTTAAGCCCAAAGAAAAAAGCTTTGATTTTCCGAAAACTTTCTTTATTAAAAGGGAAGCGTAGAAACATAATCCTCATCTCAAAACTTTAAACACTCAGAGCCTCCAACCTGAAACCCTAGCCGCACGGCCTCACCTCCATCGCCGCCATCTGCTACAGCCATTCATTTGCTCCGATTCGTTTCTTCCTGTGATTATATCAAAAAAATGCTATAATGGTTTCCGACTGCATTATGTTTGATTTTCATTTACAATTCCTAAGTTCTCGTGATGTTTCAAGATATCCATGGTAGCTTATTTGTTATTTCAATATTTACAGGTAGGTAAGGTGAGGATCATGTGCACAATTTATGCGATTTGACACTGATTGGGGATGAGTTTGGTGCTTCTTGTGGTTAAATATGTTCTCCCTACTCTAATCCGTTTAACCCATTCTATCTAAGGAAAGATGAGGATGTATATGTGTATTCTCTTCCGCCTTACTTCCTCGGTTAGTTTCTAGTAATTGTTAAGACCAGTTCTCTTCCCCTTCTAAGTTGTGATTTAGGTCGTAACATGTAGTTGCCTGTTGTTGATGTGCTTAGAGTTTTACCCTTAAATTTTTTTGCAAGTGCACAACAAACAAGAGATCGATCCACAGAGACTAATTATATTGTTTCACTATAAGTTTTATCGAAAATAACCAAGCTAGCAATGAATCGAAAGAAATATGAAAGCAATGAAAGATCAATAAACGAAATGTAGGGTGCCACGAAATCCATAGGGGTTCATGGTTTAGATTATTCAGAATTCTAACACTAGAGGCAATCTTAGATCTTTTCATTCGAGAGCTCGAAACACTAACATCGAATAATACCATTCTCGTGGCTCAAAACCGACATATGTTATCAAATCTAAATCATACTCCGTATGCCAAGTAAATTCAATAACAAAGAGAAGAAACAAGTTTGATATGTTCACTAACATGTTTAGAAACAGGCCCCGCATTCTAATCACAATAGCCTATAATCAAATTCGGGTCAATCAACCTTGTGATGTTCAAGCATATTATTTTCCTATATCAGTGTTAGATGTCAGACTTAGCATGCATTAAGAACAATGACTAAACAGATAACTAATTTGATCTAATGAAAGCGCCACCCTAAAAAGCGAAATCTATCTACCAAACCATTAATGTTCCCCCTTAGAAACCCTTAAACCCAACAACAAACTACTCACACATCAATAACAGATTCATGGCCGGAGAAACAGAAGATCGCATATAAGGGTTTAGAAAACTTCTCAATATCGAAATACAAAGCTGAGATCCTCTCCTTTGAACAAAGTAACAAAATCCAAACAAAACTACGAAAACAATGAAACTTTTGGTGGATGTGTTTAGAAGCTTGTCATGCCTCTCTCTCTGGTTGTATACCCTTTTTGTATGTGTTTTATAGGTGTGGAAGTCGGCTAGGACAAATCAAAACAGATTTGGACGAAATTTGATCAAAAATGAAAGTTTTTTAATGCTAATGGGTCAGCTGATCGATTGTTAAGAAGGCAATGAGTCGATTGGCAGGTTGGTTGAAAGTATTGGGTGGATCCAGGAGGTGCTAATCGATCGGTCAAAATGTGGGGTTGGTTGACGTTGTGTCGATCATAGGTGCAATTCTCCGCTTGCTCCATTTTTTCACTAAACGGACCAGTCTTCAGTATTTTGATCATTACTTCCTATTCATGTTCTTGATTGAATTCAAACCACTTGAAGATGAAATCTAACATCCATGGATATATTGTTTTTATATTTGGTGATGATCTATGGTGGGAAGTCCTCCGTCAGATACAAAACTTCTAACGTCCAAAAGATGTCCAATCTCTTGAATACTTGTTTTAGCTCTTTTTGCCTAAAACAAGTATTCATGAGATTGGTGTATATATCTGTTAAATGTGTTACGTTGATTCGTGGATGGGCAGAACTGAGAAGTTGTTGTTTACACCATCAACCACGTGGACGGGATACTACCCCGCCGCATACATGGACGGGTCATCACCAAATAGATTTCCACCACAATCCATCCACGATATCCATGACATCCGATATCCATCCACGATATCCATGACAATCCGATATCCATCCACGTTATCCATGACAATCTGATATATATCACAGTCCACGATATAATTTCATTGGCATAATTGCTTGTGGATCGCGCAAAAATGGTCGACTTTATTACGATCACAATTAACTACCTCCGCCTACCAGGCTCCCAAAATGGATTACTCAACATGGACGGTGTAGCTTCGTACTTGTTCATCGGGATACTACACCAATGATCACATGGACGGGTTCTCAAAAAATGGATATCCATCACAATCCATCCACGATATCCCTGATAATCAGATATCCATCACCGTACATCCACGATATCATTTCATTGGCACAATTTCTTATGGATCGCCCGAAAATGGTCGACTTTATTACGATCACAATTTACTACCTCCGCCTACAGGGCTCCCAAAATGGATTACTCAACATGGTCGGTGTAGCTACGTACTTGTTCATCGAGATACTAGACCAACGATCACATGGACGGATTATCACAAAATGGATATCCACCACAATCCATCCACGATATCTATGACAATCCGATATCTATCACAGTACATCCACGATATAATTTCATTGGCATAATTGCTTATGGATCGCCCGAAAATGGTCGACTTTATTACAATCACAATTCGTACAAATCATGCGTCCTTTCTTAACATCCACACACCATTAACCCCGATACCAATACACATTGCTCATGTGGACGATATATATTGTTAATGTAATCCACATAGTCGTGGATGGATTGGGGTGGATATCCATTTTGTGATCGTAAACCCCTCTCAGGTATCCACGCTCTCAGGTATTTCAATATCCATTTGTGATCGTAAATGTGGTCCATTTTGGGAGCCTGCGAGTAGGAGGTAGTTTGATGTAATCGTAATATCGTTGTCCATCTTGAGCAATCCATATGTTTTTATGCCAATAATTATCCAAAAATTGTATATAGTCACATCCGCATACCTTTCCAAAAAAATTAACTGTTCCGTTCATATGGATAAGGCGACATACAAATATATATATATATTCGTATTGTTGGAAGATGTCGTTCAAATGATATCGTGGGTGGATTGTGGATGGAAGATGGTATTACTCGAGAAACCGAGATCGTGGTTGCTTATGGGTAAAGGAGATAGGCATGTTATTGTAAACGAGTAGTGGTCAATTTGAACGAAAAACACAGTAAAAATTTTTACATACAAAAATCGTCCATTTTGTGATCGTAATATCGTTGTCCATTCTGAGCAATCCATATGTATTGATGCCAATGATAAATTAGTTAAAAACTTCATCTACTGCCGATAATATCCATAGACGGGACGTTGTCATAATAGTTTCCCAAATATTCAAAATAGAACCCATCGATTTTACGAAAATCTAAAGAGTACCAAGATACATCTGGTTCAAAAGGAGTACCGGACTGAATCAAAGGTTTTAGGGAGCTCTTGGGAGGTAGATGGGATGCACGAGCTCTTTGTACAGATCGATTGCATACTACTTGCGAAAGTTGTCTACCAAAGCATCTGTCAGCACAAACATGTCGGGTGCTGAGTCCCCGTTGACTTGCAATTCAATGAAATTCATGGCTACTAGACCACAATCTCCGATGCGTATGTTTTTTGTAGATGTCTTGAGCCCTCCCCACTTGAATGGTTTGAGATCGACTGATTTTGAAGGATGTGGGGGGCAGATGTTGTGGATTATGTGCGGTAGAAACTCAATTACGGGGCCCATGATGGACTTGGCATGCTTGTCATCTTTCCATGTTGAGTTCGGATCTAGGATCTCAACATATTGCATCTTGAGTTGTATTGCCAATCAAATCCAGTGCTTTGACAACCAAATCATCGGCACGTACACAGTATCGATGTCGTGGAGCCATCTTTTCCAGGTGCGTCCACGAAGTGTAGGAGTTTGTCGTCCCACCTATACGTTTCCTTGATTTTTGCCGCTTTCCATGCACGATGTTTGGTGTCTATGTGGTCCATTAAGCAAGGTGCAGGAAAAGAGGCGCGCGCTCTGTTAAGTACATCTTCATGCCTAGCCGCCATAAACGACATTAGAACATCCATATGCTGCAAACGAGGATGGAGAGTTAAAGCGTGGATTAATAAAATTGGATGGACGACTTAATTGCAAACCGAATGTATACCGTTGAGTTGACCCAATGGTGTGGCGTGGCTAGAGCTAGCAGGAAGTTGTTGTCGAATCCAAAACCAGACGATGTTATATGGTAACTGCATCATGCAATTGATTGTTAATTGAATGAATATGAACCAAATTATAAACATGTACATTGAGAGTAGTGAGATTACATTGATCCTTGAGAGATGAGAGTCTGTTTCAACGCAGACCACTCAGCCAAGTCAAGTCGGGGAAGGAGATCAGTTGGGCCCGGTTGGGTTTTGACATCAAAATAAGTGCAAGTTTCTCTTCCATTCCGGTTGGTGTGTATATTTCTTTTTTTGATGGTATGGAGGAATCACTAATTCACACCGTGTCAACCGCCCTCGGCGGGGTTCTCTCGTCTTCGGTCGGGTGCTGGACAGTTATCATTTAGAGACACAAAAAGAGGATATTTCTTAATCAATGTGTAAGGGAAAGTTTCTTACTTGTTCACCTGGAGACGGATGATCCAGGTAACTTTCGCTGTTGATTTCTTGAATCACTTCGGAAATAAAGTGGCCAAGTGAAAGGTATGCTGGTGGGGCAAGAACACCTTTTCCCTTTGGTGTAGAGGGGTTTGATATATGTAACTGGATAAGAGGAGATAGGTTTGTAAGAGGGTCCAAGTAAGTTTAACAATTTAGAGAAGACGATAAGTTTACCTAGGTGGGGGAAGTGGCTATGAACTGGTCTGCGAAGCATGTTCTTGCTGCAATGTATTGCTTGTATCCATTACCGCGATGTCCGATGGATCCATATTAATGGATGGAACCTACGTTTAGTGTCCATGTAATGTATCGAAGGTATCCATTATCGCGATGGGATTGGATGTAGTGATGTGGATGGTCCAAGGTAGGAAGAGAGATAGAGGGGAAGATTGATGATGAAATAGTTTTCCTGAAATACCTCTGTAATGAAGGATTTGCTGAATGGTCTAGGGCCACGATCACTCTATTTGTCGTTATTTACCTCTACCGTATGCGTAACATCTTCACTCTGCAACGTTTGAGAATGATGGCCAACTTGTAAGTCCTTGATTTCGCTGGAATGGCGTACTTTACTATTAAATGATATACATCGACTTTAGATTGGGGGGGGGACAGTCATTGCATTGATCATTGGTTCTTATCCGTAAGTGGTCGAGCCGATGATCTGTATATGGCACATGCATGAGAAAACGTCCATAATATATTAGCGAATCGGATATGGGATTAGGTGGTACCTCGGGTGGAGAATTTGGATGCTTCTCTGTTTCCTTCTTGAGCGCTGATATCTCTGTAATTTCAATGATTTTAGTACATGTTTCATGATAGTTAGGACTTCATTCTTGCACTTTAGTGATAGCTTGCATCACATTTTCACCCATGTTAGGATTAGATGCATTAGGTTAGGTTTCTGCATAGTCTTGCATGTTTGGAGTGTGTTCTCAGGTGCTTAGGATGATCCGAAGAAGAGACCAAGGAGGGAGGTCACAAATGGAGAATGAGCCGGTAATATCGAGCATGGATCACGACACGAGGTCGATTTAGACGAGTAGTAGCGGCTTAGTCCCGAAAGGAGAACCTCGGTGTGAAGATCCAGCAAGAAGATGCCCAAAGGACGGATATCGGAACAAGGCAACGGGAAGTGCCCGATTCAAGTACCAAGGAAGGGAAGCCTTCACGACATGACCCCGAAATCCTTGCCCGATATGGAGCCTGCCCGAAGAATCAGAAGAGTTAGCGTTTCGGCTCGTCCATAACGACGTGAGCCCGAAACGCTAAAAGCCAAAATAGTACCATTTCGGGAAAGTGGTCCCAACGTTTATGTTTTTCCCTTTTTGTGTATAAATACCTACTCCCTCACTCTTATCTCTTCATCACGTTTTCTACTTTTATTTTCTGTCTTCTTTTTCAAGAACCGAAACTCTGTATTTTTCCACCATTGAAGCTTGTTTAAAGCTTTGATTTTTATGCAATCTTGAAGTTTTAAGTCTTATAGCTTAGTGTTATTTTCTTAAAGCTTCTTCCTTTTCTTGTTTTTGATTATCTCACGGCTTATGAGTTACTCTCTCATCCTTATGGATCTTGAGGTTTCTCAAATGGCTTGTGAGTAGTCTATTTCGGTTTTAGGGCAAAAGGGTAGGGAAAATGAGTTAAAGCTCCAACCTTTGATGCGGATCTATGCTTAATCCATCTTAGTCCTTTCTTATTTGATGCTGTTAATGCTTAGTCATCTTCGCTATTTGAACTTTGCCATCGAGCTTCTTCAAACAAACGCCATGTTTGAATGTTTGCAAGGACCAATCTCATAAGAGATTCGCTCATCCTAGCCTAAGAGATTAGATGCCTAGGGAGCGTTTTGGCATTAGTAGAGTTGTTTATTCAAGCTTGCTGTTCTCATGGATCACTACGTGATAGCGAGGTTAGGTCGTGAGACAGCAAAGAGACTTATACCACGACAGTGGATTTGTCCAGATCCTGAATTCTACGCTAAAGGATTAGCCTTATAGGAAGTAAATCCAGCATCAAAGGAAAGATCTTTAACGTTTGGACCCGAAAAACTCCCTTGTCCTGTAAACCGATTCTTGCTTTCTTTTACAAGTTCGTACTTTAGCCATCTTATTTTCGGTTCTTTAGCATATTTAGCTTAAATACTTGTTTTCTGCTCTCTTAGTATCTTAGTCTCAGATTTCCACCATTTCACCCTTTTCTTTTATCCATCTTAGCTTGTGAAAGAATTCCATAAATGCAATGCCTCGAAATCTCTCATCGGATTGATAAGACCCATAACCTATACTACATTCGGTTATAAGTAGTGGGTCATTGACTGAGTAGAACCCATATAAAAAATCTACTTATCAATTGGCGCCGTTGCCGATTTGAGAGGAATTTGAGCATTGAATTTCTAATTCTTAGCAAGACTACGACTTTACTTTCTTTTCGACTCTAACATCGTTCTTTTAGACTTTTTCGCAGGTACCTATAACAACACGTTCAAATGAATGACATGTACCATCCCCAAGAAGGAATGAATGACGCACAACGGGAACAGGCCGATATACCGCGACATCAACGTCTAATCGGCGAATGTGATTCCCCCACCAACTACAGACCACGAATCGGTATCACCCCACCCTCAAGTGATGCTGGGTACGAGATAAAGAGTAGTATGCTTGCCATGGTCCGGAACAACAAATATCAGGGTGAAGCCGTGGAAGATCCCCTAGACCACCTCGACGATTTTGAGAAAATTTGTTCTTTGACCAAACAAGAAGGAATCTCGGATGACGGCTTCAAACTACGTCTTTTTCCCTTTTCCCTGGGAGGCAGAGCTCACCAATGGGAAAAGAATCTCAAGTCGGTGTCTATAAAAACATGGGATGAATGCAAACGAGCCTTCCTCAAGAAATTCTTCTCGCCGCCAAGAACAGCGAAGCTGCGATTGGAAATCTCCACGTTCACCCAACTTGAAGACGAAAGATTCAGTGAAGCTTGGGAACGTCTAAAAGGGTACACACTAAAATGCCCCCATCATGGTTACTCAAGCTCCTCACTACTCAGTATCCTCTATAGAGGAGTGTCAAAGAAATATAGGGATCAGCTGGATACTGCAAGTCATGGCATCTTCCTCGGCCAAGAAGTGGACGACGGCATGAACCTCGTCGAAAATATGGCCACAAGTGATAGTAATTACGAGGACGACGTTGACAACGAACCAACCGAGCTGGATAGGCAGAGGGAAAGCGAGGTGATGCAACTACAAGCCCGCTTGGACGCACTACTAAAAAGCCAACATGCTCAAAACGCTAAGGTAGCGAGTATCGGGGTTATCCCGACGGAACCAAGCCGATATGGGGACACAACTACCAAAAACGAGCAAAGACAATATGGGGAAACTCCAATTTCGGCTACATTTCCTCCGCAAGCCCCTCCGTACAATGCAAATGCCTACACTCAACATGCATTTACTCCTCTTCCCCACTGTTACTCTCAACATCAACAATATCAAGCTCCATACCCACCACCACCATATGGACATTACGGATTCTACCCACAACATCAACAATAGCAAGATTCCGACATCAAGAATCTCCTCACTCAGCTGGTTCAAAGTCACTGCAGCAGCAACCAAGACATCAAATCAATCAATTCACGCTTGGACAAGCAGGAAGAACATATCAAGCTAATCCAACAACCAACGCACAATGCATCAACTACACAACCAGCCTACGTGCAAGCTGTAACTCTACGGAGCGGTAAGATTCTTGCACCAAAAGCTCAAGCTCCGAAGATCAGCGAGGACGCTTCCGATCTAGTGGGGGGGGGGACAGCTCTGAAAAACCAGAAGTCAACAACGAGGAAGAAGAGGTTCAAGAAAGTGTTGAAGATCAGCTGTTCAGCAAACTCAGAGAACGAAATATCGGGATGACACCGATACCTGCTGCCCATTTTGAGAAACCAAAAGAACCACGATTTGTTCCACCCGCATACAAACCTCCTTACCCCTTTCCAGGAAGGTTCAAGAAGGAACTCCTCGAGAAATACAGAGCTCAGTTTGCAGAGCATCTGAAGAAAGTGGAACTCACCATGCCACTCATGGATGCTTTGGCGTTGGTACCACCGTATCAAAAATTCATAAAAGATGCAATCTTAGCAAGAACGAAAGAACTCCAAGGCATGATGGTAATGACAGAAGAGTGTAGCGCCATTATCCAGAAGAAGGTAGTGCCGAACAAGCTAGACGATCCGGGAAGCTTCACTCTCCCATGTTCAATTGGTCCACTCACATTCAACAATTGCCTTTGCGATCTAGGGGCAAGTGTGAGCCTCATGCCACTGTCAATAGCTAAACGACTGGGTTTCACGTCATACAAGCCAAGCAGAATATCTCTGATATTGGCAGACCGATCTGTAAGGTTGCCTAAGGGACTACTCAAAGATGTTCCCATCCGGATTGGCGATATCGAGGTGCCAACCGATTTTGTGGTGCTCGAAATGGACGAAGAACCGCGAGACCCTCTTATTCTTGGGAGACCCTTTCTCGCCACGGCAGGCGCGGTGATTGATGTAAAGAAAGGCAAGATTAAGCTGAATCTTGGAAAGGATATCATCCTCAAGTTCGACATAAAAGAAGTGATGAAGAAACCCACCATAAGAGGAAAGATATTCTGGGTGGACGCAATGGATAAGATGAACGATGAGCTCTTTGAAGAGCTTACTTTAAAAGATCCGTTGCTTGTAGCTTTGACAAAAGAGGGGAGACAGCACGGGCATGTGGAACAGGAGAGCGAGGTCTATGTTATGCATCTGGATGCGAGGAAAGCCATGGAAGATGATGGATACCCAGAGGACCTGGAGCATGGGAGGCACAAAATCGCCTGGAAAACAAAAGAAGGAACATATAGAGATCAAGCCGATATAGGTACAACGAGCTCGGAAGGTCAAAGCATAAGAGGAGATTGGAACGAACTAGACGCCCCAAAACTCGAGCTCAAACCTCTTCCAGAAGGGCTAAGGTACGCTTTCCTAGGTCCTAACTCGTCTTACCCGGTCATTGTCAATGAAAACTTGAATGAATTAGAATTATCCTCCCTTTTAAGTGAGTTGAGAAAGTTTAGGAGAGCAATTGGTTATTCCTTGGATGACATCAAAGGCATATCCCCTTCTCTCTGCACACATAGGATACATCTAGAAGATGAATCTATGACTTCTGTAGAACATCAAAGAAGGTTAAACCCTAATTTGAAGGAAGTTGTAAAGAAAGAGATTCTTAAACTTCTAGATGCGGGTGTTATCTATCCAATTTCGGATAGCACTTGGGTTTCACCTGTCCATTGTGTGCCCAAAAAGGGAGGAATCACAGTAGTCAAGAACGAGAAAGACGAATTAATACCCACACGAACCATAACAGGCCATAGAATGTGTATTGATTATAGAAAATTAAACTTGGCCACAAGGAAAGATCACTTCCCCCTCCCTTTCATAGACCAAATGCTGGAAAGGGTAGCTAACCATCCATACTACTGTTTTCTGGATGGCTATAGCGGCTTCTTCCAGATACCGATACACACAAACGATCAAGAGAAAACCACATTCACATGCCCATATGGTACCTTTGCATATCGAAGGATGCAATTTGGGTTATGTAATGCACCAGCAACTTTCCAAAGATGTATGATGTCAATTTTCTCTGACCTAATAGAGGAAATGGTGGAAGTGTTTATGGACGATTTCTCTGTGTATGGTCGCTCTTTTGGTGTTTGTTTGTCGAATTTGTGCAGGGTTCTCAAACGTTGCGAGGAGACTAACTTGGTACTAAATTGGGAGAAGTGCCATTTCATGGACAGAGAAGGAATAGTGCTTGGTCACAAGATATCGGAGAGGGGTATCGAGGTCGATAAGGCGAAAATAGAGGTCATGGTGAATTTGAAGCCACCCACCACGGTGAAAGAAATCAGTAGCTTCCTTGGTCATGCGGGCTTCTACAGAAGGTTCATCCGTGATTTCTCCAAGATAGCTAGACCACTCACACGGCTCTTATGCAAGGAAGCCGAGTTTGTCTTCGACGAAGATTGCCTCCAAGTGTTCAACACAATCAAGGACGCACTTGTGAGTGCTCCCATAGTTCAAGCTCCTGATTAGGACCTTCCATTCGAAATTATGTGTGACGCGAGTGATTATACCGTAGGAGCTGTTCTCGGCCAAAGGAAAGAGAAGAAGTTACACGTGATCTACTACGCAAGCCGAACGCTAGACGATACCCAAGTGAAGTACGCCACGAAAGAGAAAGAACTATTGGCAGTAGTGTTTGCCTTTGAAAAATTCAGAAGCTACTTGGTGGGATCGAAAGTGATCGTTTACACGGACCATGCTGCACTAAGGTATATCTATGCGAAAAAAGACACCAAGCCGAGACTGCTAAGGTGGATCCTCCTGCTACAAGAATTTGACATGGAAATCCTGGACAAAAAGGGAATAGAGAACGGTGTAGCTGATCACTTATCCTGGATGAGAATAGAAGACTTGATTCCCATCAATGATGCTCTACCAGAAGAACAACTCATGATGGCAGGTGTCCTAGGAGGAATGTACCGAGTTAATAAGAGTTTGGAAATTGTAGCCAGCATGGAAGAAAACGACATTCCTTGGTATGCAGACTACATCAACTACTTGGTGAGTGGAGACATCCCAAATGACCTCGATGCTTACCGAAGAAAGAAATTATTCAAGGACATTAATTATTTCTTCTACGACGAGCCGTATCTCTTCAAGAGAGGGATAGATGGGATCTACAGAAGATGTGTGTCGAAGGGAGAAGCGAGAGGGATCATATTCCATTGCCACGGTTCAGCCTACGGTGGACACTTCGCCACGTTCAAGACCGCAACAAAAATCTTGCACGCAGGATTCTGGTGGCCAAGTTTATTCAAAGACACTCATGAGTATGTGTCCTCTTGCGAAGCATGCCAAAGGAATGGAAACATTAGCAAACGGGACGAGATGCCACAGAACCCGATATTGGAAGTCGATATTTTCGATGTATGGGGGATTGACTTCATGGGACCGTTTCCTTCCTCTTATGGCAACAAGTACATACTAGTTGCTGTTGATTATGTCTCGAAATGGGTCGAAGCCGTAGCTAGCCCCACCAACGATGCAAAGGTAGTACTAAAGCTATTCAAGTCAACTATCTTCCCAAGGTATGGAATCCCAAGGGTGGTAATAAGTGACGGTGGTAGTCATTTTATCAACAAGTTGTTCGAAAATCTCTTGAGGAAGCATGGAGTCAAGCATAAGGTAGCTACACCTTACCACCCACAGACAAACGGGCAAGTCGAGATATCCAATCGCGAGATCAAGGCGATATTGGAAAAAACAGTCGGAGCCACAAGAAAAGACTGGTCAGCAAAGTTAGACGACGCTCTGTGGGCATACAGGACTGCTTTCAAGACGCCCATTGGAAGGTCCCCTTATGCTCTCCTATATGGCAAGGCATGTCACTTGCCCGTGGAACTTGAGTACAAGGCTCTATGGGCCATTAAACTCTTGAATTTCGACATCAAGACAGCTCAAGAGAAGAGACTGATAAACCTACACGAGCTAGAAGAAATCCGCTTGGAAGCATTCGAGAGATCGCGGATCTACAAGGAGAAAACAAAAATCCTCCACGACAAGAAGAACAAACCGAAAGAGTTCGCACCAGGGAATCAAGTGCTGCTATACAACTCAAGATTGAGATTGTTCCCTGGGAAGTTAAAGTCACGATGGTCCGGACCATACACCATCAAGGAAGTATTGCCATACGGAGCAGTGACACTTTTCGGTAAGGACGGAGAGGATTACACGGTGAACGGACACAGACTGAAGCCATATTTGGGAAATGAGGAATACCAAGTACTGGAAAAAACCGTGGTTCGTCTCCAAGACCCCAACAAAGCTTAAACGGTATGGAAAAGTCAAGTTTTAAGACTCTAAACAAGCGCTCTTGGGAGGCACCCCAAGCTTATCCTTTTTAATTATTTTGCTATTTTTCTTTCTTTACTTTGCATTATCCAGAATAACCATGAGTGGAACGGTGATAGAGATGTCAGGAAGTGGAGCATCGGGAAGCCATAACGGGAAGAAAACTGAACGAATTGATCGTTACGGCAGTGAGACCCATGTACCGGCCAGTTTGAAAGACTCATACTCCGATATCGGGTTAAGATTACGGTCTGAGATCGTTACGAAAATATAACCTGGCTGGGCAAAACGGGTTCACCCCGTAACAATCAACCAGATGCAGTCGAGCCCGTCTGCAAATTACTGAACCACATTATACCGAACTCCTCCAACGGTCACAGCCCGATATAACCAGAAGTACCACTCCAAACTCTTGTACATAAGCATTTCTTTTTATCATCTTCATTTTGCTTGAACTTTTGCATAATGATTAGACCATATTCTTCCTTTCTTCTATCACACAGAGACTGTGTGATTTAAGTTTGGGGGAGTATGTAGTACTTGCATTCAAATAGATTAGACATCTTGCATTCATGAAATTGCATAGAAAAACACAAACAAATTGAACATTTTTGAAAATTATCCCACAAAAAGAACTCATATAGTTGCATTTCCATGTTAGGATTGAGTCTAGATGCATTCATATAGGATTCATAAGCATTTGCATAAGGTGTTAGGTATGATGAATCCTTGTAAATAGTCATTTTTAAGTCATGAACTCAATGCCTTAGTTCTTGTTTGTTTGATGCATTTGGAATTAGACTGAGCTTAAGGCAACACCACATTTGGAATTTGTCCTGTGAAATTCAGTTTTGATTTGATGCATTGCGATTTGAACCATTTCACTAATAAACTTGAACCGTTAATTTGAAAACCTAATTATCTCGTTCGTATCTGTCAAATAGCTCATGGATTTCACTTGGACTTTCTTTTCCCTTTTACCACCCTCTTGCTAGTCCAAGTACCAGACCATACCCTAAACCGAAACCATTGTTTTTAAACCAATAAACACTTTTGTGAGAGCATGTGAGGCCTTTGCACCATTTTCGAATCTTCTTAGGCAAAAAATGTTGGGTTTAGATCGACAAGGTTAGATTTCCATGTAGACGTTGGCTCACATCTCGGGTCAACACTAGGTTAAGTGGTTTGGTTACTGAAACGGCTTAACACCGAAATCGGAGGCCGATATTGCTGGGTAGACTAGGAAAAAGGGGTTATATTCCAACTTGATCATGAGTCGACAGAAGGAAAAGAAAGGAAACCAAGGAGTCAGACGGGGACACGAAATAAGGAGATGGCAGCAACAAAAAAGCTTGGAAGCAAAGAAGAAAAAGGCGATTCCAAAAGAAAGCAAAAGAAGGCCAATCAACAAGATTTAAATCCGGCCAGCAACACCAAAGGTGAAACGCAAGGAACGCAACAAAGAAGCCAGAAAGCTGAAACCGATCTCCAACAAAGAAGAAGTCCCCAGAAATGACCAAGAAAGGTAATATCGAAGAGTAATATCGGGTATAAGGCGAAATGCCAAAACAAAAGGTAGCTTAGGAGGGAGCAGTTTAGATTAGGGTAGGAAACAAAATAGATGTTCTGGGTAGATGGAAATCTAGCCTTGTATGCATCCATTGGTCTTTACCCTTAGCATTTTGCATTAAGAAGGTTCCTTTCATGAGTGATCCCACTTAAACACTTAACCCGATCGTGCCACGAGTTCATATTTAGCTCGTTACCTTACCTTGAGCCAAATGAGTTAGTTGACAGATATGGATGAGATCCACGTTTTTAAATTTTATAATGAATGTGAAAAGGAATTGGGAATTTGAATGTGCATCTAAGTTAGGACTGATTTCGCTTGATTATTGTGATAAATGTGGCTAAGGCTTTCTCGATAGGTAGAATTCGACTTGCATCCTAGAAACCTGAACTCAGACATTGAGTTGATTTCCTTTAAATGGCGTTTTGGATTCGAACTTACATATTTTTATTTTAAAACCTCACCCCTCCGGTTGGCTTTTGCTTGAGGACAAGCAAAAAGGCAAGTTTGGGGGTGTTGATATCTCTGTAATTTCAATGATTTTAGTACATGTTTCATGATAGTTAGGACTTCATTTTTGCACTTTAGTGATAGCTTGCATCACATTTTCACCCATGTTAGGATTAGATGCATTAGGTTAGGTTTATGCATGGTCTTGCATGTTTGGAGTGTGTTCTCAGGTGCTTAGGATGATCCGAAGAAGAGACCAAGGAGGGAGGTCACAAATGGAGAATGAGCCGGTAATATCGAGCATGGATCACGACACGAGGTCGATTTAGACGAGTAGTAGCGGCTTAGTCCCGAAAGGAGAACCTCGGTGTGAAGATCCAGCAAGAAGATGCCCAAAGGACGGATATCGGAACAAGGCAACGGGAAGTGCCCGATTCAAGTACCAAGGAAGGGAAGCCTTCACGACATGACCCCGAAATCCTTGCCCGATATGGAGCCTGCCCGAAGAATCAGAAGAGTTAGCGTTTCGGCTCGTCCATAACGACGTAAGCCCGAAACGCTAAAAGCCAAAATAGTACCATTTCGGGAAAGTGGTCCCAACGTTTATGTTTTTCCCTTTTTGTGTATAAATACCTACTCCCTCACTCTTATCTCTTCATCACGCTTTCTACTTTTATTTTGTCTATCTTCTCTTTCAAGAACCGAAACTCTGTATTTTTTCACCATTGAAGCTTGTTTAAAGCTTTGATTTTTATGCAATCTTGAAGTTTTAAGTCTTATAGCTTAGTGTTATTTTCTTAAAGCTTCTTCCTTTTCTTGTTTTCGATTATCTCACGGCTTATGAGTTACTCTCTCATCCTTATGGATCTTGAGGTTTCTCAAATGGCTTGTGAGTAGTCTATTTCGGTTTTAGGGGCAAAAGAGTAGGGAAAATGAGTTAAAGCTCCAACCTTTGATGCGGATCTATGCTTAATCCATCTTAGTCCTTTCTTATTTGATGCTGTTAATGCTTAGTCATCTTCGCTATTTGAACTTTGCCATCGAGCTTCTTCAAACAAACGCCATGTTTGAATGTTTGCAAGGACCAATCTCATAAGAGATTCGCTCATCCTAACCTAAGAGATTAGATGCCTAGGGAGCGTTTTGGCATTAGTAGAGTTGTTTATTTAAGCTTGTTGTTCTCATGGATCACTACGTGATAGCAAGGTTAGGTCGTGAGACAGCAAAGAGACTTATACCACGACAGTGGATTTGTCCAGATCCTGAATTCTACGCTAAAGTATTAGCCTTATAGGAAGTAAATCCAGCATCAAAGGAAAGATCTTTAACGTTTGGACCCGAAAAACTCCCTTGTTCTGTAAACCGATTCTTGCTTTCTTTTATAAGTTCGTACTTTAATCATCTTATTTTCGGTTCTTCAGCATATTTAGCTTAAATAATTGCTTTCTGCTCTCTTAGTATCTTAGTCTCAGATTTCCACCATTTCACCTTTTTCTTTTATCCATCCTAGCTTGTGAAAGAATTCCATAATTGCAATGCCTCGAAATCTCTCATCGAATTGATAAGACCCATAACCTATACTACATTCGGTTATAAGTAGTGGGTCATTGACTGAGTAGAACCCATATAAGAAATCTACTTATCAAGCGCTTCTGATTCATCGATCACCCGTCCATCGGACGCTTGGGGGGTTGTAATAGAGTTATCCATAAAAGCAGCGACCATGACAAAGATAGATGATTTATTCGTTTTTCAAGAAATCACATCCATGAGTAAGCGTCCATAATATATCAGCGAATCGGAAGTGGGATTAGGTGGTATACGTCGGTGGAGAATTTGGATGCTTCTTCATTTCCTTCTTGAGCGCTTCTGATTCATCGATCACCCGTCCATCGGACGCCGGCTCGGATAGCTGTAATAAAGTTATCCATGAAAGCTGTAATAGAGTTATCCTTGAAAGTCTGCCCGTCCATGAAAGCGACCATGACAATGAGCGAGGATTTAGAATCGAGGAAGTTAGTTTTCCGGTATACATGAGCAGTCGGGGTTCATCAATGGGATTACTTTGGCCAGGGCTGCTAGAATTGCTTAGACGAGGTATCTTTTCGCAGCAATCTTAGCGGTGTGTCAAAATTCTGACTAGATGGAGAGTGAATATGGTCTGCTTGAGAGGGGGACTCACACTTAGATGTGGAGTGCGCCTGAGTTTCCTCCTCCATCCAATGGGCAGGCAACTTAGCGCCTTCTGCCAGGCTAACGTCAAAATTGAAGATGTCATCCTCGTCTGAATCACGTTGGCAAATTCCAACGGCAGCTGTCTCTGATCCCTGAATGGTTCAAAGACGACGAGAGATATAAAAAATTTGGGAGATGTTCGACGAGAAGTGGGCAATAAGTATAATCTGCAAATGAAGGTGGAAAGTTTCATTACCTCTGTTGGTAAGGGGTGTTTTGGTTTGAGGTTTTTTTTTATTTGAGGTTTTTCTTCTTTCGGGATATCTGGGAGGATAATTTGCGAAGATAGACAACTCTTTTGGCCTTTACCATTTCCTCCAACGTTGTCGTCCTCCGAAGAAGACTCGTTATTGCTCAGAATGATCTTGAACCTGCCCCAACAACCACTGGATGTTTTCGGCTGTATCTTCTGGCGCTGCGGAGTTTAGGTTGTTCGTCTGACGTTGTCTCCGGCGGTAAGACTTATGTTTTGATGACCCAGGAGTGTCTTTAACCTTTATATTGGGGCGGGATGGTGACTTGCACTTTGCCTTCCTCCGGTTGAGGATGTGCTTCTTATGAGCAACTTTAGGTACATGTCTCTTCGGTTCGATGAGAGGTCAAGATGTGTCGCCCCCGGGACATTGTGATTTCTTGAAAACGAAAGATTGTTTGATCAGTTTCTTCATGTACTTAAGCTTGTTGTCTCTCACCATATCGTCCCACTTCCCCCATCTCTCTTCGCAGGGCCGTTGAACATGGATGACAGGTTGGACGACAAGCTAAAAAAGGGAAAAGGGGTTGGTTTGTTTTAATGCTTCCAAAGGGAAAAATGGTTGGCCCGTTGTTGAAGATGCAAAAAATTTACTTGGGGGTCGTTCTCTGCAACAATGATTTGATTCATTGAGATGGCAGCGTGTTTGGGTATATCAGGACCTGAGAGTTTGAGCAGAGTCGTTTGATCATGTAAGAGGGGGAGATTGGCCGCCAAAACTGGAATGGCCTTTTATGCAATGATCTGCAGGGCTAGAGGGAATCCTTGAAGCCGCATGGAGCCCTTTTTTAATTGTTCGCGTATTGCTGCAACTGTGTCGACCTATTTTGCAGGCACCTTGATCCCTGGGCGCATCGTCATGGTGCGACGAAATGACTCTCGTCCCTATGGGAAGCTTAAAACTGCTTCGGGGTCAGCTAGCATCCTAACGTACTTTGGGGTCGGTCGGTGAGTCTGAGATGTTGCGATTAGGACCCCGTCAACGATGGCAATTAGCTCAAGCTGAATCCTTCTCTTGAAAGGCATGACAGGTTCCTCTCTCTCCATCTCCTTTCTCAGCATCTCGACGAGTTCCGCTACTGTGGTCAAATGGTCTTTGCCAATAACTTGGATCCAGTGATGATCTGGTTTTGTCGGTGGCTTCTCCTGGAGGTATGGATCGTATTCATCAGGATACTCTTCACAAGGCAATCTCGTAATGGAACCAAAATCTGCAAGTGAAAACTTAAGAGGGTGTCCACCAAACACTGTCCAAAGCTCATACTGGTTTGGAGTTGTCTAGTGAGTAGAGCGTGGATGAGTTTTCCCGAGTGTTGGCACAAACTAGCTGGGAAGTTGAAAAGCCCGCCAAAGCATGAGCTCCGGATGAAATCGAACTCCGGAGCGTCTCTGAGAATGTGGTGAAGCGTGGTCAGAATATTCGGTTTCGAGTAGATGTTAAACCTCGCTTTAGGAAATTGGTCGGTTGCAAATAATTTGGACGGAAGTTTGTTATCGGGCCCCGAGGTGAGATCTGAGCCTACGATGGTTTCAAAAACAAACAGACATAGGGTTACTAAAAAACACGGGCGATGTTGTTGGAAAACACTATAAACAACTATGACACTGTTCCGGTGAGGGATGGTGGTTTACCTGACTTGTTGGAGTCAACTTCTTCCATTCCGCCGGCGATGTCGGGTTGAGATTTCAATCGACAAGGGGTAGAAGTGCCTTAGTTGCAGGTCGGAATGTTTTGAAGAAATAGTGAAGGGTGTTCGGCTAAAAACAATGGAGGATGACGTCGGCGACGATTTAAATCGGCGACAAAGGGTGCCGGGACCGGATGAGTGCAACGGCGGCTGCTCTAAGGTTTTTTGACACTGTGAAATATGTTTGGCTTTTACGTAGATTAATTTATGTCCTAGTTAAAAGGATAATAGGTGAAAAGGGGTAAATGAAAGGGCATGGGCAAAACAGACTTCTCGCGGTGACAAAGTGTGCTTGTTGCAAGAAGTGCCTTTTTCTGATATTATAGTTTCTAAAAGTCCCTTATTTGTAATATTCTCTATTTTTATAGATGTATATAGTTCATTTGATTTTTCCAAATTCAGTAATTTTTAGTGCCACATAACAAATTTTACTGAATGAATAAATCTTATTAAATTTTTTTTTGTAACTTCTTATATTAATATTAGTTAAACAGTATACAGGTTATACAAGAACGGAATCATTCACCTCGGTGGTGTAGAATACATCAAACATAAACCAGAAATATCATAAACTCTCTTTGATAGCATATCAGCAATCTGATTTCTCTCCCTGCTAACTTGATCAATGGAGCAAAGCGGTAGTTTATGTATCCAGTGATGAATATCATACAAAACATTCGCAAGTTTTGTATTCACTTCTTGCTTGTTAATGATGTTTGTTAGCTCCCGATTATCCCCTTCAAACCAAACCTCTCGCCAACCTTTACCCCATACATGCTGTAGAACATAAAGGAACCCATTTGCTTCAGCTTGCAACAAAGTATGCACATTCTGGATTTTTGCACAACCTGAATCTATGTGTTCTCCCTCGTTATTTCGAATTATCCAACCCACACCCATCATTGGTGAGTCAATTCGGAAGCTACTATCGAAATTACATTTTAACCAACCTGCTGGAGGAGGATGCCATTGACTACACCTTCCATTAGCTTCTGCTTGTGGGGAGGTATGAGGATTCATAGAAGTTTCTTTTGCTTCCATGAACTCCCTAACTGCATAGACACTTCGTTATGCATCCTCATTTGGATGAACATTACGATTAGCAAATAAGAACTCGTTTCTAGAATTCCATATTATCCAAACAGCCCAGAAAGGAAGTAATCGTACCTTGTCCGGGAAGTTTTTATTCTTGTGTCTTTGAAGCATGATTCTGATATTTTCTTCCAGATTTTGACTCGGATTATCAAATTGATTGAAACTGGCACAACACCAAATAGCAATAGCATGAATGCATTCAAATAAAATATGGTTGATAGTCTCCTCTTCAAGACAACATTTCTGACAAATTGGGTCTGTATTTATGTTCCTCGTTCGAAGACGCGTTGTAGTTGGAAGAGCCCCCGTTATAACTAGCCATAGAAAATGTTGTATTTTTGGTGTTATCTTCAAACTCCAAATTTCACCTTTCAACTGTAACGATCCTGGTGGTGGCAATAATTCTTCTTCTTCTGCCTCCAATGAATGAGTTGCTAACCAGTAACCTGGTTTTACTAAATACTCTACATTTTTTGTGTAAGGCCATATATACCTGTCAGATGTAGCATAGTTTGACAGACGAATTTTCTCTGCTAAATTTGCATCCTCCGCAGATAAAATTGCCTCCAATTTTCCTCTATCCCATTCAGGGGAACCATCTTTCGAAAGTTCCCTTAGACTTGTATCTTGATTAGGTCTCTGACCCTTCACCAATCTAGGAGGTATAATAGGAAGCCAATAGTCAGTCCATACATTTGTTGTGTTTTCATTGCCGATCTGAATCTATAGTCCTTTTTGTAGCAGTTCTTTGCTTACTTGTAAAAATCTTCAGCCATATGATGGTTGTCTTCCACACCTCGACTTTTAGAATGTCGAAGTGTTATGATACCATCCTTTATATAACCTAGAGAGTAACGAAAATGGATTCTGTAAAATGTGCCAAGCTTGCTTAGCTAACAGAGCTAGATTAAAGCTATTGAGGTCTCTAAAACTCAAAACTCCTTCTTTCTTCGGTATTGAAAGTCTTTTCCAAGAAATCCATGGGATTTTCTGTTTCTCATTTTCTTTTCCCCACCAGAATTCAGCTAAAGCACTATTAATATCATCTGAAATTGTTTTTAAAATCAAAAAACAATTCATGGAATAAATAGGTTTAGCTAAGGCTACCGTTTTGATTAGGACCTCCTTACCTGCAGGACTCAAAAACTGATTATACCAACCTCCTATATTTTATTTAATCTGCTTTAGAACAAAATCAAAAAGCTCTGTTTTATTACGTCCAAACTGTTCCGGTAGCCCTAAATATTTCCCACTTCCTCCAACCTAAGTGCAGGGGCGGCTCAAACATTTTGTAAACCCTGGGGCAAGACTAAAAAACGGGCCCTCTAACATATAAAAATTGACATTATTGCTACAATCCAGAATTTTAAATAATTTTTTTTTACGAATCACAAACGCTTACTAAAGATTCATCTTACAGTTTTCGTCCAAAAAAAAAAACAGAGTTGTAACCATTAAAAAAAAAAGAGTTCTTCGCTCCTCCTTCCTTCTTCCTAGCTTTTCTTGCATGTGTCCTCTTGAACCTGAGAAAAAGAGAGAAACCCGTAGTCATCCCAAGAAGATAAATGCAATCATAAGAAACGATTTTTTCGAGCTTTACTTGATGCAAAATCATGAATGGAAGTTTCAAAATCAATGCTCTCTAAAATGTTCTTTTCAATGCATAAAATAGCTAAATCATTCAATCTTTCTTGAGACATTGAAGATCTTAAATAATTTTACAGCAACTTTAATTTTGAAAAGCTTCTCTCCGCAGAAGCTACAGTTACAGGTGTAGTCAAAAGAATTCGATAAGCAATTGAAACATTCTGATAACAACCCACACTCTCAACAAACTCAAAAACTTCACAAGGTTCCATAGATACATTGGGTAAAGTCGTTTGTAGCATTCTAAATTCAGAATAAAGATCATCTAAATAAACATCCAAAGAAATACCATGATAAAAAGTTTTGTAAAAAAAAGTGCAATATGCTCGTAGTTCACTTTCACATAATACTTTTAATTTTAAGGAATCAAATAAAAACCCAAAAACACTTTCAAAATTCATCATTTGATCAAATATGTTCTTGACAGAAGTTATGGCCATGTCCACTAAAACTAAAAAGTAGTTAACTCTAAAAGCATCCTCACCTGATTGTACTTCTTCACGAGAATCAGTTTCATCAAACTGTTTTTTTCTAAAGACGCGACGTTTTTTTGGGAATACAGGATCAACATCCATATCACGAGCAATACTTTGAGCTATAGCCAAACTCGAATTAAAACCTTCATGTCTATACTTCTCAAAAAACAGAACTACACCTTTCAATTGTTTTAAGGCATTATCAATGCACATAGATTTAGAATGCAAGTTCTTACTCACTGAATTAATAGCAAACAAAATTTCATACCAAATAACCATGCCAAGCAAGAATTCAAAATTATCAAACGCTGTGATTAAACTTTCAGCATCACTTTTTGTCATAGCATCATCACATGATTCATATAATTCCAGTAAAGCTAACCTTACTTGTGGAGCTTGAAATCTGATAGCTTTCACACTTTTGATTAGACTATCCCAACGAGTATTACAAAAAAATTTCACTGAAAAAAAAGGAACATGGTCAACCAAAAACTACCATCTCTTTGTAGAACTAGAAAACAAAGTATATATGAGTTGCACAACTCCAAAGAAAGAAATAGCTTTCACACATGAATGAGCCATATCACTAACCACAAGATTAAGACTATGACAAGCACATGGCATATACAATGCTTTTGGATTTATATCAAGAAAACGCTTTTGAACACCTTGATGCTTTCCTTTCATATTAGAGCCATTATCGTAACATTGACCACTCACATTACCAACATCAAGAGTAAGAGACTTTAGAGCATCAAACAACATTTCAAAAAGTCCTAATCAAGATGTGTCATCAACCAATAAAAACTCTAAGAAATACTCTTCAACTCTAACATTTTTATTAGACATATTCACACAACGTAAAATAAGAGTCATTTGTTCTTGATGGCTCACATCAAGTGTACAATCAAGAATGACAGAAAAATATTTAGCCTCTTTAATTACCTTGATAATGGAATGTTGAACATTATGAGCTATAACAGAGATAAACTCATTCTGGATATTATGACCAAGATAATGATGATGAATTTCATGGCTTTGAATGCGTCTAATATGATCTTGAATTACCAAATCAAATTCAGCAATCATTTCAATAGAGCCTAAAAAATTACCATTGTTATATTGGTAAACTTTCTCATTCTTTCCTCGAAATGCCAAATTTCGTTTAGCAAGAAATTTCACAACAGCAATTATTCTAGGTAAAACCAGCCTCCAACGCTCTTTTTCTTTTACAATATCTTTTTGTAATCCCTTATCAATCGTTAGATTTTTCTCCATTCTAAATTTCAACTCATTCAAAGTTTTCATGTTAGTCATATAATCAGCACTTCTCTCATGTTGTTTAAGCCTAACACTAAGATGCTTCCAGTCTCTTAATACATCATTAGCTAACGAACTTAAGCAACCACCAGATTTGAACAGTTTGCAACAAAAACAATAACATTTGTCCATATGTTTCGAGTAAACAAGCCAGTTTCTATCACTTGTTTCTCCATTACTCAATTTCCTAGAATAATAAGCATATGAAAAACGCCTAGAGCTCTCATCTAAAGGAAACACAAGATTCATTTCTCTTTTAACCCCTTTTTCAACCAAAAGATCTCTCATTTTATTGTCAAGATTGTCCCAATATCTAGGATCATAAATATCAATGAAAGAACTTGGATTTTCATGAACATCTGATGCATCTAACACATTATCATGTTCACTCAAGTGGCTAGTGCCTTCATCAAAATGATCATTTAATTGAGAAACATTATCCATACTAGCAGGCGTAGGATTTTCAGTAGCATCTCCTCTAGTCACAAATTTATCCATAGAACCTTTATGTGATTTAATAAACAATTCTACTTTCTTTCTTTTTTTCTTTTTTGACATCCACGTAAGCCACTCATGATTTAAAACTAAATGTCAAGTAAAAAGAACAATATCACCTTGATTTTGGAAATAGGATTATAGAAATCTGATCGTCAGATGTAAACCTGAAAATTTAATAAGAAAAATAAAATTAGTTGTGTTCAAGTGAAGTAAACAATAAAACAAAAATAAAATAACAAAATCAGAATCTCTACAAAAACAGAGAGGCATAAAATAAAAGTATGTTTAGATGAATGGATCACATCAATTACCTCAAAATCAAAATCTACAGGAGTAACAGATGGTAGGAGCCTTGAAAAGTTGAAAGAGAGTAGAAATTTGTGGGAACTAATCAAGTTTTTGGTGAGAAAGATCAAAATTGTCGAAGACTTGAGAAAGAAGATGAACTGTTTTGTTTGGAAACTGAAAAGAAAGGGAGACCAAGTAACAAAAAAAACCAACAAATAATTGTCTATCGCCAAACAATTTTTTTTAATTGTTATTGTTTAGCCTGTTATTATTTTGGGCCCCCATTATAATTAAATTTTTTTTTGGTCGTCCATTTAGTTTTTCATTACAAGCACAAATGGGCTAACATACAAATGAAATTCGAAGCCCAACACTAATACAATAGCTTTGTGTTATGTTTCTGGTAAATTAAAAGAAAAAAAATAAACTAAATTTTTTTTTTACTATTATGGGCCCCCTTTTGTGTGGGCCCAGGGGCAGTGCACCGATTGTCCTCGGTTCTAAGTCGGCACTGATGATTTAGTGAGATTAACATTCTGACCTGATATGGTTTCGTATCTTTGGAGAATCTGTGCCATTGATTTGCAATCTGATGGAGTAGCATGGCAAAAGAAAATGGAATCATCTGCAAACAATAGGTGACTAACTGTAGGATATGATCTTACCAACTGCATTCCTTGAAATTTCTTTTGGTACTCGGCCTTGAAAAGCATATGAGAAAGTACCTCTACACATAGAAGAAACAAGTACAAGTATGGCGATAAAGGATCGCCATGCCTTAGACCTCTAGATGGTTTAAAATCCGCATATTCAGAGCCATTAAGAGCATCTCCATTGGTGAGATACCCAAAGAGGTTCTCTAACAACAAAAAATATTACTATTTTAATATAATTTAAATTTTTAATTAAATTTTAAGTTAAAAATAAAACTTGAACCAATAAGTAGAATACAAGTGTGATTTGGGGTTCTCACTTCTCTCTCATGGTATCTCAAATGAGAACCTCATCTCACTTCTCTTTCCTACTTTTTATGTTTTGTAATTTTTTAATCATGAGAACCCCATTGAGCAATGGGGATGCTTTAATAAGTATTGAAAAAGAAACCGACCTGACACACGCCATAATCCATATGATTCATTTAGTATCAAATCACATTCTCTTTATTACTTCTTCAAGAAAGTCCCACTCTACTCGATCATAAGCTTTACTAATATCAATCTTGATCGCCACATACTTCTCAGCACAATTATTCTTTGATTTTAAAGCATGCAACCGCTCATGCGCCACTAAAATATTATCTTGAATACATCTTCCTGGAACAAAAGCAGCCTGAGACTCTGATATGATATCACTCAATATTACTTTGAATCGATATGATTTTGTAACTTACAGTGCATAAGCTAATTGGACGATATTCTGGCATTGTCTTTGCCTCTGTCGTTTTGGGAATTAAATATATATGCGTATGATTGGTCCGCTCCTTCAGTATATATGTAGCAAAGAAATGTTTAACCATTTCGCACACCTCACTTCCTATATCTGTCTAAAATTGTTGATAGAAAGCACCCGTATAACCATCTATCCCCGGTGCTCGATTCGGACCAATTTGAAAGTCTGCATCCTTAATATCTTCATTGGATACTGGTTTAGTCAACACCTTATTCATCTCCATTGTTACTCTTTGCTGGATGTCAGGCATAACATATCAGTAAGATCATTATTCGAAGAAGTAAACATATTTTTTGAAATATTACTCAGGTACCTTAGATATTGATTCATCTTTTCTATGGAAAAATACCTTGCTCATCTTGCAATCCTTTTATGCAAGTCTTCGCTTTCCTTGCTTTTGTAACTCCATGGTAGAAACTTGTATTCCTGTCTCTTACTTGAAGCCACTTGTTCCTACTTTTTAGCTTCCAAAACCATTCTTCATCATGATAAGCTTGGTTTAAATCTCTTCTCATTTGATGAATTGTCTCAATAGAGCAAGAAGAGTCTCGTAATCCCACATCAATCTCTCGGCGAATTACTTGAATTCTCTCTGCTGAATTGGTACGGTGACTTCTCTTCCATCTAGCCATCGCCACCCGACATTTAGCAAGTTTCGTATTAAAACGGTTAAAATACGATCCTCCATGTCTCCAAAAATCTCTTACCGTCTCTGCAAACTCTTCATCTTGGAATAATATTTTGTCATATCTGAAAAGTCCATTTTTATTCTTTCCATGTACTCGATATTCACAATTAGTGGACGGTGATCCGACTCTGCAAGGTCTAAAAACATTTCTGAAGAAGAAAAATTAGTGCTCCATTCATAATTAATCATAACCCGATCTAAACAGCATTCCACAATCATTTTTCTTCTCTTCCCAACCCAACTAAACGGGTTACCTTTGGATTTTAAGTCCTTCATATCGCACACTTGAATCATCGTTGTAAAATCCTTGAAAGTCCCGTCACTTCTAATTCTTCCTCCCCGCTTCTCTGAATTATCAATTATCTCATTAAAGTCACCACACATCATCCAAGGACCAACTCGTGTAATTATGATTCTCTGCAATTTTTCCCACAAATGATTTCGTAAGCTCGGAACATGATTTCAATAAATGCAAGACAAGTAAAAACTGAAATTTTTATATTCCACATAAAGATCAATAAGTCTTGCATCAAAGGAAATACACTGAACTGAAATTTAACTTTTCCAATACACAACTAAACCCCATTTAACCCACTTAAACCTTCTGGTGAGACGATTTGCATCTGATCATAGCCTAGAGAAACTCCAACATCACACACATAGTCATCATTTTGCTTCGTTTCAATTAGGAACAGAATGTCTGAAATTTACAACATGTGTATCTTCTTTAGACGTGGAACTGTGAGGCTCTGTCCCAAACCCCGAAAGCTCCACACCTCCACTCTCATGGAACTGGTGGTGGTATCGGGCCCACTGCACCTCTGTCTATTGGGTTGGATATGAGAGAGACATTCTCCTCATCAGAGTAGTTGAGGCGGATATGGTTGAGTCCATGCTCTGAAGCTTGAAAGTAGCAAATGACTAATTTATCAGTGCTATCTTAAGGTCCTCGACTTCGTTTCCTAATGGGTCCATCCTCGACAGACATTACCCTTGCATCATAATGAGTCATAAATGAATTAGTACATGTATGTTTCAAAGCCGACAGTGGTTGATTTCCATCTTCAGACACTGATAGCTGGTTCTCCAAAACACTTCCATATTCCTGGAGTTCGCCTACAGCCGCCCATCTTTCTTCCATCGAATTTATCCCCAAATTTTAATGATCCTCACCAATACCTTCAGATGGTGTAACATTTGGCTTCCCCGCCGCTAAGGACTCTTGGCATATCTCATTGACAAGTTGTTCCATAAATTTTCTCTTGCGCTTAGTCTTATCACTCCGATCAATGATGGGTTTTGCAGATTCCAAATCCCGAACAACCTCTGATTGCAACCGATACGCAGGACCACCACTCATAGTTCCCGGTAGTGGTTGGACGTCCCGCATAAGATCCGTGAAATCCCTATCATCCTCCTCCACTTTTTAATCTTCATTTTCTTGATTGATGTCATTATTTGGCTCCTTATGTGCTTCCTCCGCCTCATCCTCTTACATTCCATTAGCACCATTATGACCTCCAGTGTTCTCATCATCATCATTATCATGTGCTAAACCATCTAGCCTGCCTCATGTGTTAGCATATCGCATTCTTCACAAAAACTTCGAAGTCGCTCATAACAAAGTTTGAGCAGTGTGTTCACTTCCAGTGTGAATTGGAAGTTTTTCTGGAACCGAACAAACTCTACAGCTGCTGCTGCCTTCGGATTAAATGCGACCTCTATTACTTCTCCGAGACGACTTGCAATGTGTTTTATCAGATCATGCATAAGGAATTGTATTGGAATTCCTCTGATTTAGACCCAGAACAGAATGAAGTTGAGAAGATTATCATACATCTCAGGTATCCATCGTTGAAGAGCAAGTATTCTATCATTGAATGCCCAAGGCACACGATTCAACACTGACTGCATCAATTCTTTAGATGGAAAGACAAATTGTAAATTCCGGTTAGCCACCATCCTTCCCGAGATAAGCCCGTGAGACCCCACATCGAGGAAAGGAGGCCACGAACGCTCGGATGTTTTGACACCTCAGAACCAGGGCTCTACCAATCAAAAAGAATTGGTTGACCCAGACTGCTTCGAAACACACCTCTGGAGGGAGGGCAATGGGTTCATCCTCACATCTCAAATTGAGATCTTGAATTGCACGGCGCAGGTTAGCCGCCATTGAGAGGATAGAAATTAGCAAATGAAATCGAATGAAATGGCGAAATCGAGAAAGAATATCAAATGCTAATGAGAAATTGAAGAGATTAGAGTGCGACATTTCCATATATATATCGTTCCACGAGAATCAGATTAGGTACCCACGATGCATTGTAGCAGTGTACAGAAACCACAACGAAGATGGACGAAATCGTGTGGGAACCGCCTGAAAACCGCCCCACTCCGAGATCATAACTATTAAGAACCGTTCTCAGAAAGAGGGATGATTGTAGATTTATTATTAATGATGGTAGAGTTATTGACAGAGAAATGATTGTAGATTTATTCTTGGTAGATTTGTTAAACATCTGTAGATTTACTAATAATTGTGGTAGATATATACAATATTTTGTAATTACTCAAATAGTTTTCAATTGGTAGATTTATTGTTGTACTATGTTGCGATGGAGTTTTATGTCCAATATGGTAGACTTATTTTATCTGAAATGGGTAAAAGAAAATTTTGTCTCTTTGAAAAACACTATTATTTCTAAATTGGTTGCACATGGTCGTGCTCGTTTTTAAGATTATTTTAAAATAATTCTACCACCAATGATGTATTATTTTTTATATTGAAAATAACTCTACCATAACATTTAAAAAATTGTAAAAACTCTACCGGCAAATGCCAATTACAAACGCCCGTCGCAAACACCGATTGCAAATGCTAGTTTCAAATCTTGATTGCAAACGCCGATCACAAACGCCAATCGCAAATGCTGGTTGCAAACGTTATTTTAAAATAGTTTTTTTTATAAGAATTTTTTATTATCTATTTATTAAATTATCAAAAAAAAAATTATTATTAATTTTTTTTTAATAAATTATTAAATTATATATAAAGGCAATTTCTTAAATTAAACAAGTTAACAATTTTTTCTAACTCTTTTCATATGTTTTCCAAAATCTTCATTAAAAAATACTATTCTATCAATATAGACACATTACATTATTACAAGACTATTATAGCTCATTGCTCTTTCCTAAATACTAGATAACTTCATGCGGATGTATCAAACTAGGCTTATATGATCAAAACTTTTTTTTAATAATACTTTTACTGTGGCATGTCTCGATATAATAGAAATCTTATTTTTCTACTGGAATTAGGGCTGGGCAAAATATCTGTTATATTTGATTTGATTCGTTATTTTCTTCGATTTGATTCAAAAAATCCGGATATCCGTAATTGTATGAAGCAAAGCAAATATTAGAAATCAATATCCGTTGAAAACGGAGCAAATCACAAATACTAAAATTTTAAGAGACGGATATCCGATCCGCTCAGTTATATTTATATATATATGTATATAAATAATAATATATATATTATATAATTCTTATATGTATATATAAGTTTTTTTGAATTTCTATTTATATATTAGATATTTTATACTGAAATTTAACAAATTAAAAAGAAATTTTTTTTTATAAGAAATTCTTTCATTTATAAGTTAAATTTTTATATTTTTCTTATTTTTTAATATTTTACTTGATAATTTAGATAAAAAAATACATTTTTCATAAAAAGTATGTATTTTTAGTTTTTTGTTTGTATTCAAAGGATCAAACTAAACATACGCAAATATCCGTAAATATCTGCAAATATCCGTAAATTTTTCGGATATCCGTATATTTCCGGAGCAAATCAAATCATAAAATTAGATATCTGGTAAAAACGGAGTAAACCACAAATATTAAAAAAATTCCAGATAACCAGTACGTATTCAGGTCTAACCGGAATGAAACTACCGAGTAAAAATTATGATTATTAATTATATAATAATAAAAAAACAAAATTATTTATTTTTACCGATTATATATTTACGTCACATGGGAAAGTAGTTCTAACTAAACATCAACTACCTATATATATAGGGTTGAAATTTGTTCGTGTTTAAATAATATCATTACTAGTCGAGCAATGTCGTGTTAATACACTATTTATTCCCACGATTGAACGAGTCGTGTTAATTCAATAATCTATTTCCACGTGTTATACGCAAGAAAAGTCGATTCACATTAGTTTTCTTCTATCTATAAAGATCTTCAAGATGGAAGAGCCATTTCTTCTGATAGACGAGGAGTTAGTCCCCGGTACAAAGACATGGCAAAGAAGTCAGCTCACTGTCGAGCTGAAGAAAGTGAGCTCAGTACCTTTTGCCTGTCATCTCAGTCATGGTCGCCGGCCATAACGGCGAGCTCCAGCTCTCCGGCGTCGCTCTTGCCACCTCCTTCACGAACGTCTCCGGCTTCAGCATTATGGTAATTATGATATGACTCTCTCCTCTTCGATTCAAAAATGTGAGGAATTGATTTGTAGATCAAGACTAATTGGCAAAAAATGAAAACGCTTATATATTTTTAATTTTCTTCGAGACATTTCTAAGAAGCCATATTAAATCAGTGATTTGGTAGAGTTTTAAAAAAAAATCTCCGATTTTAAACAATTTTAGCAAATGTTGAATACAACAAAATAGGATTTTAAAATTTTTACAAAATCATTAATACAATAAGGGAAGATTTTGTAAAATTTTAAACTTCTACTAAATCATTGATTCAATATGCCTCCTTAATTGGCATAAATGATAAGCTTTTTAAATTTTATATACACTAAGAGAGAATCTACTCTAACATGCGGGTTTTATTTTAATTTGTAAATATTTAATATATTTTTATATTTTCATTTCGACTATTAAAATTCTCTTATATCATTATTTATAAACTTTTTTGATGAGCCTAGTAATTCGTAGGAGATAACATAGGCATGTTTTGTTTTAATTTGTATTGTAAATGATATGTTTTTATATGTTTATTTTGTCAACAATCTTTTTATGCGTTTTCTCTTATCAACTTTTATTTTGTTTGATTTTTTCTTGATCATTCATCTAATCTCTTCCATACATCACTTTATAAATATTTACTTGTTTTTCATGCTCTTTTCATTCATCTAAATCTCAATATTACAATAATTTTTCATTTTTTTATTTACCATTTTGAGTTTTGTTTTCTTTCCATAATGTATATTTTATTGATTCATTTTTTATTTCCATGTTTTTAACTTTTATATTTTTTTTTATGTTCTTCTTTTTCTCTATTTTTGTCATATATATATTTGATAAATGGCTATCTCATCGGTTATTTATTGAATATCTTTTATGTTATATAGTTTTATAATTCTGATTTTTCTTTTTTAATTGTGTAAAACTTATTTTACCTATTATTCTTATTTTCTTATCTCATAATTTAGTATTTTTTTACTTGTATTAAGATTTAATTATCTTCTTTTGTTCTGAAATGACGATTAATTCATACGAAAAACATAAAAATATGCATTTGAATCTTTTATTATTTATAATATTTATTTGTTTATGATGTTTTAAAATTAAATCTGATTTTAATTTATTTTATATTTATGTTTTAATATTTGTTCAATAGGTAAATTTAAATTGAATGGTTGTAAATTAAATGATTTCAAAATAAATATTTTTTAATTATAGTTAATTGTGGACATACTGTTATTTTTTATTTGTTTAAAAATGATAATGAGTCGACATTGTAGAGCTCCTTTTCAATTATTAGAGCATCTGCATTGCAGAGCCTGGGAAGAACCTTTCTCATTAAAAATAAAGAAAATAAAAAATAAAAAATTAGGTGGCAGATGAGAGAGAAGAGAACGACTCTGTGGGAAGAAACGCCTCTTCCAGTTTTCCACCACGTGTCGCAACGTGGTTGGTCAACCTATTTTTTATTAATTTTTTTTTTCGGAAATCAAAAAAAAAAAAACGTTTTTAATAATAAAAAGAAAAAAGAAGAGACGATCCTGGATTGCAAATGCCCTTATATACATCGGTTGCGATTCTAACAGAAAAACACTTCAATTACAGAAAAACAGCTCAAAACGTAATTGGCAACAAATAAAAAAGTTTATATCATTTGAATTGTTTTCTAGATATTTTAAAAGAAAAATACGTGTATCTCAAAACTAATTGGCATAAAATGAGAAGGCTTATAACTTTTATACACATTCTAACAGAAAAACAATTCAATTATATATGCAGTACGGGTTAGTTGGGGCACTAGAAACTCTCTGTGGCCAAGCTTATGGAGCTAAACAATACGAAAAAATCGGAACCTATACATACTCTGCAATCACCTCCAACATCCCAATTTGTTTCCCCATATCAATTCTCTGGATTTACATCGACAAGCTCTTGATCTTTCTTAGACAAGACCCTGACATCTCTAGAGTCGCAGGCTCCTACACCTTTTGGCTCATACCGGCTTTGTTCGCCCAAGCGATTGTCACACCACTGACCCGGTTTCTACAGACACAAGGGTTGGTTCTTCCTCTGCTCTACACCGCCGTGACCACCCTTTTGTTCCACATCCCGATTTGTTGGACTTTGGTTTCCGTGTTTGGTCTCGGAAGCAATGGAGCTGCTTTGCCTATTAGTTTGTCTTTCTGGTTCAACGCTGTGATACTCGCATGCTATGTGAGATTCTCTAGTTCTTGCGAGATGACTCGAGGCTTTGTATCCGATGATTTTGTTTCTTGTGTTAAACAGTTCTTTCATTACGGAATCCCATCAGCAGCAATGACTTGGTAAGTCAATTTTTTGTTTCTTGTTGGTCAAGCTAAGCAATGAGTTATAACACAAAACTGCTTTTTTTCTTACCTCGCTTGCATTGGTTTTGATAGCCTAGAATGGTGGCTATTTGAGCTACTCATACTCTGCTCAGGTCTCCTCCCTAACCCAAAACTCGAGACCTCTGTTCTCTCAATATGGTAAGTATCATATACAGTAGAAAGACATTTTTTTTTAATCTTTTGTTTCCTCTTTATACTGACAAAGAATGGATCCTATTTCTTTCATGTCAGTCTTACAACAGCAGCGTTGCACTATGTGATTCCAACAGGAGTCTCGGCAGCTGTGAGGTACGATCTCAATTCTCAAACCAAAACATATTCAACAATTCCTTTCCTCAACACATGTGTCAAACAAATTGGGAGCAGGGAATCCATCAAGTTGCTAGGGTATCAATAATGGCAGGGCTTTTACTCTGGCTGATAGAGTCAGCTTTCTTTAGCATACTTCTCTTCACCTGCAAGAACTTTATAGGCTACGCATTTATCAACAGCAAAGAAGTCGTTGACTATGTCGCGGACCTATCTCCTTTGCTCTGTCTCTCCTTCGTCCTCGACGGATTTACTGCAGTTCTTAATGGTGTTGCTAGGGGAAGTGGGTGGCAACACATTGGGGCTTGGAACAACGTGGTGTCTTATTATCTCGTAGGAGCTCCTGTTGGAGTTTACTTAGCTTTCAGTCGTGAGTTCAACGGAAAAGGATTGTGGTGCGGTGTTGTGATTGGATCCGCTGTGCAAGCCACTATACTTGCTATCGTCACAGCTTCCATGAATTGGAAAGAACAGGTTAATACTTAGAACAGGTTTTACGATCTGTTTTGTTTTATATGTTAAAAGTGATTGGAATCTTTGATTTGCAGGCTGAGAAAGCGAGGAAGAGAATAGTCTCAACTGAAAATGGATTAACATAAACGAATGGTGTTTCTAACCAATCAATTTTGTTTTATTTCAATTTATGTATACAAATGTAACAGTTCCATAATCAACAAATGAATAAAAAGCCTCATTGGCTCCAAACTATTATCAATATTTGTTAGCATTGTTGGCTTAGCTGGTTTGATTAGGCTCTTAATGAACAATTAGTTTGTTAATTAAGTAAAACAGAACGTTCCTTTTACATCTACTTTAACATCTCTATCTATCAATTAATAAAACAGAACGGCCTTCCAAGCTTGATATTAGATTAATGAAACAGAACGGCCTTCATCCTAAACATTTGTTATTTTGAGTTTTTTTATGGTTCTCTTTATGGTACTATCAGAGCACAACTAACTTTCGCACTCTTCGATCTTGCTAAATAAGCAACCCTTATGCTGATATTTTACTTACTGAGTTTTTTTTTCTAGTTGTTCTTCGCAATTGGTGAAAGTCTTGCCAAAATCATTAATGTTTCCTTTGTTCTACTTCTTCAATTTCCTCAAATCTTCGTTTTTTCTCAATTTTTACACTGAACATGGGGATCATACCGTGAATCCTTCTGATTGTGTGTGACATTATTCAGATCCATTCTTGGAAGCGTCCTGTGCATGTGGCCTAATAAGCTTGGGTTCGTCGATGGTGTGATTCCTAAACATGTTGATGAACTAATCCAGATTCTTATTACTCATCTCAATCCTCAATCTCGAGTCAGGGGCGGCTCAAACATTTTGTAAACCCTGGGGCAAGACTAAAAAACGGGCCCTCTAACATATAAAAATTGACATTATTGCTACAATCCAGAATTTTAAATAAATTTTTTTTACGAATCACAAACGCTTACTAAAGATTCATCTTACAGTTTTCGTCCAAAAAAAAAACAGAGTTGTAACCATTAAAAAAAAAAGAGTTCTTCGCTCCTCCTTCCTTTTTCCTAGCTTTTCTTGCATGTGTCCTCTTGAACCTGAGAAAAAGAGAGAAACCCGTAGTCATCCCAAGAAGATAAATGCAATCATAAGAAACGATTTTTTCGAGCTTTACTTGATGCAAAATCATGAATGGAAGTTTCAAAATCAATGCTCTCTAAAATGTTCTTTTCAATGCATAAAATAGCTAAATCATTCAATCTTTCTTGAGACATTGAAGATCTTAAATAATTTTACAGCAACTTTAATTTTGAAAAGCTTCTCTCCGCGGAAGCTACAGTTACAGGTGTAGTCAAAAGAATTCGATAAGCAATTGAAACATTCTGATAACAACCCACACTCTCAACAAACTCAAGAACTTCACTAGGTTCCATAGATACATTGGGTAAAGTCGTTTGTAGCATTCTCAATTCAGAATAAAGATCATCTAAATCAACATCCGAAGAACTACCATGATAAAAAGTTTTGTAAAAAGTAGTGCAATGTGCTCGTAGTTCACTTTCACATAATACTTTTAATTTTAAGGAATCAAATAAAAACCCAAAAACACTTTCAAAATTCATCATTTGATCAAATCTGTTCTTGACAGAAGTTATGGCCATGTCCACTACAACTAAAAAGTAGTTAACTCTAAAAGCATCCTCACCTGATTGTACTTCTTCACGAGAATCAGTTTCATCAAACTGTTTTTTTCTAAAGACGCGACGTTTTTTTGGGAATACAGGATCAACATCCATATCACGAGCAATACTTTGAGCTATAGTCAAACTCGAATTAAAACTTTCGTGTCTATACTTCTCAAAAACAGAACTACACCTTTCAATTGTTTTAAGGCATTATCAATGCACATAGATTTAGATTACAAGTTCTTACTCACTGAATTAATAGCAAACAAAATTTCATACCAAATAACCATGCCAAGCAAGAATTCAAAATTATCAAACGCTGTGATTAAACTTTCAGCATCACTTTTTGTCATAGCATCATCACATGATTCATATAATTCCAGTAAAGCTAACCTTACTTGTGGAGCTTGAAATCTGATAGCTTTCACACTTTTGATTTGACTCTCCCAGCGAGTATTACATAAAAATTTCACTGTAAAAAAAGGAACATGGTCAACCAAAATCTTCCATCTCTTTGTAGAACTAGAAAACAAAGTATATATGCGTTGCACAACTCCAAAGAAAGAAATAGCTTTCACACATGAATGAGCCATATCACTAACCACAAGATTAAGACTATGACAAGCACATGGCATATACAATGCTTTTGGATTTATATCAAGAAAACGCTTTTGAACACCTTGATGCTTTCCTTTCATATTAGAGCCATTATCGTAACCTTGACCCCTCACATTACCAACATCAAGAGTAAGAGACTTTAGAGCATCCATCAACATTTCAAAAAGTCCTAATCCAGATGTGTCATCAACCGATAAAAACTCTAAGAAATACTCTTCAACTCTTACTTTTTTATTCGACATATTCACACAACGTATGATTAGAGTCATTTGTTCTTGATGGCTCACATCCGGTGTACAATCAAGAATGACAGAAAAATATTTAGCCTCTTTAATTACCTTGATAATGGAATGTTGAACATTATGAGCTATAACAGAGATAAACTCATTCTGGATATTATGACCAAGATAATGATGATGAATTTCATGGCTTTGAATGCGTCTAATATGATCTTGAATTACCAAATCAAATTCAGCAATCATTTCAATAGAGCCTAAAAAATTACCATTGTTATATTGGTAAACTTTCTCATTCTTTCCTCGAAATGCCAAATTTCGTTTAGCAAGAAATTTCACAACAGCAATTATTCTAGGTAAAACCAGCCTCCAACGCTCTTTTTCTTTTACAATATCTTTTTGTAATCCCTTATCAATCGTTAGATTTTTCTCCATTCTAAATTTCAACTCATTCCAAGTTTTCATGTTAGTCATATAATCAGCACTTCTCTCATGTTGTTTAAGCCTAACACTAAGATGCTTCCAGTCTCTTAATACATCATTAGCTAACGAACTTAAGCAACCACCAGATTTGAACAGTTTGCAACAAAAACAATAACATTTGTCCATATGTTTCGAGTAAACAAGCCAGTTTCTATCACTTGTTTCTCCATTACTCAATTTCCTAGAATAATAAGCATATGAAAAACGCCTAGAGCTCTCATCTAAAGGAAACACAAGATTCATTTCTCTTTTAACCCCTTTTTCAACCAAAAGATCTCTCATTTTATTGTCAAGATTGTCCCAATATCTAGGATCATAAATATCAATGAAAGAACTTGGATTTTCATGAACATCTGATGCATCTAACACATTATCATGCTCACTCAAGTGGCTAGTGCCTTCATCAAAATGATCATTTAATTGAGAAACATTATCCATACTAGCAGGCGTAGGATTTTCAGTAGCATCTCCTCTAGTCACAAATTTATCCATAGAACCTTTCTGTGATTTAATAAACAATTCTACTTTCTTTCTTTTTTTCTTTTTTGACATCCACGTAAGCCACTCATGATTTAAAACTAAATGTCAAGTAAAAAGAACAATATCACCTTGATTTTGGAAATAGGATTATAGAAATCTGATCGTCAGATGTAAACCTGAAAATTTAATAAGAAAAATAAAATTAGTTGTGTTCAAGTGAAGTAAACAATAAAACAAAAATAAAATAACAAAATCAGAATCTCTACAAAAACAGAGAGGCATAAAATAAAAGTATGTTTAGATGAATGGATCACATCAATTACCTCAAAATCAAAATCTACAGGAGTAACAGATGGTAGGAGCCTTGAAAAGTTGAAAGAGAGTAGAAATTTGTGGGAACTAATCAAGTTTTTGGTGAGAAAGATCAAAATTGTCGAAGACTTGAGAAAGAAGATGAACTGTTTTGTTTGGAAACTGAAAAGAAAGGGAGACCAAGTAACAAAAAAAACCAACAAATAATTGTCTATCGCCAAACAATTTTTTTTAATTGTTATTGTTTAGCCTGTTATTATTTTGGGCCCCCATTATAATTAAATTTTTTTTTGGTCGTCCATTTAGTTTTTCATTACAAGCACAAATGGGCTAACATACAAATGAAATTCGAAGCCCAACACTAATACAATAGCTTTGTGTTATGTTTCTGGTAAATTAAAAGAAAAAAAATAAACTTAATTTTTTTTTTTACTATTATGGGCCCCCTTTTGTGTGGGCCCAGGGGCAGTGCACCGATTGTCCTCGGTTCTAAGCCGGCACTGTCTCGAGTTCAAGAGTTATGTACCTAAGTACCTTCCCCTACATCCATCACTGATCATTATGATCACTAATTATAATAATGAAAAATAACTATTTTATATTGTTTTACCTATTATATATCCCCCACATGGGAGAGCCACCTAGTTCTAAGTTTCTAACTAAACATCAACTCCGTAATTATAGGGTTGAAATATTTTTCTGTTTCATTAATATCATGATAAGAAAGTTCAAACAATATTCTAAAATGCTTTTATTGGTTGAGCAATTAATGTCGTCGTGTTAATACACTATTCTATTCACACTATTGAGCAAGTTGTATTAATTCAATATTCTATTCCCACGATTTGCACAAAGAAAAGTCTCCATTTTACATTAGTGTTGTCTGTCTCTAAAGATCTCATATCATCTGAAATCAAAAGCAGGCCTTCAAGATTAGAAAGACGACAATGGAGGAGCCATTTCTTCTGAGAGACTCGGAGTTAGTCCCCGATACAAAGACATGGCAAAGAAGTCAGCTCACCGTCGAGCTGAAGAAAGTCAGCCGCTTAGCCGCTCCATTGGCCACCGTAACCATTGCTCAATACCTTTTGCCTGTCATCTCAGTCATGGTCGCCGGCCACAACAGCGAGCTCCAGCTCTCCGGCGTAGCTCTTGCCACCTCCTTCACTAACGTCTCCGGTTTCAGCATTATGGTAATTGTGATATGACTCTCTCCTCTTCAATTCAAGAATCCTTTTGACTTTCAAGGTGTTGAAAAATGTGAGGAATAGAACTTGTAGCTCAAAACTAATTGGCGAAAAATAAAAACGTTTATATCATTTGAATTGTCTTCGAGACATTTTAAAAGAAAAATACTTGTATCTCAAAACTAATTGGCATAAAATGAGAAGGTTGTAGAGTATATATGGAAAGGCCATATGTGTAAATAGTAATTACCTAGTACTTGTTATGTAATCCCTATATATATTGTAATTCTTCAATCTAATGAGAACTATTTCAGTCTCTAAACCTATATGGTATCAGAGCCACCGAATTCTAAAACCTAAAAACTTTAGCCGCCATCTCCTCTTTTCAAAATCTCTCACAAAACTCATGGCTTTTCCGGCTAACACAAACGAAACCATCATGGTCTCCAACCAACAGCATCTCTTGAATGTCAACATGACAAATGTTACAAAACTCACGACATCTAACTTTCTCATGTGGAGTCGTCAAGTTCATGCATTGCTTGACGGCTACGATGTTGCTGGATATCTCGACGGATCAATCGAGATACCGCCATCTACCGTCACTACCAATGGGATCATCACGGTGAATCCCATTCACAGTCTCTGGAAGCGCCAAGACAAACTCATATATAGTGCGTTAATTGGTGCAATCACGGTATCTATACAGCCGATCCTGTCCACTGCAACAACATCGGCTCAAATCTGGGAAATCCTTTCCTCCACCTGTGCAAAACCAAGTAGGGGACACATCAAGCAGTTAAAGCAGCAGATCAAACAATGGACAAAAGGAACCATGTCCATCGATGCTTATGTCCAAGGGTTTACAACGAGATTTGATCAATTGGCTCTTCTCGGAAAGGCTATTGATCATGAAGATCAGATTGAGTATGTCTTGGAAGGCTTACCAGAGGAGTACAAGCAAGTTGTGGATCAGATCGAGGGTCGTGAGACGTCGCCCTCTCTTACTGAAGTCCACGAAAAGCTTCTTAATTTTGAAGTTAAACTTCAAACCAAGATGGCTGTTTCAGCTCATCCGCCGATTACTGTCAATGCCGCCAACTTCCGTAGCTCCTTCAACAACAATAACAACCGCCACAACAATCAAAACCAGAACCGCAACAACCGCAGTAATCAAACATGGCAGCAACAACAACAGTCCTCTCCCCGCAATGATCAATCCGCTCCACGTGGGTATCAAGGTCGATGCCAACTTTGCGGGATACATGGTCACAGTGCCAAAAGCTGCTCACAGCTTCACGTTTCAGGAGCTAGTTCCAACTCTTTCACACGCCCATACTCTCCATCTCCGGGTACATGACAGCCGCGTGCAAACATGGCGGTTGCACAGTCTTACAATCCACACAATTGGATTCTGGACAGTGGTGCAACACACCATCTCACTACTGATTTGAGTAACCTCTCTCTTCATCAGCCTTACAATGGCGGAGAAGAAGTTACCATCGCTGATGGAACATGTCTCTCGATCTCGCATACGGGTTCCACTTCTCTCCACTCTCCCTCTCGATCCTTTGCCTTGGCTGATATTCTCTGCGTTCCCAACATACATAAGAATCTGATATCAGTTTATCGTCTGTGTAACACTAACAATGTGTCTGTGGAATTCTTTCCTGCACATTTTCAGGTGAAGGACCTTCGCACGGGGGCCCGATTACTCCAAGGCAGGACTAAGGACGAATTGTACGAGTGGCCAGTTACATCAAAGAATACCATCTCTCTCTTCGCATCACCAACACCAAAAGCATCTCTCTCGGATTGGTATTCTCGACTGGGGCACCCATCTTTACCTATTTTGCAATCTGTTGTTTCTCAATTCTCGTTACCAACAAACACTCCTTCTTCTAAACAGTCACCATGCTCTCATTGTCTTATCAATAAAAGCCATAAATTGCCCTTTTACACAAACACAATCTCCTCAAAACACCCTCTTGAGTACATCTATACCGATGTATGGACCTCGCCTATTGTGTCCATTGACAACTTCAAATATTATTTGATTCTTGTTGATCATTACACTCGGTATACATGGTTATATCCATTACGCCAGAAATCCCAAGTTCGAGAAACGTTTATTGCCTTTAAAGCCCTGGTCGAGAAACGGTTCCAACACAAAATCCGTACCTTGTATTCGGACAATGGTGGCGAGTTTATAGCACTGCGTCAATTCCTAACAACAGAAGGAATCTCACATCTCACGTCTCCTCCGCACACTCCAGAACACAATGGTATCTCAGAGAGAAAGCATCGGCATGTGGTTGAAACGGGATTAACTCTCCTTCATCAAGCGTCAGTTCCCACCAAGTACTGGACTTATGCGTTTGGAGCTGCCGTGTACTTGATCAATCGTCTCCCTACTCCTGTGCTTGCCAAACAATCTCCATATGCAATGCTTTTCAATCAACCACCCAACTATTTGAAGCTGCGGGTATTTGGGTGTTTGTGTTTCCCTTGGTTGCTACCGTACGCAAATCACAAATTGGATAGTCGTTCTTCTGCGTGCGTCTTCCTCGGCTACTCGCTCTCACAAAGCGCATATCTCTGTCTTGATGTATCAACCGGTCGGATTTATACATCCAGACATGTCCAATTTTCTGAAACCCAATTCCCATTTGGTAAAACGGAACCGAAGAGAGAAGAGGTTCGAGAGATTTCGTTGCATCCGATTCATGCTCCTCCGACGTCAATTCCGCTGACAGCACCGCCACTCGTACCACCACCGTCGTCTGCTTTGCCCCCGAGCCCAGGTCCTCACCTCCAGACATCGTCGACGAGTTCGTCACAACCGTCTGTGGACACGCTTCATCAAACAAGCTTTGCGTTGGGCTCTTCCTCAACAGGCTCACATGACAACAATGTTACACAGGCCCACAACAACAATGACCAAAGCCCATCTCAATCAGCCACAAATTCCGAAGCCCAATCCAATAATCCAAACACAAACACATCGTCTTCAACCTCCAACTCCCTCATACCACCTCAGGCACCACCACCACCACCAAATAATCACACCATGCGAACTAGAGCCAAAAACAACATAACCAAGCCAATCGACAAACTTAATCTCCTAGCCACCACCACAAAAACCATTCCAAAAATTCTCACAACCGTGAACCAAGCTATGCGAGATCCAAATTGGCGTCACGCCATGGGAGATGAGTATAATGCTCAGATTCGACATCATACTTTTGAATTGGTTCCACCTGCACCAAATCAAAATGTGATTGATACAAAGTGGATATTTACTCTGAAATATTTACCTAATGGTGATCTTGATAGGTACAAGGCGCGACTAGTGGCAAGAGGGTTCAATCAACAATACGGACTAGACTATGCGGAAACGTTTAGTCCCGTGGTTAAGTCGCTCACCATCCGATTGGTTCTCCAGCTTGCCGTCAATCAATCCTGGAGTATCAAACAACTTGATGTTAATAATGCATTCCTCCATGGCACTCTTACGGATGAGGTATATGTTTCTCAACCTCCTGGTTTTGTTGACCAAGATCGTCCGCATCATGTTTGCAGACTCAAAAAGGCGTTGTACGGTCTGAAACAAGCCCCTCGGGCCTGGTATCGCGAATTGAAGCACTTCTTATGTCAAATGGGCTGTCACAACTCTGTTGCCGATACATCAGTTTTCATATTCAATCAAGGTCCGCACATGGTCTATATACTAGTTTATGTGGATGATATTATTCTTACAGGAAGTAGCTCATCGTTACTGTCCGATATCATCACTGCTCTTGCCGCTCGCTTCTCCCTTAAGGATCCAACGGATTTGACATACTTCTTAGGCATTGAGGTTACTAGGACATCGAAAGGGATCCATATGATGCAGCGCAAATACATTGTGGATTTACTGACAAAAGTCAACATGTTGGATGCCAAACCAGTGACAACGCCTATGGCTCCTATGTCGAAGCTCTCGTTGAACAGTGGCACTGCTCTTGACAATCCAAGTGAATATCGCACTGTACTTGGCAGCCTCCAATACTTGGCGTTTACTCGCCCAGATATTGCCTATAGGGTTAACCGGCTTTCTCAGTTTATGCACCGCCCAACCGATGTTCATTGGCAGGCCGCAAAAAGAATTCTACGCTATCTCGCCGGCTCATTGTCTCATGGTATTTTTCTCAAGTCCAAATCTCCACTCACTCTTCATGCTTACTCTGATGCGGATTGGGCTGGCGACACTGATGATTTTGTTTCCACAAATGCGTTCATTCTCTATTTGGGATCCACACCTATTGCTTGGTCTTCGAAGAAACAAAAAGGGGTTGCCCGTTCATCTACAGAAGCCGAGTATAGGTCCGTCGCAAACACGGCTGCCGAAATTCGTTGGGTATGTTCTCTATTGACTGAACTTGGCGTTACGTTACCTGCTACTCCGGTGATTTATTGCGATAACGTGGGTGCAACTTATCTAAGAGCAAACCCAGTCTTCCACTCTCGGATGAAACACTTGGCGTTGGACTTTCATTTTGTTCGCGACAATGTTCAATCCGGCGCGTTACGAGTGACTTACGTTTCTACAAAAGATCAGCTCGCGGATGCCTTGACAAAGCCACTTCCACGGCCAAGGTTTCTCGAGCTTATGAGCAAGATTGGAGTGACTCAACTCCCTCCATCTTGAGGGGGTGTGTAGAGTATATATGGAAAGGCCATATGTGTAAATAGTAATTACCTAGTACTTGTTATGTAATCCCTATATATATTGTAATTCTTCAATCTAATGAGAACTATTTCAGTCTCTAAACCTATAAAGGCTTATAAATTTTATACACATTCTAACAGAAAAACAATTCAATTATATTTGCAGTACGGGTTAGTTGGTGCACTAGAAACTCTCTGTGGCCAAGCTTATGGAGCCAAACAATACGGAAAAATCGGAACCTACACATACTCTGCAATTGCCTCCAACATCCCAATTTGTTTCTTTATATCAATTCTCTAGATTTACATCGACAATCTCTTCATATCTCTCGGACAAGACCCTGACATCTCTAGAGTCGTAGGCTCCTACGCCTTTTGGCTCATACCGGCTTTGTTCGGCCAAGCGGTTGCCATACCACTGACCCGGTTTCTACAGACACAAGGGTTGGTTCTTCCTCTGCTCTACACTGCCGTGACCACCCTTTTGTTCCACATCCCGGTTTGTTGGACTTTGGTTTCCGTGGTTGGTCTTGGAAGCAATGGAGCTACTTTGGCTATTAGTTTGTCTTTCTGGTTTTATGTTGTGATACTCATATGCTACGTGAGATTCTCCAGCTCTTGCGAGAAGACTCGCGGCTTTGTATCTGCTGATTTCGTGTCTAGTGTCAAACAGTTCTTCCATTACGGAGTCCCATCCGCAGCAATGACTTGGTAAGTCATTATTTATGTTTCTTGTTGGTCAAGGTATACAATAATGCTTTCCTATTAACTCGCTTGCAATTTTTTTATCATTTTTTTTTTATAGTCTAGAATGGTGGCTATTTGAGCTACTCATTCTCTCCTCAGGACTTCTCCCGAACCCGAAACTCGAGACCTCTGTTCTTTCAATATGGTAAGTATCATATAGATCTTTTCTTTTCTTTCCACTTTACTGATAGATAAAGATTAATCCTTTCTTTCTTTCATGTCAGTCTTACAACAAACACTTTGCACTATGTGATTCCAGCTGGAGTCGCGGCGGCTGTGAGGTAGGATCTCAATTCTCAAACAAAAACATCTACAACAATTTTCATTCCTCAACATTAGTCATTTAATGGTTTCTTGCAGCACACGCGTGTCAAACAATTTGGGAGCTGGGAATCCTCAAGTTGCTAGGGTATCGGTATTGGCAGGGCTTTGTCTCTGGTTGGGAGAGTCAGCTTTCTTCAGCATACTTCTCTTCACCTGCAGGAACATCATAGGCTACGCATTCAGCAACAGCAAAGAAGTTGTTGACTATGTTGCTGACCTATATCCTTTACTCTGTCTCTCTTTCGTCCTCGACGGATTTACTGCAGTTCTTAACGGTGTTGCTAGGGGAAGTGGGTGGCAACACATTGTAGCTTGGACCAACGTTGTGGCTTATTATCTCGTAGGAGCTCCTGTTGGAGTTTACTTAGCTTTCAGTCTTGAGTTCAACGGAAAAGGACTGTGGTGCGGTGTTGTGGTTGGATCTGCTGTCCAAGCCATTATACTAAGTGTAGTCACAGCTTCCATGAATTGGAAAGAACAGGTTAGTACTTAGAAGAGAAGATTAGCCATTTCAGCCTTCTGTTTCACTTCAGCGTTCTGTTTTTTGCTTTGAAGTAATTGGAACCATTGATTTGCAGGCTGAGAAGGCGAGGAAGAGAATAGTCTCAACTGAAAATGGATTAGCATAGACAAATGGCTTTTCTTCGATTTTGGTATTACAAATGTAATTGTTTTGATTATTAACAAGTGAATAAGAAAAACCCTCCGTGAGTGGATTGGCCTATATGTTTCTTACGTATCACTCAAGGTTTCTATCTCATTTTCCGATGTGAGATTCCTAACCTCGTTGGTTCCAAACGGGAATAATCCCTTGTGCGGCGAGGCGCTTTTCGACCCAGAACACGACGTGGTTCGCTGTTGGTTTCCTCTCGTCGACCAGAAACGGCTCCACCGTGCTTGGACCTGACCCGTATGAGGAAATGGAAAACCCCTTTGCTCCTATTTCAAGAAACTCATGTTCCATTGAAATATATAGTAACAAAAGTATCTTGAAGCTAATGATTAAATCATTAAACTACCTGTGAGGTTCCCAGTGGGGAAGAAGGCCCAGAAGGAATATTGAATACCTTTCTTCAAGAAGTAACCCTCCAGCTAGAATCAAACAAGTTAAATTAGAGATGAATCGATAATGATGATGATAATTGTCTTAGAAGTTAGTTAAGAATCAAGAAACCTTATCGTCTTGGAAAGATAAATCAATCTCAGAGATATCATCTTGAGCTTCAAGAATAGCTTTTAATGGAGGAATCACGTCTTCCTCCATCATCTGTCTCAGCGGTTTCGCCGCCACTGCTGCTTTCGCAGCTGCGGGTTTCGGTTTCTTTGCAGGAACCTCCACTGTTGAGTCTTTTTCTTCTTTCTCGGTAGCAACTATTGAGAGAAACAAGAATGTTACTACTTTCTTGTGTGTTCTTGATGTTTCCAAGAACCAAAAAAAAAACATTCTGTTTTACAAAATTACCAGCAGAAGTAGAAGACTCTTGCACGGCACAACGCAATTGGTTATTCTTTTTATTACCTGATTGCTGCAAAAAGAGATGAAAGACAAAACCTGAATCATACTGTATCAATTGAAATGATGAGATTACAAAATCCATGGGAATCAAAAGCCATTACAGACCAATGTTAATGGTGGATACAGAGAAGAGGAAGAAAGAGTTGGTGTGGTTATAGAGATACGAGAGTTGGTGATTCTAAATGTTCCTCCTCCTATTGCTGCCATCTTAAGGAAGATAAACAGAAACTGTAACAAGATTCCTGGAGCAAACTCTAAATTAAATCTGCCTTGACTCTCAGATTCTCTGCATCTTCTTTAGCCTCAAACAAAAACACTAATTTTTTTTTNAAAAGTTTTCAAAAATGCTTTTAAAAATAAAAAGTTTCCGGAAACGTTCAAAAGGATTTGGGAAAATGTTTTATGGGAAAACGATATCTAGGTGTCTATGGTCTCGTGCTAGAGTTGTGGTGTTTAGTTGTAGGTATTAAGTTGATTGAGCTGGTAGGTTATAAGTGCTAAATTGTTTTATTAAAAAAAAAAAAAAAGGAGAAGTTGCATAGTGTTCGGTTAGAAAAGTTTAGCCACACCTTGTTCAATGTCGAGCCACACCTAGCTTGTGGGTTTCGAATTGATAAGTGTTGAGCTTCCAGTGGTGTGTTGTTAAGAAGGCAAAGAAGAGTTCAAACTGCACAAGTAGCATTGGTGAAATCATGAAGATTTAGACGATGTTTGATACTAGCTAAAAATTGGTGATATACGAGGATCTTTTGGCAATGAAGTTGAAGCAGAATGGGGTGATCATAGATAGAAAAGTAAGATGTTATGTCGAGATCAAAGGAAGTGTATAAGTTCATGGCAACCGTGGAAAAAGTAATCATTGGTGAAACATCAGTCAACGCAGAACATGTCGGATGAAGTTTGAGGGATGAAACGAGTCAGGAATGAGCCAAGGTTAAGAGGGCATGTCGATTATAGGTGAAGTAAGGTTATGGAGTGAAGTGGAACACATAAACGGTACTGATGAGAACCAGAGATATGTTGTTCAAGTCAAAGGACTCATGGCTTAAGAACCGACATAAGGGCCTCAATGGCTATATTCAAAGTCAGTTTCTATATTACAGCGTAGCTTTGAACGAGGCTGAGGAGAGTTCTAGGAAAGCGATGGGAAGCTGAAAAATTGTTTATGGTGGAGAAAGAAACTTTGTATTTGGAATTGGTGTTCGGTATCAAGGTAGATTGTATAGCGCTGTTTAAGATGACCTCAGGAAAGGAGAGTTTGTAAAGAAACTCCATGAGAAAACAAGGGAGAATATCCTGAAGAAAACCGAGGGATACAAGAGACAAGCTGATAAGGGATGCAAGGCATTGACGTTCGAGCCTGGAGAATGGGTCTGGCTACACATGAGACCGGAGAGGTTCCCACGCCAAAGGAGTTCAAAGCTTGCACCGAGAGGAGACGGCCCTTTCAAAGTGCTAGAGAAGATCAATGACAATGCATACCGCTTGGAGCTGCCAGGTGAGTTTAACATTTCCCATAGCTTTAATGTTGCTGATCTATCTCCTTATGATGCAGATGAAACCGTTTTGAGGACAAAACCTTCTGAAGAGAGAGGGAATGATGAGGACATCGACCTAGCCGAGACCAACGAGCTTGTACCGACGGTCAAGTCCTCACCAATGACACGGTCCAAGACCAGGAGACTTAGAGAAGGGTTCAATGTAGCTGTGGAGACCCTCCTAAACACAATGGAGCTGGGAGACACGTTCAGAAATCCACCATTTCAAACCGACCTCAAAGAAAGCTCCAACGCACCCGATATAGACATCTTGGAGGATTTTGCAAGGCTGAGCATCAAAGACAACCAGCATCATACGGCCCAAGTTAAGTCTGTTTACTTGACAGGAAATGGAGGTCAGGACATCAAGAATCTCGTGGAGATCACGTCTCAGCCTCAAGATACCGCGGAAACAAGCCTTGAGGCCGAGAGAGAGCAAATGGAGCAAGAAGACGTTTTTGGAGCTAACCACAGGAAGGAACTTGAAGATTGCTACCAGCTCGACTTCACTGGACATCATGAAGATGGAATCATCAAGAAGCCAGCATGGAACGGACCAGGACCAGACACAACCACCAAGGATGCATTTCAGGACATTGCGCGCCAAAACCAGGTATACACGTTTTATACAATTTGTCCAACTAATCTGACTTGTCCCAGCGGTACTTAGCACGTCCAAGAGCCCCATGATCGAGCCCCAGAAGAAGGCCGCAAGAGTAGACTTAGTTTCTTTTATTTTTAGTTTTAAGTGAACTTTCCATTTTTGATGTATTTTTGCCTTTTGCGTTTTGTTTCTTTTTGTGTTTCTGGTGATGTCGTTTTGTTTTTATATTTCGGCCTTAGGGCTAGCTGACGAGCTGTTTATAAAGCTCCCCTGCAGCATTGTATTTTTGGTTACCTTTGATCATCAATAAAATAACGCAGTTCTTCTAAAGACCTAGCCGCAGCCGCCGCTTGTTCTTGTTTGCTTGTGTTCTTGCGTGTGTGATTCACCAAGGCCAAGTGCTTGTGCAGTATCAGAGACCCTCCATCTCTCTGTGGTGCCATTCGATCCACCATCACTTCCCCTTTAACCGTCCAACAAGAGAGAGCGTGAAAGCCAGCTTGTTTGACACCATCTCGGCTCAAGTCTTGTGGATTCAAGTCTTGTTCTATCATCACCATCCATTGATCACCCCTCTTTTCCCTTTTCCAGTGTGTGCAGGTGTGTTTCTTGTTAAGCAAGTTAGGGCGCGAGACCTAGGGCACAAAAGTGATGGGATTGAGCCTTGTCNCTCAAGAGAACAAGACAACAATTGGGAGCTTTGATACTCCTCATTATCATGGGTTGAAATTTGGAATACATCCTCCTCCAATAGAAGCCAATGCCTATGAGATCAAGCTAAGCTTGATAAGGTTGATTCAATGCTCTAAGTTCTTGGGGATAGGAATGGAGAATCCTTATGATCATTTGGACTCCTTTGAGCGGTTGGGCAACACATTTAGGATTGAAGGTGTGCCCGAAGATAGTATCAAGCTCATTTTGTTTCCATTTTCACTTGGATAAAAGGCAAGAAAATGGGAGAGATCTATCCCATCTCACTTGGTCAATTCTTGGGATGATTGCAAGAGGATCTTCCTTCTAAGGTTCTATCCAACACAAAAAAAAACAGTCCAAATTAGGAGAGACATTTTGAGCTTCAAGCAATGCATCCATGAGACCTTTCATGAGGCATGGGAGAGACTTAGAGGATACACTATGGATTGTCCACATCATGGGTTCAAGAAAGAAGCAATCCTTAGCATTTTCTATTGGGGAGTTGATAAGGATCACAAATGGACATTGGATGTGGCTAGCAAAGGGCGTTTTTACAGCTCCCTGCCGGGCTAAGATACACTTTTCTTGATCCCAATTCCCCTTATCCTGTTATTGTCAGTGCTACTTTGAACAATGCAGAGCTCACGTTACTGCTAAGCAAGCTGCGCAAATTTTGCAAAGCTCTTGGCTACTCTCTTGATGACATTTCAGGAATATCTCCAGACTTGTGTATGCATCGCATTCATCTTGAGGATGAAACCAAGACATTAGTAGAGCATCAAAGGAGGTTGAATCCGAACTTAAAGGAGGTCGTGAAGAAGGAGATTCTAAAACTATTGGCCGCAGGGATCATCTATCCTATCTCGGACAGCGCCTGGATCAGCCCGGTTCATGTGGTTCCTAAGAAAGGAGTCACAGTGGTGAAGAATGAGAAAGAGGAGCTGATTCTTACAAGAACTGAGACTGGACACAGAATGTGCATCGATTACAGGAAGCTGAACGCAGCCACAAGGAAAGACCATTTTCCATTGTCATTCATTGATCAAATGCTGGAAAGGCTTGCGAATCATCCTTACTACTACTTCCTGGATTGATATTCTTGTTTCTTTCAGATTCTCATTCACCCAGAGGACAAGGAGAAAACCACCTTTACATGTCCTTATGGTACATTTGCATATCGCAGAATGCCATTTGGACTTTGTAATGCTTCTGCGACATTCCAGCGCTGCATGATGTTTATCTTCACAGACATGATTGAAGATCGTATGGAAGTCTTTATGGACGATTTCTCTGTTTATGGGTCTTCCTTCAAAGGCTGTTTAGATAATCTCTGCAAAGTGCTAGCTAGATGTGAAGAGAAGCACTTGGTTCTGAATTAGGAGAAATGTCACTTCATGGTTCAAGATGGCATTGTACTTGGACATAGAGTTTCAGCAGCTGGAATCGAAGTGGATCGCGCCAAGATCGAAGTTATGACAACTCTGCAGGCGCCAAATTCAGTGAAGACAGTGAGAAGTTTTCTAGGCCATGCTGAGTTTTACAAAAGATTCATCAAGTACTTCAGCAAAATTGCAAGATCTCTTACTGCTTTGCTTTGCAAGGATGTGAAGTTTGAGTTTTCTGCAGAATGTCACTCAGCTTTTGAGCAGATTAAGAAAGCTTTGGTGAGCGCCCCAATTGTACAACCACCAGACTGGGATTTGCCTTTTGAGGTGATGTGTGATGCCAGTGATTTCGCAGTAGGCGCTGTACTTGGGCAGAAGAAAAACAAGAAGCTTTATGCTATCTATTATGAAAGTAGAACACTTGATGAAGCACGACAAAATTATGCAACAACTGAGAAGGAATTGTTGGCTGTTGTGTTTGCTTTTAAGAAATTTCGACCATACCTTGTTGGGTCCAAGGTAGTGGTTCATACTGATCATTCTGCACTCAATTATTTGATGCAGAAGAAGGATGCAAAACCCAGATTGTTGAGATGGATTCTGCTCCTTCAAGAGTTTGATATTGAGGTGAAGGACAAGAAAAGAGTTGAAAATGGAGTTGCTGATCATCTATCCAGAATCAAGGTCGAAGATGATGTGTCAATTGATGATTTCTTGCCTGAGGAGACTATCAATTCAATTGAGATTGGATTGAAAGGAAGAAATGCAAGAAACCTGCAACCTTCTACAGAATCGGGATCAGTGTCGATCGACATTGACCATGTGTGTCGACCGACACTCCGGTTCGAGGACGACGACCACGACGCAAGACCCCGTGTGTCGATCGACACTAGTATTGTCGATCGACACCACCTGCAGTTGGCGGAGCGGATTTTGAGGGCCATGAATGATGCGTTTAATGCACCTATGATGGTTGTTTCGACTTGTCAGAGACCGTGATATGCTGATATTGCCAACTACCTTGCTGCAGAAGATGAACCAACTGGTCTTAAGGGCTATGAGAAGATGAAGTTCTACAGGAAACTTAGGAGGTATTATTGGGATGAGCCTTATCTGTACAAGCATTGTTCAGATGGAGTCTACAGAAGATGTTTTGTTGAAGCTGAGGTGCAAGGCGTGCTGTTTCATTGCCATGGTTCAGATTATGCAGGTCATTTTGCAACATTCAAGACAGTCTCAAAAGTTCTTCAAGCTGGATTCTGGAGGCCAACAATGTTCAAAGATGCTCATGCTTTCATCTCTGGATGTGATGCTTGTCAAAGGAAAGGGAAGATCAGCAGGAGACATGAAATG
>JAHZTW010000001.1:74374823-74396160 GCA_020283515.1 Alliaria petiolata
CAATCTCTCAAGCATTTGATCAATAAAAGGAAGAGGGAAATGATCTTTTCTAGTGGAAGCATTAAGTTTTCGATAATCAATACACATCCTATGGCCGGTTATGGTTCTAGTTGGTATTAACTCATCTTTATCATTCTTAATCACAGTCATTCCACCCTTCTTAGGGACAACATGCACGGGAGATACCCAAGTGCTGTCATTAATAGGATAGATCACATTAGCTTCCAAAAGTTTTAAGATTTCCTTCTTTACTACTTCCTTGAGGTTTGGGTTTAATCTCCTTTGGTGTTTAATTGAGGAAGCATTCTCATTTTCAAGGTGAATCTTATGAGTACAAAGTATAGGAGATATGCCCTTGATGTCACTTAGTGAGTAACCAATAGCTCTCATATACTTTCTCAACTCATTCAAGAGAGAGTTGAGCTCATCATCACTCAACTGTTCATTGACAATAATGGGGTAAGTAGAGTTAGGGCCTAAGAAAGCATACCCAATGGAAAGTGGCTTGAGTTCCACTTTTGGAACTTTGAGTTCACTCCAATCCTCATCAAGGTCCTTAGCCAAATCGCTATCCTCAAGCTCCTCTAGCCTTTGATCTTGTCCTTGGCTTGGAACCTCAACCCTCATGGACTCCTTGTCTTGGTCAAACCCCACTTCACTCTCACATGAAGCTATCAATCTTGTAAAGCTTTCCTCCCCATCTAGAGCCTTGCGCGAATCAAGCATTTGCATGTATGCTTGTGTTTCCTCATCCAAGTACCCATTCTCTCCATGTGGTTTGGTGAGAGCAACACCAAGATGGTCTTCTTTTGCTTGTTCCTCTAGCAACTCATCGGCTAGCTCATCCATAGTTTCAATGTAGAATATTTGACCATCAATGGTGGTTTTCCTCATAGTCTTCTTTATGTCAAACTTCAACTCAATTCCTTTTCCAAGATGTAAGCCAATCTTTCCATGCTTAACATCTATAATAGCACCAGTTGTAGCTAGGAAAGGTCTTCCCAAAATCAAAGGATCCTTTGACTCTTCATCCATCTTGAGCACCATGAAATCCGTGGGAATGATGAAGTTGCTAACCTTGAGAGGCAAATCTTCAAGAACTCCAATAGGCATCCTCACACTTCTATCCGCAAGTATCAAGGAGATACCACACTCTTTGTACTTGGTGAAACCGAGCTTCTTTGCAATTGAATAATGCATAAGGTCGATGCTAGCTCCAAGATCACACAAGCAATTTTCAAAACCAAGAGGACCTAGGGCGCATGGTATTGTGAAAGATTCGGGGTCTCCTAGCTTCTTTGGTATCACCTTGCTTTGGATTATGGCACTACATTCTTGAGAAACTAGCATGACTCCTTGGATATCCCTTGCTCTTTGTGCCACGGTATCCTTCAAAAACTTAGCATATTGTTGAATCATCATAAAGGCATCCACCAAAGGCATCTTGAGCTCAATGTCCTTGATTTGTTTGTCAAACATAGCCTTGTGTTTCTCCACCAATTGTTTCTTAAACCTCCCGGGGAAGGGAAGCTTAGGCTTGTAAGGTGGAGGAACAAATCTTGACTCCCTCTTGTGCACATCCTCCTTTGGCTTCTCCTTTACCACTTCCTTGCTCTTCTTTGCAATATACACATCATCAAAAGTTATAGCATCTTGAGCTTTTTCAAAGCTATCCTACCCCATCTTGAATCTCAATGTCCTCATTGATCAAAGGACTTGTCCTTGGAGGCAACTCCTTTCCACTTCTCAAAGTAATGACATTGATGTATTTCTTGGGATTTGCTTCACACTTTCCCGGTAGAGTACCTTGAGAATTGGAGCTAGAAGTCTTGCCTTTCTCAAGTTGCTTGAACTTTTGTTGAAGATCCCCAAATTGAGTAGCAAGCTAATTAAGTGAGGAGTCCATCCTTGTGTTGATTTCAGCAATCTTCTTTCCCATATTAGCATCACTATTAGCTTGACCTTGTAGGATTTGTTGAAGCATAAGCTGAACATTGTCTTGTGGAGGACCTTGTGAAGCTTGATTAAATCTCGGTGGAGCATTGCCTTGGTTGAACTTTTGCCCACCAAAGTTGCCTGGGTTTCCTCCTTGGTAGTTAGACCTTGGTGCATAATCTTTTTGTTGATTGTTGTAGGGCACAAAAGGCTTTCCTTGAGTAGCTTGTGGAGGATAGACTTGGTCTTGGGGGTTAGCAACATTAGTACTTCTATAAGAGAGGTTGTTATTTCCGTTATAGTTGTTGTTGTAGTTGTTGTTGTATCCTCCTTGTCCCCCCACGAAATTGACCACCTCTTGACCCTCTTGGTACTCAATTTGATCACCACACTCCTCTTGGTTATCTTCAATAAGATGTACATGCCTTTGGGAAGAAGACATGAGCTTGTCCATCTTGTCATGTAGAGACTTCATTTCTTTCTTGTGAGCATCAAAATCACCACCCCTTGGAGCTCTATCAAAGTCTTCATTGTAATTACCATCACTCAAGACAAGATTCTCTACAAGCTCCAAACCATCTTCAACATCTTTGCCCAAAAAATTCTCATTGCTTGCGGTATCAAGAAGCATTCTTATCTTTGGAAGGACACCTCTATAGATGGTGCTTAGTAGAGACTCTTGTGTGAAGCCATGATGAGGGCATTGCATTGTGTAGCCCTTGAATCTTTCCCATGCTTCATTGAAGGACTCATTGTTCTTTTGAGTGAAGCTAGAGATCTCATTCCGCAACTTGGCCGTCCTTGAGTGATGCAGCGAGATATTTGGAATATTTCCAAATATCTTCCATATCTTTATATTTACTTATTTGTATTTAGATAAATATGTATTATTTCTATTTTCTATATTTTAGTAATTTTCCTATTTTAATTATTCTAGGGTTTTTATGATCTATTATAAATAAGCCGTTTAGGCCTCATATTGTATTCAGTCTTTGATTAATTAATAAAAGGAGATTTCCTAAAAGAGGTTTTGATAAACCACTGTGAAGAGTATTCACAAACCCTAGTTTCCGGGTATTCTTAGAATCAACGGATCTAGTTCTATCCGTAGTAGCTTCCGCTCCATCAGTTGGTATCAGAGCCGCGTCTCTTTGATTCCCTAATCGAAGAACGATTCTGAATCATGGTGAGTAGTTGCATCTACACTTTCGAGGACGAAAGTCCTTTTGTCGAGAGAGAAGAGAGTCAGGAGATCTACAGAGAGATCTACGGCGATCCGATCTATGATATCTATGAAGACGATGTTCGTGTTATCAACTTTGTCTTCAAGGAAAGTTCTTGTGAGAATCTGATGCGTGCGAAATCCGTGCGTTTTCAGATGGGTTCGAAATTCGGTTCGTGCAAAATCGGTGCAGATTCAATCTGCATAGAATCGGTTTGTGCAGATTTCGTGCAAGGTTCGAGTTGTGCAAATTCCGTGCAGAATCAAAAGAAGATTATGAAGATCGATCCGGGAAGTTCTTGTTTGATGAAGAACCGGTTGAAGATTCGAGGACGAATCTTTCTTGGCCGGCGAGACCTGATGCAGCGAGATATTTGGAATATCTTCCATATATTTATATTTACTTATTTGTATTTAGATAAATATGTATTATTTCTATTTTCTATATTTTAGTAGTTTTCCTATTTTAATTATTCTAGGGTTTTTATGATCTATTATAAATAAGCCGTTTAGGCCTCATATTGTATTGAGACTTTGATGAATTAATAAAAAGGAGATTTCCTAAAAGAGGTTTTGATAAACCACTGTGAAGAGTATTCACAAACCCCAGTTTCCGGGTATTCTTAGAATCAACGGATATAGTTCTATCCGTAGTAGCTTCCGCTCCATCAGTTGGTATCAGAGCCGCGTCTCTTTGATTCCCTAATCGAAGAACGATTCTGAATCATGGTGAGTAGTTGCATCTACACTTTCGAGGACGAAAGTCCTTTTGTCGAGAGAGAAGAGAGTCAGGAGATCTACAGAGAGATCTACGGCGATCCGATCTATGATATCTATGAAGACGATGTTCGTGTTATCAACTTTGTCTTCAAGGAAAGTTCTTGTGAGAATCTGATGCGTGCGAAATCCGTGCGTTTTCAGATGGGTTCGAAATTCGGTTCGTGCAAAATCGGTGCAGATTCAATCTGCATAGAATCGGTTTGTGCAGATTTCGTGCAAGGTTCGAGTTGTGCAAATTCCGTGCAGAATCAAAAGAAGATTATGAAGATCGATCCGGGAAGTTCTTGTTTGATGAAGAACCGGTTGAAGATTCGAGGACGAATCTTTCTTGGCCGGCGAGACCTGATGCAGCGAGATATTTGGAATATCTTCCATATATTTATATTTACTTATTTGTATTTAGATAAATATGTATTATTTCTATTTTCTATATTTTAGTAGTTTTCCTATTTTAATTATTCTAGGGTTTTTATGATCTATTATAAATAAGCCGTTTAGGCCTCATATTGTATTGAGACTTTGATGAATTAATAAAAAGGAGATTTCCTAAAAGAGGTTTTGATAAACCACTGTGAAGAGTATTCACAAACCCTAGTTTCCGGGTATTCTTAGAATCAACGGATCTAGTTCTATCCGTAGTAGCTTCCGCTCCATCATTGAGTTTGAGAAGAACTTGGATAGGAAAGCTTTCTTGCACTCATCCCAAGTGGTGATTGTACCTTGTTGCAAAGTTTTCTCCCATTGCCTTGCTCTATCCCCAAGAGAGAAGGGAAAAAGTCTTAGCTTGAAAGCATCCTCACTCACACCATTCAGCTTGAACAATGCACAAACTCTATCAAAGTTGTCCAAGTGATCTAGAGGATCCTCCATTGGCAACCCATGGAACTTATCTTGTTGAACCATAGAGATGAATGCTGGCTTCACTTCAAAGGTATTTTTTTGAACCGGTGGAGGTTGAATACCATAGCGATTTTGATGTGTATTTGAAGCATCTCCAGCCTCAATGGTCCTCCCTAGTCTTGGCGCATGTAAGGGGTTTCCATTCCCCCTTGGTGCTTGCGCCATGTGTGGTGGAGGGACTTGATCTCTTTGTTGTTCTTCCATTCTCAACCTCTCTAACCTTGCAGTTTCCCTTCTTGCAATCCTTGCAACCCTTTCCAATTGATCAATGTCTTGAAAGCCTTGGAAGTTGTTGGCTCCTTGTGATCTCAATTGCATTCAAAGAAAAACTGAAATCTAGAAAAGTAGATGGTCAATAAAAACAAAAGGATCACTTAGGCTCAAACTAAACTCAAATCTTAATGATCAATCAATCCCAATATGGCAACGGCGCCAAATTGATACAAGAGTTTTTATCTCTTGCAAACAATTTCTCAATTGCTCATATCATTGCAATATTTGAGATATCAATCCATTTTGGGAGATGATTCAATAAGAATACAAAGTTTGATTTAAGCTAAGCTAAATTGACAATTCAAGTGACAAGCAACAATTAAAAGCAAAACACAATCTAAAAGAAACACTACTGGAGCAATAATATGAAACTAGACCTTAATTCTCACTAATCAAGTACTAATCAAGCAATTACTACTAATCAAGATTATCAAATTAACTAAAAACGAAACCTACGAATGGAATCATTGATTTGGGAAACTAAATGGACAACCTTACAATCATTTAAGCAACTAATCAAGCTAACTCTATGCCTAGAACACTTAATCAAGATTAAACCATGATGTGTGGAAGTAATCCCTTTCTTAATCACCCTAATGAACAAATGGTGTTTTAGCATTAGGATAATCAACAAGCATTAAATTCAAGTCTAAATGGCAAGATAAACACTCTAGGCAACTAATGTATTAGGCTAGAAATGTAAATCTCTTATTAAGTTGGTTCAAGCATTTCATCAAACACTTGGTGGGTGTATGAAATGCTTATGATCCAAAATAGCAAAGATTAGCTATTTGGCATTAGGAATCACTTAATAAGAAGAGAAATGGAAGAATCTATCCTAGATTGTAAGATTGAACAATTAGAAATCCCTAAATCTAACCCATCCCCAAGTTTCTAAAGAACTACTCACTAACCATACTTAAATCCATCAAATCAAAGATTAGAGAAAGGTTAAACATGATTACAGAAAGATAAAACAAGAAATCTAAGAAGGATATTGCATTAAACTCAAAGATTCAAGCATAAACAAAGTATTTGCCCAAAGTGGCTAAAAGTTTAAGCTAAGAACAAAGAGAATAAAAATTAAGGTAAAAATTAGGTCTAAAGAGTATTTATAGGAGGGACTCATAAAAGAGACAAAAAAGATTCGTCTGGGTATGGTTCGACGAGCTTCACCGAACCAACACGTCGAACCGAACTCTTGGACGTTTAGTTCGGTGAGCGTCGTCGAACCGCTTCATCGAACGGGTCTTCAAGGCCTTGATCCGTCTTCTTGCGTCTGGGTATGGTTTGACGTGACTCACCGAACAGGTACGTCGAATCGAACTCCTGGAGGAACGGTTCGGTGACCTTCATTGAACCGTCTCGCCGAACAGACATCCTGGATGTTTGGTTCGGCCAGCCTTCGTCGAACCGTCTCGCCGAACGGCCACCCTGGAGTTTTGGTTCGGCGAAGGACGCCGAACCAGTTCGCCGAACCCGTTTCAGAAATCTTTGTTCCATCTTTTTGGTAACTTCTTGCTCTTCCAAGTGTTGTGCCATCCTTCTCCAACTCCATTGTTGCCTCCACAGCATCCATATTACCTGATCAAGACTCCAAATGCACCAAAACATGCAAGAACTATGCAAATACACTCTAGGACTCTAAATGATACAATGCAACACAATGATGCTTAATTAGACTCCGAAATTATGAGAAACTTATACTAAATGGATGCTAAAATGATGCAAAATATAGACATATCACTAAGCATTAATAATATCAAATAAGAAAGGATTAAGATGGATTAAGCATAGATCCTCATCAAAGGTTGGAGCCTTTAACTCATTTTTCCCTACCCTTTGTCCTAAAACCGAAATAGACTACTCACAAGCAATTTGTGAAACCTCAAAATCCATAAGGATGAGAGAGTGACTCATAAGCTGCGAGATAATCAAAAACAAGAAAAGGAAGAAGATTTAAGATAATAACACTAAGCTATAAGACTTAAAACATCAAGATTGCATAAAAATCAAAGCTTTAAACAAGCTTCAATGGTGGAAAATACAAAGTCTCGGTTCTTGAAAGAGAAAAACAGAAAATAAAAAGTAGAAAGCGTAGTGAAGAGATAAGAGCGAGGGAGTAGGTATTTATATACAAAAAGGGAAAAACATAAACGTTGGGACCACTTTCCCGAAATGGTACTATTTTGGATTTGAGCGTTTCGGGCTCAAGTCGTTGTGAGCAAGCCGAAACGCTGTCTCTTCTTCATTCTTCGGACAGTCTCCATATCGGGAAGGGATTTCGGGATCACGTCGTGAAGGCTCGCCTTCCTTAGTACTTGAATTGGGTTCTCCCCGTTGCCCTGCTCCGATATCCGTCTTCTGGGCATCCTCTTACTGGATCTTCATACCGAGGTGCTCCTTTCGGGATTAAGTCGCTGCTACTTGTCTAAATCGGCCTCGTGGTCGTGATCCATGCTCGATATTACAGGCTCGTTCCTCATTTGTGACCTCCCTCCTTAGTCTCTTCTTCGGATCATCCTAAGCACCTGAGAACACACTCTAAACATGCAAGACTATGCAGAAACCTATCCTAATGCATCTAATCCTAACATGGGTGAAAACGTGATGCAAGTAAAGATAAAAGTGCAATAATGAAATCCTAACTAGCATGAAATGTGTGTCAAAATCATGCAATTTACAGAGATATCAACACCCCCAAACTTGCCTTTTTGCTTGTCCTCAAGCAAAAGCCAACCGGAGGGGTGATGTTTTAAAAGAAAGGGTGCAAGTTCGACTCCAAAACGCCATTTAAAGGAAATCAACTCAATGTCTAAGTTCAGGTTTCTGGGATGCAAGTCGAATTCTACCTATCCAAAAAGCCTTAGCCACATTCATCGCAAAATCAAGTAAAATCAATCCTAACTTAGATGCAAATTCAAATTCCCAAGTCCCTTTCACATTCATTATGAAATTTTAAACATGGATCTCATTCATACCTGTCAATCAACTCATTTGGTTCAGGGTAAGGTAACAAGCTAAATATGAACTCGTAGCGCAATCGGGTTAAGTGTTTAGGTGGGATCACTCATGAAAGGAACCTTCTTAATGTAAAATGCTAAGGGTAAAAACCAATGGATGCATACAAGGCTAGACTTCCATCTACCCAGAACATCTATTTCGTCTCCTACCCAATTCTAACCTGTTCCCTCCTAAGCTACCCGTTGCCTTGGCATTTCGCCTTATACCCGATATTATTCCTCGATATTACCTTTTCTGGTCATCTTCGGGGGACTTCTTCTTTGTTGAAGATCGGTTTCGGCTTTCTGGCTCCTTTGTTGTGTTCCTTGTGTTTCACCTTTGGTGTTGCTGGCCTGATTTAAACTTTGTTGATTGGCCTTCTTTTGCTTTCTCTTGGAATCACCTTTTTCTTCTTTTTGGTTTTGAGCCTCATTTGTTGCCGCCATCTCCTTTATTCGTGTCCCCGTCTGACTCAGTGGTTTCCTTGTTCCTCTTTTGTCGATGCATGAACAATCGGAATATAACCCTCTTTTTCCTAGTCTACCCAGCAATATCGGCCTCCGATTTCGGTGTCAAGCCGTTTCTAACCAAACCACTTAACCTAGTGTTGACTCGAGATGTGAGCCAACGTCTACATGGAAATCCAACCTTGTCGATCTAAACACAACACTTTTTGCCTAAGAAGATTCGAAAAATAGTGCAAAGGCCTCACTCGCTCTCACAAAAGTGTTTATGGCTTAAAACAAAGGTTCAGGCTTAGGATAAGGTCTGGTACTTGAACTAGCAGAAGAGTGATTAAAAAGGGAAAGAGAGTCCATGTCACGACCAGGACTTAAGAAAAAAAAAAAACAGAATGGGCTAATTTTTAAATTTTCTCCTAAGGCCCAAAAGAACCCATCTCCTTTCTCTAGTCTAGAACGTAAACCCTCTTCCCCAATGATTCACGCTGCCAACCTGCAAAAAGAAAGAGCAGCGTAAGCTTCATTTGAGAGGGAGAAAAAAAATCAGAGAGAAGAAGGGAGAGAGAAGAGAGATCGTGAGAATAAAAGAGAAGGGAGAGAGAGAGGGAGAAGAGAAGCTTGAAGGATAAAAGAATGAGGAGAAAATGAGAGAGAAAGGGAACGTGAGAAGAGAAGGAGAAGGAGAAGAGAGAAAGATAAGAAGAGGGAGAGAGAGGAGAAGAAGATCATCACCAATCCGCCACCTTGCACACTGTTTTCCCGTCGATTCTTAATGACCCAGAACTCGACTTAGGTGTCATCGGAAAGATCTTTCTCTCAGCTTTCTGTAACATACGAGATCTATGGATTTGGAGGTATATTACGTTCGTAATCGTTATTTCTTTACGAGGTGCCGAATCTGCTAAAACTGAGAATCAAATATCTGTTTCCAGTTTCACGGAGTCATTTTGTGGAGCGTTTTCCCGACGAAGTATAGCGATTCAGTTGGCCATCTAGATGTCTCTGCAAAGATCTTGGTGCCAAGAATTCACAGAAATTAACGGTTAGTCATTTGAAATTAAAATCCGTTCGCAATCTGATCTGGAAGTTGAGGCGAAATCTATGTTTTCCAGAAAATGCAGAATTCTGTCTAAGTCGTATTCTGTCAGTTTTACAGAGGGGTTTTGCGAAGTCATTTCCCAGCAGGATAGGAAGAGTTAGATTGAGATCAGGATACCTCTTGAAAGATCTTACTGCAAGGAATCTGTAGGATCTGACGTTGCTTTGTTTGAAGGTTTAACCCAATAGTTATTGGCGTTTCCTTTTGACTATAAATCATCAAATCCTGCCAGTTACAGAAAATTTGGTCTGTAACTTCAGGAGTTCGTGCAAGTCTCATGTGAACTCTGATCAGAATGAAATTTGGAGGCGATGATTGTGGCACTGCAATCTTGGGAATCAACGGTGGGATCGAGGTTCCAACGGTTCATTTGCAAGTTATTGATGTGTCTTAGAGGCAGCTCAGGAAGTGTTCTTCTTCATCAAAGTAGCCAAGGTGAGGATGTGATATGTGGATCCGTAGTATGCATTAAGTTCAAATGTGTGAGGTTATGCTAGCCGTAGATATATTAGTGATGCATTTTTATGAGTGATTGATATATTGAAAGGTATGGATGATGTTTGATGGTTATTGTTAAGTATTATATGAAGTTAAATGATGAATGTTGTAGTTGAGAAGTTAGGATGATATTGTGTGGGCCGTATCTAGATTATGGCCGGTAGCTCAGCCCGGGTAGTCTTGTGCGGTGATGATTGTCTGGACTGTGGCCGGTAGCTCAGCCCGGGCAGCCCAATAACCAGCCAACGGGCGAGTAATAAGTAGGTGTTGTATGTGAGTTACAACTGGCTGGAGAGATGAAGTTTATGATGTTAAGTGAAGTGAAATGTTCTGATTGTTATCACGAGTGTTAAGTGATGAGTTGATGTGTGTATAGTAAGTATATTGAGATGTTAGGCTATATCTATGATTTAGTATAATCGTATACCTTTGTATTTGGTGTTTATTGTGGATCATGTGGGCATGTATGATCATTTTCATTGAGTAATTCATTACTCACCCCTCTTTTCCCTTTTCCAGTGTGTGCAGGTGTGTTTCTTGTTAAGCAAGTTAGGGCGCGAGACCTAGGGCACAAAAATGACGTGATTGAGCCTTGTTAGTCCAAGTGAAATCAATGAGTTGAATGACAAATGTGAACAAGATATATAAATTTTCATTTTAACGGTTCATGTACAATAGGGAAATGGTTCAAATCGCAATGCATCAAGTTAAAACTGAATTTTCACAAGACAAACTCCAAATGTGGTGTTGCCTTAAACTCAGTCTAATTCCAAATGCATGAAACAAACAAGAACCAAGGCATTGAGTTCATGACTTAAAAATTGCTATTTACAAGGATTCATCATACCTAACACCCTATGTGAATGCTTATGAATACTAAACGAATGCATCTAGACTCAATCCTAAAATGGAAATGCAACTACATGAATTCTTTTTATGGGATAATTTTTCAAAATTTTTCAATTTTTTTGTATTTTTCTATGCAAATTTTTTGAATGCATGATGTTTAATCTATTCGAATGCATGTACTATATACTCCCCCAAACTTAAATCACACAGTCCATGTGTGATAGAAGAGGGGAAGAATATGGTCCTATGATAATGCAAAAATTCGAGTAAAATGTACAATGGTTTGAAAGTGTTACCTCTGGTTACGTCGGGCTGTGACCGTTGGAGGAGTCCGGTATAGTATGGTTCAGTAATTTGCAGACAGGTGCGACTGCATCTGGTTTGATCGTTACGGGGTGAATCTGTTTTGTCCAACCAGGTTATACTTTTATAACGGTCTTAGACCGTTATCTCGACCCGATATCTGACTGTGAGTCTTTCACACTGGCTGGTACATGGGTCTCACTGCCGTAACGACCAATTCATCCAATTTTCTTCCCGTTATGGCTCCTTGATATCCCACGTCCTGATATCTAAATCACAGATCCGCTCATGATTATTCTTGAGAATGAAGAGTAAAGAGAGAAAAAAAACAAAATAAATTCCCAAATATGGCTTCAGTCTGTGTCCGTTCACCGTGTAGTCCTCTCCGTCCTTCCGGAACAGTGTCACAGCTTCGTATTGCAATACTTCCTTGATGGTGTATGGTCCGGACCATCGTGACTTCAACTTTCCGGGGAACAGTCTCAGTCTTGAGTTTTATAGCAGCACTTGATTCCCTGGTGCGAACTCTTTCGGCCTGATCTTCTTGTCGTGGAGGACCTTTGTTTTTTCCTTGTAGATCCGCGAGCTCTCGAATACTTCCATGCAGATCTCTTCTAGCTTGTGCAGGTTTATCAGCCTCTTCTCTTGAGCTGTCTTGATGTCGAAATTCAAGAATTTGATGGCCCATTGAGCCTTGTACTCAAGTTCCACGGGTAAGTGACATGCCTTGCCATATAGGAGAGCGTAAGGGGACCTTCCAATGGGCGTTTTGAAAGCAGTCCTGTATGCCCATAGAGCGTCGTCTAACTTTGCTGACCAGTCCTTTCTTGTGGCTCCGACTGTTTTTTCCAATATCGCCTTGATCTCGCGATTGGATATCTCGACTTGCCCGTTTGTCTGTGGATGGTAAGGTGTAGCTACCTTATGCTTAACTCCATGTTTCTTTAGGAGATTTTCGAACACCTTGTTGATAAAATGACTGCCACCGTCACTTATTACCACTCTTGGGATTCCATACCTTGGAAAGATAGGTTACTTGAATAGCTTTAGTACTACCTTTGCATCGTTGGTGGGGCTAGCTACGGCTTCGACCAATTTCGAGACATAATCAACAGCAAGTAGTATGTACTTGTTGCCATAAGAGGAAGGAATTCCCCATACGNTCTAACTTTGCTGACCAGTCCTTTCTTGTGGCTCCGACTGTTTTTTCCAATATCGCCTTGATCTCGCGATTGGATATCTCGACTTGCCCGTTTGTCTGTGGATGGTAAGGTGTAGCTACCTTATGCTTAACTCCATGTTTCTTTAGGAGATTTTCGAACACCTTGTTGATAAAATGACTGCCACCGTCACTTATTACCACTCTTGGGATTCCATACCTTGGAAAGATAGGTTACTTGAATAGCTTTAGTACTACCTTTGCATCGTTGGTGGGGCTAGCTACGGCTTCGACCAATTTCGAGACATAATCAACAGCAAGTAGTATGTACTTGTTGCCATAAGAGGAAGGAATTCCCCATACGTCAAAAATATCAACATCCAATATCGGGTTCTGTGGCATCTCGTCCCGTTTGCTAATGTTCCCCTTTCTTTGGCACGCTTCGCAAGAGGATACATACTCGTGAGTGTCTTTGAATAAACTTGGCCACCAGAATCCTGCGTGCAAGATTTTTGTTGCGATCTTGAACGTGGCGTAGTGGCCACCGTAGGCTGAACCGTGGCAATGGAATATGATCCCTTTCGCTTCTCCTTTTGACACACATCTTCTGTAGATCCCATCTAACCCTCTCTTGAAGAGATACAGCTCATCGTAGAAGAAATAGTTAATTTCCTTGAAGAATTTCTTCCTTCGGTAAGCATCGAGGTCATTTGGGATGTCCCCACTCACCAAGTAGTTGATGTAAACTGCATACCAAGGAATGTCATTTTCCTCCATGCTGGCTACAGTTTCTAAACTCTTATTCACTCGGTACATTCCTCCTAGGACATCTGCCATCATGAGTTGTTCTTCTGGTAGAGCATCATTGATGGGAATCAAATCTTCTATCCTCATCCGGGATAAGTGATCAGCTACACCGTTCTCTATCCCCTTTTTGTCCAGGATTTCCACGTCAAATTCTTGTAGCAAGAGGATCCACCTTAGCAGTCTTGGCTTGATGTCTTTTTCGCATAGATATACCTCAATGCAGCATGGTCCGTGTAAACGATCACTTTTGATCCCACTAAGTAGCTTCTGAATTTCTCAAAGGCAAACACGACTGCCAATAGTTCTTTCTCGGTCGTGGCGTACTTCACTTGGGTATCGTCTAGCGTACGGCTTGCATAGTAGATCACGTGTAACTTCTTATCTTTCCTTTGGCCGAGAACAGCTCCTACGGCATAATCGCTTGCATCACACATGATCTCGAATGGTAGATCCAAATCAGGGGCTTGAACTATGGGAGCACTCATAAGAGCGTCCTTGATCGTGGTGAACGCTTGAAGGCAATCCTCGTTGAAGACAAACTCGGCTTCCTTTCATAAGAGTCTAGTGAGTGGTCTAGCTATCTTGGAGAAATCACGGATGAACCTCCTATAGAAGCCTGCATGCCCGAGGAAGCTACGAATTTCTTTCACTGTGGTAGGTGGTTTCAAATGCACCATCACTTCTATCTAGGCCTTATCTACCTCGATACCCCTCTCCGATATCTTGTGACCAAGCACTATTCTTTCTCTGACCATAAAATGGCACTTCTCCCAATTTAGTACCAAGTTTGTCTCTTCACAACGCTTTAGAAACCTGCACAAATTGGAAAAACAAACACAAAAAGAACGACCATACACAGAAAAATCGTCCATAAACACTTCCACCATTTCCTCTATTAGGTCAGAGAAAGTTGACATCATACATCTTTGGAAGGTCGTTGGTGCATTACATAACCCAAATGGCATCCTTCGATATGCAAAGGTACCATATGGGCATGTGAATGTGGTTTTCTCTTGATCGTTTGGGTGTATCGGTATCTGGAAGAACCCGCTATAGCCATCCAGAAAATAGTAGTATGGATGGTTAGCTAGCCTTTCCAGCATTTGGTCTATGAAAGGGAGGGGGAAGTGATCTTTCCTTGTGGCCAAATTTAACTTTCTATAATCAATACACATTCTATGGCCAGTTATGGTTTGTGTGAGTATTAATTCGTCTTTCTCAATCTTAATTACGGTGATTCCTCCCTTTTTGGGCACACAATGGACAGGTGAAACCCAAGTGCTATCCGAAATTGGATAGATAACACCCGCATCTAGAAGTTTAAGAATCTCTTTCTTTACAACTTCTTTCAAATTAGGGTTTAACCTCCTTTGATGTTCTACAGAAGTCATAGATTCATCTTCTAGATGTATCCTATGTGAGCAGAGAGAAAGGGATATGCCCTTGATGTCATCCAAGGAATAACAATTTGCTCTCCTAAACTTTCTCAATTCACTTAAAAGGGAGGAAAATTCTAATTCATTCAAGTTTTCATTGACAATGACCGGGTAAGACGAGTTAGGACCTAGGAAAGCGTACCTTAGCCCTTCTAGAAGAGGTTTGAGTTCGAGTTTTGGGGCATCGAGCTCGTTCCAATCCCCGCGTGTGAACTGTCCAACTGAGCTCGGTGTGTCTTTATCGGTCCGATCCCGATATTCTCCCACTTTCGGTTCCCATGCGATCTTATGCCTTCCGTGCTCTAAGTCCTCGGGAAACTCATCATCCTCAGTGGCTTTCCTTGAATCTAGATGCATGACATAGACTTCGCTTTCCTTCTCCATATATACTGTGCTGCTTCTTCTTTTTTGTCAAAGCGACTAGCAATGGGTCTTTCAAAGATAGCTCCTCAAAGAGCTCGTTGTTTAGCTCATCCATTGCATCCACCCAGAAGAATTTTCCTCCTATAGTAGGTTTCTTCATAAATTCTTTTATGTCGAAATTGAGGACGATGTCTTTTCCGAGATTGAGCTTAATCTTGCCTTTCTTCACATCAATCACTGCCCCTGCCGTGGCTAAAAAGGGTCTTCCAAGGATAAGGGGATCTCGCGGTTCTTCATCCATTTCGAGCACCACAAAATCGGTTGGTACCTCGATATCACCAATCCGAATGGGAACGTCCTCGAGTAGCCCTTTCGGCAACCTTACGGATCTGTCTGCCAGAATCAGAGATATTCGGCTTGGCTTGTAGGATGTGAAACCCAGTCTTTTGGCTATTGACAGTGGCATGAGGCTCACACTTGCCCCTAAATCACAAAGGCAATTGTTGAATGTGAGTGGGCCTATTGAACAAGGGAGAGTGAAGCTTCCCGGATCGTCTAGCTTGTTGGGCACTATCTTCTTTTGGATAATGGCGCTACACTCTTGCGTCATCACCATCATGCCTTGGAGTTCTTTTGTTCTTGCCAAGATAGCATCTTTTATGAATTTTTGGTATGGTGGTACCAATGCCAAAGCATCCATGAGCGGCATGGTCAGTTCCACTTTCTTCAGATGCTCTGCAAACTGAGCTCTGTATTTCTCGAGGAGTTCCTTCTTGAATCTTCCTGGAAAAGGGTAAGGAGGTTTGTATGCGGGGGGAACAAATCGTGGCTCTTTTGGTTTCTCAAAACGGGCAGCAGGTGTCGGTGTCATCCCGATATTTTGTTCTCTGAGTTTGGTGAAGAGCTGATCTTCAACACTTTCTTGAACCTCTTCTACCTCGTTGTTAACTTCTGATTTTTCAAAGCTGTCCCCCCCCCCCCAGATCTGAAGCGTCCTCGCTGATTTTCGGAGTTTGATCTTTTGGTGCAAGAATCTTTCCGCTTCGTAGAGTTACAGCTTGTACGTAGGCTGGTTGTGTAGTGGTTTCATAGTGCATTGGTTGTTGTATTAGCCTGATATGTTCTTCCTGCTTGTCCAACCGTGAATTGATTGATTTGATATCCTGGTTGCTATTGCAGTGACTCTGAACCAGCTGAGTTAGGAGATTCTTGATGTCAGAATCTTGCGGTTGTTATGGGTAGAAACCGTAATGTCCATAGGGTGGTGGTGGGTATGGAGCTTGATATTGTTGATGTTGAGAGTAATATTGGGAAGGAGGAGTGAATGCTTGCTGAGTGGTAAGCATTTGCATTGTACGATGGGGCTTGCTGAGGATATGTAACCGAAATTGGAGATTCCCCATATTGTCTTTGCTCGTTAGTTGTTGTCGCGTCCTCATATTGGCCAGTTTCCGTCGGGATGACCCGATACTCGCTACTTTAGCGTTTTGAGCGTATTGGCTTTTTAGTAAAGCGTCCAAACGGGCTTGTAGGTGCATTACCTCGTTTTCCCTCTGCTTATTCAGCTCGGTTGTTTCGTTGTCAATGTCGTCCTCGTAATTACTATCACTTATAGCCATATTTTCGACGAGGTTCATTCCGTCGTCCACGTCTTGGCCGAGGAAGATGCCATTGCTTGCAGTATCCAGCTGATCCCTATATTTCTTTGACACTCCTCTATAGAGGATACTGAGTAGTGAGGAGCTTGAGTAGCCATGGTGGGGACATTTTAGTGTGTACCCTTTTAGACGTTCCCAAGCTTCACTGAATCTCTCATCTTCAAGTTGGGTGAACGTGGAGATTTCCAATCGCAGCTTCGCTGTTCTTGACGGCGAGAAGAATTTCTTCAGGAAGGCTCGTTTGCATTCATCCCACGTTTTTATATATCCCGGTTTGAGAATCTTTTCCCATTTGTGAGCTCTGCCTCCCAGGGAAAATGGAAAAAGACGTAGTTTGAATCCGTCGTCCGAGATTCCTTCTTGTTTTGTCAGAGAACAGATCTTCTCAAAATCATCTAGGTGATCCAGGGGGTCTTTCACGGCTTCACCCTGATATTTGTTGTTTCGAACCATGGCAAGCATACTACTCTTTATCTCGTAACCAGCATCACTTTAGGGTGGGGTGATACCGATTCGTGGTCTGTAGTTGGTGGGGGAGTCACATTCGCCGATTAGACGTTGATGTGGCGGTATATCGGCCTGTTCCCGTTGTGCGTCATTCATTCCTTCTTGGGGATGGTGCATGTCATCCATCTGAACGTGTTGTTCTAGGTACCTGCGAAAAAGTCTAAATGAACGATGTTAGAGTCGAAAAAGAAAGTAAAGTCTTAGTCTTCCTAAGAATTGGAAATACAATACTCAAATTACTCCCAAATCGGCAACGGCGCCAATTAATAAGTAGGTATTTCTATGGGTTCTACTTAGTCAATGACCCACTACTTATAACCGAATGTAGTATAGGTTATGGGTCTTATCAATCTGATGGGAGATTTCGAGGTATTGCGTTTTTGGAATTCTTTTACAAGCTAAGAGTGATTTAAAAGGGTGAAATAGTGAGAATCTATCGCTTAAATTAAAAAAGAACAAGAAACAGGTATCCAAAACTAAGTAATGCTAAAGGGATGAAGATATGATAGCTAAAGATACGGACTTGCAAAAGGAAATAAGAATCGGTTCAAGGGACAAGGGGGTTCTTCGGGTTTAATACATTAAAAATCTTTCCTTTGATGTTATATTTACTTCCTATAAGGCTAATCCTTTAGCGTAGAGTTCAGGATCTGGACTAATCTTGTGGCGACCCAACCCGATAATCCTAACCAGGCCGGCCGTCCCGAGTCTAACTCTAACCAGATTACATACTTAGCATATTTTTCAGTTTTTTCTTAAATTTAAACAAAGCATTCGATTCATAAAAAGCTCATTCTCATTGCATAATTATTTCAATCCAGATATAACAAAGGTTCATAAAACATAAACTAACTTAGTCAAATTCGTTCTAAGTCATAATAGAAATGCAAAGTCAATATCCAGAAAAACTCATGATAAATAAACCCCCAAACCCAATCCTAATCCACTTCTTTCTTCACTGCCTTCAAGTCCGCCTTCAAGACTAAATGTCTCGGATAACATCTTTACCTGCACACTCCACACATAAGAGAGGCATAAGCATTATCACAAATGCTTAGTGAGTACGGTCATCCCGTACCACCAGCCAATACCAGAAAACGCAATCAAGCAACAGTTATATAATTCGCATTAACACTTAGCAAGCAAGCACAGAAAACAGAATCACGGTTCTATGATCATCTCAACTACTTGTGAATTTCCTCACGGCCTCGGTTCTACTCAAGCGAGAATCACACATCCCCTTGAGCTAGCAACACGATCCGGACATTCACACAGCTAGTTAGACACCACGTATAAACCACGGTATCCAATACCAATCACAGAAACACATTGACCTTGCTAAGCATACACTAACTTACACAAGCAATCAATGAAAACCAGATAACCTAGCAATCCTACGGTTCCAGGTCAGCTACAGTCACGCACTCACCTTAGACACAAAGGCAAACGTTTCAGTCGGAAGAAACTCGGTGATTTCTCGGTCAGAAACGGAGATAGTCGGACGCACTTGCGTTCTCTCGGCTATCGCTACGGCTAAACCCGCGAGATCCAATCTCCTCTCGGCTATCTTTCAAACCGCTCACTTTTCCTCGAACAATCTTCTGTATTCCCTCGGAAACAGGCCAAAATAATCAGATTAGTCGAAGGTTACTCGACAGAAACTCAACCAGAAAAGAATTAGCCGAACACTCACCGAATTCTCTCGGACGGTTCTAAGTGTTCCCGGCTATCTCTCGGCTACGCAGAAAATCCTCGGATATCTCTCGGATAACTTCGGCCAAAACTTGCCTACAAACAGATAACTCGATTATCTCTCGGTGAAAACAACCCAGAACAGAAAACTCACGGTGAAATCGCACCAGAACAGAATTCTCTCGGAGAAAACGGATTACCTTGATTATCTCTCGGATGCTTCGCGATCCGATCGAGAAATCCCTCGGCCGAATGCACTTCCCTCGGCAAATCGACCCTTCCCGTTCGTTTCTCTCGGACAGAAATCCCAAAAACTCGACGGCTCTCGAAATCTCTCGACGGCTACACTTTTCTCTCGGGAACAAAATCGCCTCTAGGTTTTCTCTCGAGAAAAGTCACGCGGCCACGAGAGAAAACTCTTAAATAGGCCGAAAAACCCTAGCTCGACCGCCCTTCCTCGGTTTAACTCACGCGGTTTCACTTTCTCTCGGTTCAATTTAAATTTCTCTCGGCCAAACCAACAAACTTTCCTTTTTCTCTCGGCCAGACTTAAACCGCTCGACCAAACACGGGAGAAAACCTTTTTCTCTCGAGAAAAACCACATTCTCTCGAGAAAAACCACGGCCCACGGCCCATCTCGACACTTAGTCAAATTTCCACAATATTTATTCGGTCCAGCCTCAGTACGGTACTTAACCTCACGGACGTACCACGGTTTGGTACCACAGACATACCACGGACGTACCACGGACGTACCACGGACGTACCACGGACGTACCACGGACGTACCACGGACGTACCACGGACGGTACCACGGACGTACCACTGTACAACACACATAATTACAAAAACGGACGAACCTCCACTGTACCAGGACATATATCCAACGGCCTTCCCATGACCCGCACGACCGTACTTAGGATTTCTGGTCGCGGATGCTACAATTTCCTTCTTGAATCTTCATGGAAAAGGGTAAGGAGGTTTGTACGCGGGCTCTTTCGGTTTCTCAAAACGGGCAGCAGGTATCGGTGTCATCCCGATATTTTGTTCTCTGAGTTTGGTGAACAGCTGATCTTCAACACTTTCTTGAACCTCTTCTACCTCGTTGTTAACTTCGGATTTTTCAAAGTTGTCGCCCACCCACTAGATCTGAAGCGTCCTCGCTGATCTTCGGAGCTTTAGCTTTTGGGGCAAGAAGCTTACCGCTCTGTAGAGTTACAGCTTGTACGTATGCTGGTTGTGTAGTTGGTTCATTGTGCATTGGTTGTTGGATTAGCTTGATATGTTCTTCCTGCTTGTCCAAGCGTGAATTGATTGATTTGATATCCTGGGTGCTGCTGCAGTGACTTTGAACCAGCTGAGTGAGAAGCATACTACTCTTTATCTCGTATCCAACATCACTTGAGGGTGGGGTGATACCGATTTGTGGTCTGTAGTTGGTGGGGGAGTCCCATTCGCCGATGAGACGTTGATTTTGCGGCATATCGGCATGTTCCCGTTGTGCGTCATTCATTGCTTCTTGGGGATGGTACATGTCATCCATTTGAACGTGTTGTTATTGGAACCTGCGAAAAAGTCTAAAGGAACGATGTTAGAGTCGAAAAAGAAAGTAAAGTTTTAGTCTTCCTAAGAATTAGAAATTCAATACTCAAATATCTCCCAAATCGGCAACGGCGCCAATTGATAAGTAGGATTTTTCTATGGGTTCTACTTAGTCAATGACCCACTACTTATAACCGAATGTAGTATAGGTTATGGGTCTTATCAATCCGATGGGAGATTTCGAGGTATTGCATTTATGGAACTCTTTCACAAGCTAAGGGGGTTTTAAAAGGGATGAAATGGTGAGAATCTTCATTAAGATACTAAGAGAGCAGAAAGCAGGTATTGAAACTAGATAATGATAAAGAACTGAAAATAAGATGGCTACAATACGAACTTGCAAAGAAAACAACAATCGGTCCAAATCTCAACTCATGATAATGAGGAGCATCAAAGCTACCAATTTTTGTCTTGTTCTCTTGAGCTTGGGTAGGAGTGGATACCAATTCTTGAGGTTGTGGAGCTTTAAAAATGCTTCTTTGGTTGTCCATCTCCAACACCTCAAATGATCTTGTCTTTCCATTTCTCTTCTTTTTTGTTTTGGTACCTTTGAAAGAACAAGAGAATTAAGGAAGACAAGTTAGTAACCACAAATAAGAAAAAATTCATCATCTCAAATAGAGATGAGCAAACAAGGTAAAATAAAAGCTTAGTCTCAAAGAGATTCAAAATCCTAATGGTTAATGCTAAACCCCAATGGCAACGGCGCCAAATTGATAGTAGGATTTTTCCTCTTTCAATTAATCTCTACTACTCATGTCATTGTAGTATTTGAGATGTCAATCCATA
>JAHZTW010000001.1:74470977-74525671 GCA_020283515.1 Alliaria petiolata
TAGAGAGCATCCTTTAAAAGATGTCTGAATGTTTAGTGTCCCGATCCTATTGCGTGTTCGTCTAGTACGCAGGATATGAAAGTATACCTGTGGAATGGAAGTTCGCAGATCGACCTAGTTTGATAAAGTTAGGTTGTTAAAACCAGTGAATCAGTTTGGGGAAATCGCCTAGTATCCCAGAGAACAACCTAGAGCACAACGCCTTATTTGCATGTTTAATGTTACTTTGTTCCGTGTATAGAGTCGATTGACGACCGACTCTATACAAACTTGCTTTACTATTTCCTGCATTCAATAGCCACTGAAACCGAAACACCCTTCTCCAAACCCCCCTTCTTGTCTTAGGAACGTTTTCTAACCGTCACTGATTCTGTAGTTAGACAGACACTCTCTGTGGATCGATACCTTAAGTACTACAATGCACATATGTGCACTTGCAGGCATTAGGGTTTATAAATTTAAAACTTGAAGAACTGAAGTTCTAAATCATGTGCATCATATCAGCTCGATCTTTCCTTTCTTCACATCAATCACTGCCCCTGCCGTAGCTAGGAAAGGTCTGCCAAGGATAAGAGGATCTCTTGGTTCTTCATCCATTTCGAGCACCACAAAATTGGTTGGCACCTCGATATCACCAATCCAGACGGGAACGTCTTCTAGTAGTCCCTTGGGTAGTCTCACGGATCGGTCTGCTAGTATTAGAGATATTCGGCTTGGCTTGTAGGTTGTGAAGCCGAGCCTCTTAGCTATTGACAGTGGCATGAGGCTTACACTTGCCCCAAGATCACAAAGGTAGTTGTTGAATGTGAGGGGACCAATTGAACATGGAAGAGTGAAACTTCCTGGATCTTCCAACTTGTTTGGCACTACCTTCTTCTGAATAATGGCGCTGCACTCATGTGTCATTACCACCATGCCTTGGAGTTCTTGTGTCCTTGCAAGGATTGCATCTTTTATGAATTTTTGGTATGGCGGTACCAAGGCCAAAGCATCCATGAGGGGCATAGTGAGTTCCACTTTCCTCAAATGCTCTTCAAATTGTGCCTTCTTTTCTCGAGGAGTTCTTTCTAGAATCTTCTTGGAAAAGGGTAAGGAGACTTATATGCAGGAGGAACAAACCATGACTCTCTGGGTTTTTCACAACGGACAGCAGGTTTCGGCTTGATCCCGATATTATGTTCCCTGAGTTTGGTGAAGAGCTGGTCTTCTACGCTTTCTTGAACTTCTTCTACCTCGTTGTCAGCTTCTGGTTTTTCAAAACTATCCCCTCCCAACTTGTATCGCAGCGTCCTCGCTAAGTGGTGGAGCTTGAGCCCTTGGTGGTAAGACATTTCCACTTCGTAGAGTTATGGCTTGGACATAGGCTGGTTGTGGAGTAGCTTCATAATACATCGGTTGTTGGATTAGCCGGAGATCTGCTTCTTGCTTGTCCAACCTTGTATTAATCGATTTAATTTCCTGGTTGCTACTGCAGTGGCTTTGAACTAGCTGAGTTAGCAGGTTCTTAATGTCCGGTTCCTGCGGTTGTGGTGGATGGTAACCATAATGTCCATAAAGAGGTTGAGCATATGGTGGGGGATATGGCTGTTGTTGATGGTAATATTGAGGAGGTGGAGTGTAAGCTTGCTGGGTATATGCATTGGCATTGTACGGCGGAGCTAGCTGAGGATGTATAGCCGAAGTTGTAGGGTCCCCATATTGTCTTTGTTCGTTGGTGGTGTTTGCCTCCCCATATCGGCCAGTGTCCGTCGGTATTACTCCGATACTTGCTATCTTAGCATCTCGGATGTGTTGTCCCTTTAGCAAAGTATCCAAACGGGCTTGTAGTTGCATTACCTCGTTTTACCCTCTGCTTATTCAGTTCAATTATTTCTTTGTCAATGTCGTCCTCGTAATTACTATCACTTGTAGCCATATTCTCGACAAGGTTCATTCCATCATCCACGTCTTGGCCAAGGAAGATCCCGTTGCTTGCAGTATCCAGCTGATCCTTATATTTCTTTAACACACCTCTATATAGGATACTGAGTAATGAAGAACTTGAGTAGCCGTGATGAGGGCATTTGAGTGTATAGCCTTTCAAACGGTCCCAAGCTTCACTAAATCTTTCATCTTCGAGTTGAGTAAACGTGGAGATCTCAAGTCGCAGTTTTGCTGTTCTTGACGGTGAGAAGAATTTCTTCAGGAAGGCTCGTTTGCATTCATCCCAAGTTGTTATAGATCCCGGTTTGAGTGTCTTCTCCCATTGGTGAGCTCTTCCTCCAAGGGAAAATGGGAAAAGTCTTAACTTGAATCCATCTTCCAAGATTCCTTCTTGTTTTGTCAAAGATCAGATCTTCTCAAAATCATCAAGGTGGTCCAAGGGATCTTCCACGGCATCACCCTGATATTTGTTGTTCCGGACCATGGCAAGCATACTACTTTTTATCTCGTTTCCAGCATCACCCGAGGGTGGGGTGATACCGATTCTTGGTCTTTATTTGCTTGTTGAGTCGCATTCTCCGATGAAACGGTGCTGACGCTGTGTATCGGCTTGATCTCGTTGTACGTCATTCGTCTCGGCTTGTACGTGTTGAACGTTGTCCATTTGATCTTTTGATAGAGGTACCTGCGAAAAGGTCTCAAGAAGTGTAATTAGAGTCTGAAAATAAAATAAAGTCTTAGTCTTGCTAAGGATCTAAAACGCAATACTCAAAATCAACCCATATCGGCAACGGCGCCAATTGATAAGTAGCTTTTTATCTTGGTCTTTCTACTTAGTCAATGACCCACTACTTATAACCGAATGTAGTATAGGTTATGGATCTTATCAATCCGATGGGAAGGTTCAAGTTACTGCATTTATAAGATTCTTTCACAAGCTAAGAATAATCTATCGGTTTTAAAGAAAGGAATCTATCACCCTAATTGTCACAATGATAGAAAGCTAATAGTAAAACTAGATCTAACTAAGGCAGGAAAGAAACAGCAGCTAAAGAAACAAACTTGCAAGCTGAAAAGAGGATCGGTTCAAGGGACAACGAGTTTTAAGGACAAATTTGATAAAGGGTCTTTCTTTGATGCAAACGTTAACTACCTATGACGCTAATCCTTCAGCATAGAGTTCAAGATCTAGATGTATCCACCGTCATGGTATAAATCACGTTGTTAACTCATAACCTAACCCCGCTCACGCGTAGTGATCCATGAACTAGCAAGCACGATTAAACAACTCTACTATTGCCAAAACGCTCCCTAGGAATCTAATCCCCTATGCTAGGATGAGCGGATCTCTTATGAGATTGGTTCTTGCAAACATTCAAACATGACGTTTGTTTGAAGAAGCTCGATGGCAAAAATCAAATAGCGAAGATGACTTAGCATTAAAAATATCAAATAAGAAAGGATTAAGATGGTTTAAGCATAGACATACATCATAGATTGAGCCTTTTACTTATTTACCCTAACCTCATCCCCAAAACCGATATGAACTACTCACGCACCATTAGAGAGACCTCTAGATCCATAAGGATAAAAAGGTAACTCATGGGTTGTAAGTTAGTCAAATAACAAGAAAAGGAATGAGCTTTTACAAGAAATGCTATGAAACAAGACTTGCTAAACTCAAAATAGCATAAAGATTAAAGCTTTGAAATAAGCTTCAATGGTGAAAAGTGCTCCAAGTTCTCGGTTACAAAGAAGACAGAGAAACTAAATCTGGAACGTGTGTTCGAGAGATAGGAGTGGGGAACAAAGTTTTTATACATGAAAGAGGAAAAACCTAAAGCTTTGGGACCAATTTCCCGAAATGGTACTCTTTTGGACTGTAGCGGATCGGCTTTACGTCGTGGTGAGCAAGCCGATATGATGTCTCCTTGTGATTCTTCGAGCAATCTCCATATCGGGCAAGTGCTTCGGGATAATGTCGTGGTGACTCGTCTTCCTTTCCACTTGGGTCGGGGACTTCCCGTTGCTTTACTCCGATATTCGTCTTCATGGAATCCTCTTGCTGGATCTTCGTTCCGGGGTGCCTCTTTCAAGACCAAGTCGCTGCTACTCATCGAGGTTCATCATGCGCTTGCTCGTATCGGCTAAGGGGTCGTGATCCATGCTCGATATCATCTGTTCACCCTCCTTTTGAGATCTCCCTTCTTGATTTCTTCTTCGGACCATCCTCATTCACAAAGCACCTGAGAAAACACTCCGAAACATGCAAGAATATGCAAAGATCTTACCTAATGCACCTAGACCTAACATGAGTGAAAATGTGATAAGAAATACGATGAAAGTGCTTGAATGGGGTCCTAACTAGTTTGAAATGCATGCTAAAAACATGTAATTTACAGAGATATCACCTGGCGAAGGCCTACTTATGAGTTTTCCTTGAGAACATGCCTTACATGAAACTCCCCTATTGAAAAATCTTCTGGTTTTTCAATGGGTGGCCACTCAAATTTTGCACAATCCTTCTCATCATGACTGAACCTGGGTGGCCCAACCTTTCATGCCACACTTTAAAAGTGCTGGTAAACTTCTGGTTTACCGCAATATGTGACTCAACCATTGTTATCTTTGTGCAATATAATCCGGAGGATATCATTGGTAATTCTTCCAACTGATGTTTCCTCGCCGTTGTAATGCAAAGAAATTTAATGTCATTCTTATTAATAGTCTCAATATGAAATCCATTTTTCTACAGATATTTCGGAAACTTAATAAGTTTCGTTTAGACTCAGGGGAGTATAATGCATCTTGCACTACAAACTCTGTACCCTTTGGCGTTGAAAAACTCGCTCTTCTGGAGCCTAGTATAATCTTTCCAATACCAATTATAGTACTCACGCATCCGGCGGAGACTTTCATTTTGAGACAGGAGAAATACTTTTTATCCCTAAGGATTGTATGTGTCGTAGCACTGTCCGCTAGACAAGTATCTCCATCCTGAATCTCAAATTGTAACATCTTCTGTGCCACAATACTTATAAGATATTTAATAATTAATCAAAAGCATCAACTTATAAAAACTTAGTATATTATATCAAAAATCTTTTGATAAACAAAACTTTATCATATACTTTTGTTTACCATATATACTAAAAGTCAGATCAAGTTATGTTATTCATATCTTTTGTGATTCATCATACAGATCGGCAAAGTGTTTTGGCATATGACACGTGCGTACCCAATAACCTTTTATGTCGCATCTATAACAAGCGATTTCACCTTGCCTTTTTATGTCCCAACCATCATCATTTTTCTTCTTTCGTCCACCTCACTTACTTTAAGTGAATAACTCAACATTCTCTCCTAGGAATGGAGTTCACCCAGTTGGATGAGACTGATGGTTCATCATCACGAGTTTATTATTGTTAAGATACAGGGAGGATTTACATCAACTCCGAGCTTTGGGTGAATTCTCTCGCCTGGAGATTCAACCACTCATTTCAAAAGATCTTCAAAATCTTCACTCGTTATGGATTCATCCTTTAAACCATCATGGATGTGGTGGCGTAAAAAGATCATGGATTTCGCCTTATCTTATATAGTGTCATTTCCGACATATCGATAGTGCTCAAGAGATCATTTCTCTTTAGATGCACCTTGCATCTACCACCCATGATATATAATTATTTTCACATAAATCAAGGGTGGCGATCTCGAGCTTTGCCGAATTTAAATATTATTATTGAATAACAAAACTTAACTCATTTAGTTTATTTATAAAAATTTGGGCATACTAACGACATAATAAAAAAACAATAATTTAAAAACAATAATAAGGAGGCAGAGCGTACCATTCAATTGCTTGCAGATGAGTTTTTAAACTTACACTTCATAATAAATAAATAAACAAGAATGAGGATTTGAACCTCCCACTTCATAAATAAATTAAGTGCATGAACATAAACTAAATAAGGAGGAAGTGTTATTCTTCAACTCCGTAAATATGATATGAGGAGAAATAGTCTACCATGTGATAATTTCGATCGTAAAGGTAGTGTCTACCATAACGATCAGCTCGGAGAAGGCAGAGCCTATCATCCCGCCATAACAAATAAACGGGAAAGGTAGAGTCTATCTTCCCGTAAATAATAAACTTGAATAGAAAATAAATAAATCTTATCTTACTTGTATACAGACAGATCTAATGTACATACGGATCAAGAGACGATCGTGCTGATAATGTATTGTAAATTAATTATTTTACTAGATAAAATATTATTATAATATGAAAAGAAGAGAGATAGAAGTGAGGGAAGTCACTTTCTATTATCATGATTTCTTCTTCTTATGTATATATATATCTCTTGTTCGTTACAAAAGTTGTCCTTATCACTTCATACATTGACACCTAAGTGAACGAAAGAAAGTCGGTGAACATGTTAAACGACAATTGATGATGACTTATCATTATCATAACAATTAGCTATTTATTTTTGTTGTTATAATGTTACTTTGTTTTTTTTTGGAAATATGGATATACCATACTTAGCGCGGGTTTATTGTTTTATAATTTTTTTTTTTTTTTTGCTATAATGTTATTGTTTTTTTTTTGAAATATGGTTAAACCAAAAATATTATTTTTGGTAGAATTTTTAATTTCTCTTTAATGGTTTAAGAACCATAATAAGCTAATGGAACCAAAGTTTGTTATACCGGTTTAACAGAAAATGAGATAGAAGAGGTACATAGTCCCAATTACCTGATCTCATAACCAATGGAGGCCCCATCGTGTCTCAACTCTTATGTATTGTCATTAAAGAATGGAATGAGAAGACTTGAACCATCATTCTCTCAAGTTCGAGAGAACTTTTAGTTTGAATTTTATTTGTTGTACATTAATATCGATCAATATTATAAAACACTAACTAACACCTTCACATAATTGGATGAAAAGGTACTACCAGATATGCTTAAAAATGATAGAAACGTTTCTTCATTTGCGTTTGTAAAAACGGCTAATAGTTTTTTGTTTACACAAAATGAACCAAAATTGTGAGCATATAAATCAAGAAGATACATGAAGATTACGTTGCTACTTCTTCTCTTTCCATTGTTATATCCCACTCTTGGCTCCATTGTTCCATTGATCTATCTGTAACATTCTTTGTCGTGTATCCGCCGAGTTCACATACACTTGCAAGATAACAGAGGAAAAACAAAGCACTAAAATTTATCTGTAAACATTTGACTTATACTGAAACTTGAAGACTAATCGCCGCAAACACATATTTCATACCATTATTACGGTAATAGCATTATAGCACTCCACAAATAAATATATGGAAAAGCAATAGAAGTATTACATGTTCCCTTTTTGAAGCATTACATGTTTCTTTTTGTTTGTACCCAGACTCAGGGCAGCTAAAATGTGCAAGGCCAAGCCCGGTTTTGAATTTTCAACAAATCTTAATTAAGACTGAAACATAATTATAAGCAGCCTCTGGTTTTTCACATTGACAAGTTTTTCACACTCTTTCCCTTTCACATTCTCCTCCACTACTACTCAAGTTTGGTTGGTGCTGTACACTCCGATCTATACCTATTTGAGGAACAAAACAGAACATAATGATGGTAATTGGATTGTTGACAAGAGTATCAAAACTCTGCAATAGAAATACCACAAATAAGACCGTATTAGTTCTGCAATAGAAACATAATATAGATGCTAAATTGAGACTAGAAACCGTGGCTCTATTTTTAAAAAGTCTTTGTCCCTGACACTCTCGACATTGGTGCCACTTATCTCTTTCCAAAACCGAACATCGTAAATAGTATCTGAACAGAAGAGCTGAAGGCTAATCTCTTAAAAGATCACTTATAGTGTGCATAATATAGATTGAGTTAGCACATGTCTAATACTCATGTTTAGGTAGAGTCCTCATAACATTGATATTTTACCCATTTTAGCTATCATAAGTGAACACTTTAATAAGTGTTTCACTCGGTTTTTCATGCAATAATAGTAGTTTTTGAATGTTTGTTTGGTCAAAACTCTTTTCAGGTAAACTTAGCAAAAAAGATGCAAAATGGAGCAAAACGACATTATGGACTATTCTGGACTGCGAGAAGTTCGACTTCGGATCAAGATCTTTTTTACCACGAGATCCTTCTCAGATTTGGGCACCAAATAGATGAGAATGTTAGCTTTCAAATCCAAGTCGAATAAAGACAAACTAACAGTTAGATCTGAAGTTATGGCGCTTTTACTAAATACATATTATGCAGTCTCGCGGGAGAAGTAGGCGCATAAGTGGCATGACCAATGGCCGTGCCACCAAGGCTCGACCACGCGACCCGGGGCATCTCCACCGCTCCGCCATCCTCCCATGCCACGGCCATACCTCACTTGGCGGTGCCACGAGCCCATGCTCGCACGGCCACATCAAATGACGATTCTCGAGGCCCGTTTGCAATTCTGTCAAGCCCAATTCCCGTCAAACGCAAAAGAAATCTAAGTGACGCCTCAAGACCTATAAATACTCATCTCTACTCATTATTTTGGGCAGCCACGAAGCCCCTCTTCATAGAAACACAGCTGCAACTTTTCATTCTTCTTGTTCTTCATTGTTTTTTTGATTTCTCTAAGGGAGATAGATTTATTCTTGAACCCTCATTATTTTAATACTTTGATTTTGTTTAATGCAACTCTTTTCGTCAATGATTGTCTCTTGCGCAGCTATGTTTGAGTAGTTTCTTTGTTGGTGATAACACTCATATTTTACTCTTAAAACCTATTATTTCAAGATCATTTATAAGTGTTTTAACCCGGTTTTCAACGATTTTAAAGTGATTTCCACGTTTCCTAGTTTTAAAATTCATTTCAGGAAAATTGGACAAAAGGACACATTTTGGAGCAAAACGGGAACTTCAAGGACATGTGCTCGGAGCCATGAGTTCAACATCAGATGACGACCTTCCCACCACGAGATCAAGCTCATATTTGGAGACAAGATAGCCCTTCTAGCTGTCTTTTATGCCAAGGTGATTTGAGTTCAATCCCACAGTTGGATCTCAAGTTACGAAGGAAGCAAGAAGGCCAATCAGACACATTCCCAGAAGAAGGATGGCCGCGCCACAGATCCTCAGAAGACCAGTGGCTGCGCCACGCCTGGTCGCTCGCGCGGTCACACCACTCCGGCCCATCCCGAGCCCTTTTGCACTTATCCGATATTTTCCCGAGGTTAAAACGTGAAGCCCACTTTCTGAAGACCGGAAGCCTATATAAAGGAACCTTAGGGCTTCAGAAAGAGAGACGACACAGAGAGCTTTTCAAACACATCTGCGCCGCACAGAGAGAGAAAGAGAGAGAGTTCAACGGCCCCGGAGTTGAAGATCTCGAAAGAGAATTCTTCTGCAGCCGCCTACTCTTCCTTCTTTTCCCTTTCATCTTTTGTTCTTAGATTCTTTACTTTTCAATACTTTAAGAAAACCCCTCTTCAATCGATTTCCTTTGAAGAAGTTTTCTCACTTTGTTCTTTTTATTAATACAATTCGCACCTTTCATATCTCGAAGATGTCTCTCGTTCCCATGAACGAGTAGTCATCGAGTTGGGTTTTTAAGGGGATTTTCGAAGGGGTTTAATCATGGATTGATTTCGCTAGGTTGATAGAGATAGAGTTTCTTTTAGGTACCTTCGTTGATGTCTTATTCTTATTGCATGTTTGCTTCTCTGATCAATTAGCAACTGATTCCAGGATGACTAGATACATGAACATGTGGTCTATTGTCTGGATCAAGGGGTTAACGAGCGGATCGCACCGTAGGATGTTTAGGCATATCGACGGACCGCACCGTGAGTGTTTATAAATAGGTGAATGATACGTATGCGAGGTTGTCTTGCATCGTGGGATGAGAAATCATACCCGCAGTGAAAGACAAACGCAGGTGGCTAGATCTGTGAAGGCGGGGTAGTCATAGTCGACCGTTTCAGCTTAAGAACCTAACCTATTAAATCATTTAGAACCTATCATGTTGCTTGATAAAATTCGATCCATGAACCCCGGAGAATGTCCCTGAACCCAACACCTTTTATTAATTGATTTACAACCGTTTAATTCTTTTCTGCTGCTTGATATCATTGCTGCAAATCGTGACACACTGCATCCCCAAGTTCCCATTTGTTTTAAAGAATTTAGAAATCTTAAGACTTTCGCAAAATAACAATCTATGTGGATTCGATCCCTTAATATACTACTGTGATTGCTGTGCACTTGCAGCTATCTTATCGGTAAAACTTGAAGTAAAACAAACCCCGCATCAAGTTTTTGGCGCCGTTGCCGGGGATTGTTTGCTTTTGCGAATTTTCAGTTTCTAATTTGTCTTTTAAACCACGTTGATTTTCAAGCTTTTCCGTTCATTACTCACGATTTTCTTGTGTTTACTTCTCATGTTTCAGGTGTATGACCACTAGGAGGAACGCTTCCAACGTCTTACCCACCACATCGAGATCGACAGGCACGAAAAAGAAATCTGAAGGTTAAGAAGACAGATCAGCATGGCCGAGAACGAGGCCGCTCTTGAAGTTCAACGAAACCGCGAAGAAGTTCTTCGCAACACTGGTCGAGCACCTAACGAGTTACAAGATGGGGAGCCACAGCTCGACAACAATGGAAACCCTATCAACCCCAATCCCAAGGCTGACTCGGACGGAGAAGAACGCGATCCTGCCCTACAGCAAGGAGGACACAATCCGATCATCGGAAATGGAGCGAACCAAGCAAACCCTATCATCCAGCCGGATGACCGAGACGCCATCCGACCTGTTCTGCCAGCCAACCTTCCCAGGCGAGCTAGGAACCGCACCATAGCCGATCACGATACTCCTGATCAGCACTTCCAGAATCGAGCAGCGATTCAAGTTAACGTCCCCCATGAGGACGAGTTGGAGATCAAACCGCAGATCATCTCTTTGGTGAAGCAAAATCAGTTTCACGGACTATCAAACGAGCACCCGATGGACCACATCGAGTTATTCGAGGAAATCTGCAGCACCACAAAGACGAACCGAATCCCTCCCGACTATCTGAAGTGTAAGCTATTCCCATTTTCTTTGAGCGACAAAGCTCATAGATGGCTGAAGACTCTACCACCAGGATCGATCACTAACTGGGTGGAATGCAAGTCTGCCTTCCTCAATCACTTCTACACTAAGTCCCGATCCAACCTGCTGAGAAACAAGATCCAAGGCTTTCAACAAGGACCGGTCGAATCATTCTTTGAGGCGTGGGAGCGATTCAAGGACTATGAACGCGACTGTCCTCACCATGGTTTCTCCGGAGCCAGCTTGCTAAACACGTTCTACCGCGGACTGCAAGCTAGATACCAACTTTCGCTCGACACGGCCAGTAATGGAGATTTTACAACAAAGACGGAGCGACAAGGACGCGCACTCATCGAGAACCTCGCTGTAAGCAACAACAATAACTGTCCGGATTATGATAGGAATCCAAGAACCGGAGACTCTGATTCTAAGCAAATAGCCGAGCTGAAGAATATGATGAGCCAGCTGCTCAAAGGACAGCAGCGCAGTATCAGTGCGTGTGAGACCGCGGCGGAAAGAGAAGAATCTAGCCCGGGAGACGATGGAGACGAGTCCTACACGCGGGAAGAAGAAATTAACTTCATAGGAGGACAAAATTCATATCCAAACAGAAACTTCAACAATGGATTCAACAACAACTTCAGGAACAACAACAACTTATCATACCGAAACCCAAACGTGGAGAACCCGCGAGATCAAGTGTATCCACCTCAAGGAAGACCCTTCCAGAACAAGTTCCAGAACGTGAACTACGGAAACAACGGAAGCTACCAGGCGAAGCAACCCTACAACTCTCAGCTCACGCCCTACAACAATCAGCAGGGAGCGCCGCAAGCTGCACCGAACGCACCTTACCCGTCTCGAGAAGACAAACTCGAAATACTGATGCAACATCTGCTGTTATCTCAACAAAAATCGGTCAAGGATCTCAACATCAAGGTAGATTGCATATACAACGACCTGAACGGCAAATTCGAAACCCGTTCTTCCCACATGAAGAAATTAGATATACAAGTCTCTCAGACCGCCGAAGCCATCAAGAGGCAAGCAGGGATCTTTCCCGGAAAAGTAGAGGATAACTCGAAAGGATTCTGTAACGCGATCTCAGCAGTCGCCGACGAGGCTAAGCAACCAGAACTAGCCATGAGAGAAAAGTGCAGGTTCGTCCCACTCTTCCCAACGATAAAGAAAGGAACTGCCAGTCCACCTTTCGATACCCCGGAGAACCGTGGGTTCGACAGACTGAAGAAAGAAGAAGATCCAGGCGCATTTACTTTCCCATGCTCGATCACGGTGATCAACTTCAAGGATTGTCTATGCGACACATGGGCCAATGTCAATGTCATGCCGATGGCAATCGCTGAAAGGTTAGGAATTACGACTTACTTCCCCTCACCTACGCAGCTAGTGTTCGAAGACTCGTCTAGGAAGAAATCGAATGGCGTAATCTACAACGTTCAGCTTCTTGTCGGGTATAAGATAGTACCTACTGACTTCCATGTGCTCGATATGGGGGAAGACAAAGACAAACCACTGATACTTGGAAGACCCTTCTTGGCCACGGTAGGAGCAAGGATCGACCATGTAAGCAACTTCGTAGTCTTCCAACATATAAGCCAGAAGAGATACTACCCAAAGGAGCTGAGCACTCCGCCTCAGGAAACGAAGAGCCACGCGACTAAGAAGGAGAAAAGGGGGATGATATTAAGGGCAAGCCAGCTAAACTCAAGACCCTTCTCCCGAATCGAAATTATGATCCCTCCCGAGCTAGAAGAGTTGGGTGAAGAGGAAGTTTCAAAGTCAGTTGAGAAGACAAAACGAGTAATCTTAGAAGCCAAAATTCTAAGGAACGGAAACGGAGGGACGCTGCTGATACGGAAGCAAGGAGAAGCTTCAGGAGATACAACTCCCGAAGCACTTTCCCAAACAGCCTAAGCTTCGAACAGAGTCGAGCTAAACGACTTAAACAAAAGCGCTTGGTGGGAGGCAACCCATCCGGTACGTGTTTTTGATTTCTTTTCTTTCTTTCATTTCTGACATCTAGTTCTTGCAAGTTTTCTGTACTTAGGATTATAAAAAAAAAATAATAAAAAAAATATAAAGGCAAGAAAAACCCAAAAATATGAGGAGGAGCCTCAGAAGGAGGCTGGCCGCACGAGCATGGCCTGTGGCGCGGCGAGAAGGACCGCGGCCGCGCGACGGACCACGACCGCGCGGAGGGAGGCGGCCTGGCCGCGGCCGCGACAGGCCGTGGCGCGGCCAGCGGTCGTCTGAGCCACCAGCCCGGAAAACTCACATTTTCCTCCCGAACCGAGCTTCCCGCGTTTTTGTACAATCCCGCAACGAAAAGTTATTTCCGTTAATATAAAATGACGGATTTAATCAATTCGTGGCCAACACGCAAGGTAAGTTCTCTCGTTTTAAAATTTTTGAAAATAAAAGGTTTTTGATGATAAAAACACCTTTTTAAAAGCAAAAGAGAAATTTTATGATCAAACTCTCTTTTCCTCTTCTCTCCCAAGAGACTTGGAGATTTTGTGAGAGATTTTAAGTTTTTCAAATCCAAACCGTTTTCAAAAAAGTTTTGGCCTAAACTCATCTATTCTCGAAGAGCATTCACTTTTTAAAGCTCATTCATCCTCATCTACAAGGTATGGTGTCTAATTTTACAAATCTCTAAAGAACTCAATTTTGAGATCTCTCTTGCTTTACTAGGAAATTGTCTAGGATGCTTTGATAATGGTAGAGAACCTTGGATTGATGATTTAGGTTGCCTAGATTTTGATTTTTGCAACCATATATCTAAAAGTTGAAGTCTTTGAAATAAATTATTTTTGGCATGCTCTAAGAACCGATTTTTGGAGATATTATTGGAAGAATTACTTAGTTTGGACTTGATTCATCCTAGGTACTACTTAGAAATCAAAGTTTGATAATGATAAGTTGAAAAAAAAAATCGATTTATTGGAAAAGTTTTGGTTTAGGTTCCCAAAAATCTTAAAATAGAGCTTGAGTACCAAATTGATCTTGAATATTAATGCATAAGCTCGATGTTTACTAGTGTTGGAAACTCTTGGTATATGTCTTGTTTACCATTGCACTTTAGAATCCATATGACACATCAAATTCACATACTTGGTCGAGTTTTTGTTTTTATTTTGCAAGGTACAATGAGTTCCGACCGAAACTTCGAGATACGTTCGAAGTATAGAGCGCAACTAAGCTCTTCAAGGAGTTCTTCGCAACAGCAAGAACACGTGACAGCGCTAGGAAACCCGATCCTAGACGCCACCCTAGGGAGCTACGTGGAGGAACAAAGAAGAAGGTTCTGCGGTTCATTGATAGCACGCACAAGCCGCGACGATCCTCCACCTCAAGAGCCAACAAGAGAGCTGAACCTTTCTCCTCCTAAGTGCAAGGTCCGAAATTTTGGAGCACCAATGGACCCGAACATTGATTATTTAAAGGAGATGAAGAAGATATATATAAGAACAACCATTGAAGAAGAATGGAGTGCAGATATTTGGGAACTCATGGGCCGAGGCATTTACGACAAGGGAAGGCATCCGTCCGCCTTTCTTTCACATCCAGCCGTGCGTTTCATGCACCGCCTCATAGCACACCGACTTTACTCTCGCAGCAACCAATCATGCATTCTCATTCCAGAGCTCGTCCTACTTCAGTCCGCCTTTAGAGACGAGTCACTTTCAGCATGCTTTGGATGCATCCTAGCAGAGAGACTCGTGCGAGTGAAGCACGACGTTACCGCACCTCGATGTGAGACTGCCTTCACGACTTACGGAGGCATCATCACAGCGATCATGGAGGCCGCAGGAGTAGACACCAGCATTGAGACACCCTTAGATGAAGCTTGGTTTGACTTGTCCCAGTTTTAGACGGACAAGAACTTGACAGGCGCAGCCATGGATCCAGACAGGTTCGGATACCGCTACCGATTGGGAAAGATAGACAACCTCACTGTCTACTTACCGTCTCCTACAGTCCTGCACCTTTCAGAAGGTTCACCACAGTTGATCCCGAACCATGATGAGTTCCGTACCGAGTTCTCACGTCTACCGCTTACCATTGGAGAGTATGTAGCCGCCAAGGCTAGGAGAGAGGCGATCCGTCAGAGGACTCACCACACCTCATCCTCCTCCATGTGCAGTACCTCACGATCCGCTGCACCATCCACCTCGACTGATCCCGCGATCACCGCACTTCAGGAGCAACTGGCACGCCAGAACGAGATGCTTGAGAAGATGGCGCGACAGCTTCGAGAGAGAGGACACATAGATGGCGACCTTTAGACCCTGAGTTCAGATGCCTTGAAGACTTCGTGTCTCGGCCAACACTCTTCCTGCTTACGAGCCTGGTTCCATCTATTCCACCCATATCCTTTATTTTCATTCATGCTTTATCTTTCATCTATTGCAGTCATTCCCGACCTGTCATCTCTATTTCACACTGGAGACAGTGTGATTTAAGTCTGGGGGGAGTTCGTACTAATGACTTTGCTTTTGTTTTGGTTTTTATTTGAGTCTTTTTCTTTTAGAAAAAACCTAAGATTGATGTATTTCGATATATATAATATGATTTTATGAATTATGACGCAAAACCAAGGATGATATTCGACCAGTGTGCTTCTACGCTATTTCTAGTGACAGATCTTTCAAGCTTTAGTACTAGACTAGGCAGTAGCTAGAAAGCCAGAGATGCGAAATCCTGGAGAATGCCAATCTATAGAGACTTCAGGGGAAGGAATACACTAGCTCTATTTTTATTGGACTTTAAACTAACCATTAATTTCCTTTTCAACAGATGTAAACATTCAACAAAAAAGCCAGAACGTTCGGGACATCTTCTTCCATTTTTACACACTCCCTTGTTGTCCCCGAACGGCCAACTCATCAATAGTTGGTACCATACCCGAAACCCTTACCATCTTTTCATACCTCATGCAACTCTCTTGTTTTCACCATATGCAGATATGTGCAAAAACGCCGGAGAGGGAGGAACGACACGATTTCTAGTCACTCAAGACGAAGGATCGAATGGTTAAGGAACGGAAGTGTTAGCTACAAAACGAGGACGACTCATGCCTCGGAAAACTCGAAAGAAAGGTAATATTCTTGCGATCCTTAAGACTCTCACAACAGGGCACTTCCCGTTTCATAAAAAAAAAATAATAATAAATAACTCGGATAGAGGACTCGAACTTTTTGGAGTAATGACGGTACTTATCCATAAAAAGAGAGTTACAAAAAAAAATGGAAAGATAAGAAACGGGAAGAAAATGCCTAAGAGCCTTAAGAGAATCGTGACATGCATAGAGGCAGAGCCTGGGCGATATGGTGAGGAGTTTTAAACGCCATCCAATCCGAGCCAGAAACAAGAAACTAAGTCTGGGGGGGATGGCTGTATCAAAGAGAACTCGCGGATGTGTACGTGCGGGGAGTGATTGGAAATCGTGGATCTCAATAGTTCCACCTTTTCTTGCTGTTTTGCATAATATCTCGCACCTTCCGGAGATTTATACGGTAACCCGAAACACTCTAAACCTCACCAATAAAGGCCTTTATATACCTAACCTCGTTGAATCTAGCTTTATATCCCTTGACAAGGATCACGCCAAACTTAATACTACTTAGAGAGCTAGTTGACCGAAACTTGAAGTTTAGATAGTGAAAGTTTCGCAAGGGACTAGTGTTGAAGGAACTATAGTGAGAAATTTTCTAGGCTGAGCTTGGATAGATTTGTTCGATGACTTATGGTTTAGAAGGACGGTCTCTGATTTTTTGCTAGTTCCTATATTTTCAAACCTCTTTTTCAGGCTTTGTCTGCGTTTTGTTTGAGGACAAAAAAAGGTTTAAGTCTGGGGGAGTTGATAACACTCATATTTTACTCCTAAAACCTATTATTTCAAGATCATTTATAAGTGTTTTAACCCGGTTTTCAACGGTTTTAAAGTGATTTCCACGTTTCCTAGTTTTAAAAGTCATTTCAGAAAAATTGGACAAAAAGGACACATTTTGGAGCAAAACGGGAACTTCAAGGACATGTGCTCGGAGCCATGAGTTCAGCATCAGATGACGACCTTCCCACCACGAGATCAAGCTCATATTTGGAGACAAGATAGCCCTTCCAGCTGTCTTTTATGCCAAGGTGATTTGAGTTCAATCCCACGGTTGGATCTCAAGTTACGAAGGAAGCAAGAAGGCCTGTCAGACACATTCCCAGAAGAAGGATGGCCGCGCCACGGATCCTCAGAAGACCAGTGGCCGTGCCACGCCTGATCGCTCGCGCGGCCACACCACTCCGGCCCATCCCGAGTCCGTTTGCACTTATCCGATATTTTTCCGAGGTTAAAACGTGAAGCTCACTTTCTGAAGACCGGAAGCCTATATAAAGGAACCTTAGGGTTTCAGAAAGAGAGACGACACAGAGAGCTTTTCCAGAAACACATCTGCGCCGCACAGAGAGAGAAAAAGAGAGAGTTCGACGGCCCCGGAGTTGAAGACCTCGAAAGAGAATTCTTCTGCAGCCGCCTACTCTTCCTTCCTTTCTCTTTCATCTTTTGTTCTTAGATTCTTTACTTTTCAATACTTTAAGAAAACCCCTCTTCAATCGATTTCCTTTGAAGAAGTTTTCTCACTTTGTTCTTTTTATTAATACAATTCGCACCTTTCATATCTCGAAGATGTCTCTCGTTCCCATGAACGAGTAGTCATCGAGTTGGGTTTTTAAGGGGATTTTCGAAGGGGTTTAATCATGGATTGATTTCGCTAGGTTGATAGAGATAGAGTTTCTTTTAGGTATCTTCGTTGATGTCTTGTTCTTATTGCATGTTTGCTTCTCTGATCAATTAGCAACTGATTCCAGGATGACTAGATACATGAACATGTGGTCTATTGTCTGAATCTAGAGGTTAACGAGCGGATCACACCGTAGGATGTTTAGGCATATCAATGGACCGCACCGCGAGTGTTTACAAATAGGTGAATGATACGTATGCGCGGTTGTCTTGCATCGTGGGATGAGAAATCATACCCGCAGTGGAAGACAAATGCAGGTGGCTAGATCCGTGAAGGCGGGGTAGTCATAGTCGACCGTTTCAGCTTAAGAACCTAACCTATTAAATCATTTAGAACCTATCATGTTGCTTGTTTAATTCGATCCATGAACCCCAGAGAATGTCCCTGAACCCAACGCCTTTTATTCATTGATTTACAACCGTTTAATTCTTTTCTGCTGCTTGATATCATTGCTGCAAATCGTGACACACTGCATCCCCAAGTTCCCATTTGGTTTAAAGAAGTTAGAAATCTTAGGACTTTCGCAAAACAACAATCTATGTGGATTCGATCCCTTAATATACTACTGTGATTGCTGTGCTCCTGCAGCTATCTTAGGGGTAAAACTTGAAGTAAAACAAATCCCGCATCAGTTGGGTTTAAGGGTTTTTCAAAGGGGCTCATGAATTCTGGACATTTGGTTTTATTTTGTTTTTCTGGAACCTTTTCTCCCAATTTCTTTCTTTGTCGGGGATTTCTGTTTTTTGATCCATAGGCCTTTCGTGCTTCAGCTGAACCCTTGGTTCATTTGCTTTACTTACATCAATATGTTCTTACAGAACATTTACCCTTGATGGAGCATTAGCTGCGGGGATATGGGACTTCGTCACCCTCCTTGTATATGTGAATGCATCAGGTACCTGGTTTGCCAAACTTTGCGTATGTATAATTTTCTGAACTTCCACCTCGCGTTGATAAGTAGGAGGATCAAGATAAGCCAAAGAGTGTGTACACCAGGTGATATCATTTGGCGATTCTCTCAATCCTCCTCCTAACGCTGGGAATTCACTTTCATCAAAGTGGCAATCGGCTAACAGTGCCGTGAACATATCACCAGTTACCGGTTCAAGATACCTAATTATACTTGGTGACGAATACCCGATATAAATTTCCAATCTTCTTTGCGATCCCATTTTTGTTCTATAGGGTGGTGCTATAGGGACATAGATGATAGGGCTCAGGTTTTACCCTAATAAAACTACTGCAAATGCACAGCAAATGCAATCGTAGTATAAGGGGTATCGAAATCCCAATGGAAGTAGATGCTACACTAATGTTTCTAAATTCAGATTATGCTAGGCCGAATAATAATTAAGTAAATAAATGCAACTAGGCAAAATAAGTAAACAAGATTAAGATGGATTAACGTTCAGGAGACGAAGGCGCTAGGCAAGGGTAATTATCAGGTTGAATCTAAGAAAGCAAAATCTAAGTTTATTTAGGGATTTATTAAGAACCGTCTAGAACTCGAAACTCTAAGTTAAAACCAATCAACTCTCGTTGCATAAGTTATCTATGCCTAGATTCCTAAATCCCAAATCTCTTTGCGAATTTAAACAATTAAGGCAAGCAATAAGAATAGGTTCGATTTGTTCACAAAATACCTAAACCAAATATCTTTGCGAATATATATTTTGCTCACCTATGATTAGTTCAAGTTACTAATAATGCTCTCGCATCTATTAAATAACCTAAGGTTTGATTTCTAAGTGATCAATTCAGAAAATCAAGTTAAGTTCAAATCAAGGTGAAGATCCAATTGATTTTCCTAATAATTCTAATGATTCTACAAACTCTTCATCAAACCCTAAATCACCATAACCTAACTATCAAACTACTCAGACATAATTATGCAAACACAAATCATGGCTGAAATAAATTGCATAAAAAGAATAGAGAATGATACAGGGTTCGAAATCTTGCTCCGATTGAGTTAGAATAGTCTCCCCAAAAGCTCAGGATCAATCTCTCTCTAAGTCTCAAAAACAGAAAATAATGATAAGGTGTTTGGCTAAACAATGCCTGAAAACTATTTATATAAGAGGATTTTTCGTCCAGGGGCAATCTTGTAATTCTTCAAAACTTGGATGATTTCCTTTTTCTGATGGAAATCCGAAAAATGCGTCGGTCTTCATTGGTGTCGATCGACACAGATCGACACCTTGCATGTAAATCCACTCTCCCGACTTCATCACTTCGGCTGATTCTCCAAAATGCTCCAAAAGGTTCCAGATTACTCCATTTAGCTCCAAATGCTCTCCATCCTGTAAAGACTCTAATAGCACTCTAAAACTAACAAATGACTCTATAAAAACACTTATATCATGGTCCAAAAACGGGTAAAAACCATGATATATCAACTCCCACAGACTTAGCTTTTGCTTGCCCTCAAGCAAAAGAGAAACTTAGAATGAAGTAGAAGTTTGAAAACAGGAACTTTCGAGTACCTCTTCAGAACGCCACATTGATTAACACTCTTGAATCCACATACCATTGAGCCAACCTTAGGTAGTATTTCAGTATACTTACCACAAGCTTAGCAATCTCCCAAATCAAATCCAGATCCTTTCCTTGGTAAAATTTCGAACTCTAACAGTAGTATGACAAAAGAACTTTGCAGATTCTTTTCCCTTCCTTAGTGCCTGAACAAGATATTCTACATACAGCTCTCCTATTTTCTCTTCCCTTCGTCAACTGCTGTCCATTTTGAGGGTGTTCTAAGATCTTTTCATTGACTCTTCTTATTCTTTTGAAGTCTTGGAAAATAGTGCTACTCTCTACTTGTGTTCCTTGTGAGGAGACGGGTTCAAGAGCACTCACTAATATTGTTACTTGTGAGGAGACTGGCTCATGAGGTTCTTTGCACTATTCCCAGACTTAGACTCTTTTTTCTTTCTTTTCTTTCTTAAGGGAAGATCAAGGAGAGACTGCAATGCTCTATCTGTTCAGACTGAAAGAGGAATCAAGTTCTGCGCATACCTAGTTCTTATAAGGGGATCTCAACTCGCCTTGTTAAATTGATTCCACCTGCAGCTTTCTACTTAATAAGACCTGCAGTCAACTACTATAGCAATGGTTCTTTCAAGTGTCAACCTTATGTGGTTAGTTCTTCTGAAAACTGAAAATTTCACTGATTTTGACTTAATAAAACAATGTTTTTGACTGACTCAAATGACTCTAAAAACAAAACACAAAGTCAGTAATCACCTCCCCCAGACCTAAACAACACTGTCCCCAGTGTCATCAAGCCCGAAGTTAGCTAAAAGAAAGATTAGAAATAACTTAAAAGACCAATTAGAAGACTTACCTTCGTCTGTGCATGGTGTCGATCGACACTAAAGTGGTGTCGATCGACACTGTAGTGGTGTCGATCGACACTGTCTATGTCGAGTCCAATGTCGCTTCTTTCAATTGACTGAAACTAGGAATTAGTAGAACCAAAACGAAATATATAGAAAAACCTTACCTAACAGTGGGTTGCCTCCCACTCAGCGCTCGTTTTCAGTCATTAGCTTGACTGTGTCGGGGTTCAGACGTCTGGTGGATCAGATGGTGGCATTGAATTCTTCCCAGACGAATATCTTCTCATCCACGGTGGTGTGTACGCAGTAGGTGCATGAGAGCGACCAAGGAAGTGAGGAACAACAGCAGGCTGGGACTTTAGTTCGGGTGGGACACTTCGTTTTCCTACAGAATCATCAAAAGAAACACCAAGCCCTCTACGAGAATCTCGTGGCTTGCATAAGTGTGAAGCATCTTTCGAACCTTTGGTATTCTTATTGACACGATCAGGGGGTTTGGAATTGATTCCAGGAAATGCGTACCTTTGCTTTCTTCGAGGTTTATGGGCAGAAGGATGTGAAGACATCTGTTTGACCACTGGTGATGGATTTGAAGCATTGAAAACGGCTTCTGGAGTGATCCGCGGAGGGTGTCGATCGACACTAAGAGTGGTGTCGATCGACACCAACTCTGCAGCTCGAATTTCTGCACTTTTTCTGTAATTCAACTCCACAATCCTTGCCTTCAGCACAAAAACGTCTTCCTCCATCAACTCGGCATTGATTAGACATTCATCTTCGCCCATAGTCCTGAAGATATGATTGTTTCCACTCCAGTCTTCAAGATCCACAGCTTTCTCAGAATTCTCAGCCAATGTCTCTTGAACAACCACCTTGTTCACTTGCTCTTTAGAATCCAGCTCTTTGACATTCCCAGCAGTAGTGTCGCCTGAATGTTCCATGATTGGATCTTGATCCATAGAAATCTCTACTGAAAAAGATTGACCATTGATAGAGGAAGATCCCCTTAACTTGTCCATGTCAAAATTCATGACAACATCACCCAAATCAAGCTCTATTTTCCGTTTCCTCACATCAATAATGGCAACAGCTGAAGCCAAGAATGATCTTCCCAAAATAAGAGGATATGTAGGTTCTTCATCATATTTCAACACCACAAAGTCTGTGGGAATCATGCATCCTTCAATCTTCAAGGGAACATCTTCTAGAACACCTTCTGGAATTCTCTTAGATCGATCAGCTAGGACAAGGGAGATTCTGGTTGGCTTGAAATCAGTCATTCCAAGTCGAACAGCAACAGAGTATGGTATCAAGTTGATACTTGATCCTAGATCGCAGAGAGAACGAGGAAACCTTCCTGTTGAGATTGAGCAATCTAGCACAAAGTTTCCTGGATCAGGTAGCTTCTCTGGAATCCTCCTCTGAATCAAAGCACTGACTTGTTCAGAAACTCACACCTTCTTCTTCTTCCTTGGAACTATGTTAAAGAGAGTTGCATTCATGTCTCTGGTATGCAATGCTCCTTCCTCAGGACTCACACCATTGACAACCATTCTCTTGACATATCTTCTTAATGCAGGTGAATGTCTGACTGCATCAACTACGGGTAGCTCAACCATCAGCTTATCCATCATCTCCTTGCATCTGGCTTCTTCTATCTCCTGTTTAGACTTTCTAGGAGGTATGGGATAGGGTATTTTAGGTTTATACACTCCTTCCTCTACATTGGTTGAAGCTTCAGGCGTGCTTGGCGAAGTCTGTGAACGGTGTCGATCGACACCCAGCTGGTGTCGATGTGTCGATGCTTTGGTCGAATTCGGTCTGTCAGAACTCGAATCGTTGGGAATTTCTATTGGTGTCGATCAACACTGAGCAGTGGTGTCGATCGACGCTAGCTCTGCAACTGCAACATCTTCTGTTTCAAGCTCCTCAAACTCTTCAACCTCCACGAAATTTCCTGCACTTCCTACCATGATGGCATTGACATGATGTCTGGGGTTTATATCAGTCTTTCCAGGAAGAAACCCCTCTTATCTCTTCAAAGCTCCAGCAGTTTGGGCAACTTGAACATCTAATTGCTTGACATGAGTACCTAGAGACTCAATTTTTCCATTCAGATCCGTGTACAAAGCATCAATCTTCCCATTAAAATCTACAGTCATCTTCTGTTGTCCTTCCAAAATTTGCTCTAGCATAGACTCCATCTTATTGTCTTGTGCAGGAGGCTTCTGGTAATAAGTTCTCTGGAAGTTGTTGTTCTGAAAAGGCTTTTGGTAAGAGGAACCATAGCCTTGCTGATTGTTGAATCTCTGTCCTTGAAAACCAGCATCATTGATGTAATTGACCTCTTCTTGCTATGGCTCAAAGGTCTCTACTTCATTAGCAAAGTGAACTAGCTTTTTGCCCACCAAGATGTTGTGTACGTTGTCCAGCTTCCTGTTGACCTCAGCTATTTGGCTTCCTCCATTCACCCCAGCGTGTTATCTTTACTCAAAGTCTGCATTCTTGGTGCTGTTACAAGAGGCCAAATTCTCTATAAGCACCATCGCGTCGTCTGGATATCTGGTGTTGAAGTTGCCATTGCTCGCAGCATCTAAGGCCATCTGGTACCTCCAATCGATCCCTCGGTAGAAGATTCCGAGAAGCTGCGGCTCGCTGAAACCATGATGTGGGCAGTCCCTTTGTTAAGATTTGAATCTCACCCAAGAAGCCTTGAATGCTTCAGTAGGTCCTTGGGAGAATGTAGTGATCTTTGTCCTCAGCTCTTCTGATCTCGCATCATCAAAGAAGTTGCATAAGAATGCATTCTTTGTGTCTTCCCATGTAGCCATGGATCCTGGATCCAACTGCTTCAGCCAGTATGACGCATCTCCAGCAAGCGAGTAAGGGAACAGCTTGCAAAAGAGATAATCATATGTAACTCCATTGGCTTTGATGCTTGAAGCTAAATCCTCGAATCTCTCAATGTGATCCATAGGATGCTCATTAGGAAGACCATGAAAAGGATGCTGAGCCACCAAAGTGAAGTAAGCGGGCTTCAGCTCAAAGTCATTCCTCTGAAATGCAAGAGGACGGATCGCAGCTCTATTGGCATAGAACTGGTCTGGGCGATTGTACTAGCCTAATGTTCTTTCACGTCCAGCTTCGGCATGTGCAGCTCGTACTGGTGCCTCAATGATGACAGCGCCAGTTTCATCAAGTCTCTGTCCTTGGTTGTTCCTTCTGCGTCCTTCTGCATAAACCAAATTGCCTTCAGCATCTCGGATTAGAACCATAAGATCAGCCATCTTTTCATGCGAAGGGTGTCGATCGATGTTATTGGTGCCGATCGACACTCGAGTAGATGTTCGGTTCTTGCGTTCGAGACGACCTACTTCTTGGTTTAACGCGATTAGTTCATTGTCCTTGTTGCTTCTCGTACTGGGCATGCACCTGAAACAAAAAATTAAGAAGCTAAACCAGTAACAAAAATAAAAATAAAACAAAACCTTGTCAAAATCCTAATACTAGATTCCTTAGGCAGCTATTACTTCCCCGGCAACGGCCCAAAAAACTTGATAGGGCTCAGGTTTTACCCTAAAAAAAACTACTACAAGTGCACAGCAAATGCAATCGTAGTATAAGGGGTATCGAAATCCCAAGGGAAGTAGATGCTACACTAAGGTTTCTAAATTCATATTATGCTAGGTCGAATAATAATTAAGTAAATAAATTCAACTAGGCGAAATAAGTAAACAAGATTAAGATGGATTAAAGTTCAGGAGACGAATGCGCTAGTCAAGGGTAATTATCAGGTTGAATCCAAGAATGCAGAATTTAAGTTTATTTAGGGATTTATTAAGAACAGTCTAGAACTCGAAACTCTAAGTTAAAACCAATCAACTCTCGTTGCAGAAGTTATCTATGCCTAGATTCCTAAATCCCAAATCTCTTTGCGAATTTAAACAATTAAGGCAAGCAATAAGAACGGGTTCGATTTGTTCACAAAATACCTAAACCAAATCTCTTTGTGAATAGATATTTTGCTCACCTATGATTAGTTCAAGTTACTAATAATGCTCTCGCATCTATTAAATAACCTAAGGTTTGATTTCTATGTGATCAATTCAGAAAATCAAGTTAAGTTCAAATCAAGGTGAAGATCCAATTGATTTCCCTAATAATTCTAATGATTCTACAAACTCTTCATCAAACCCTAAATCACCCTAACCTAACTAGCAAACTACTCAGACATAATTATGCAAACACAAATCATGGCTGAAATAATTTGCATAAAAAGAATAGAGAATGATACAGGGGTTTGAAATCTGGCTCAGATTGAGTTAAAATTGTCTCCACAAAAGCTCAGGATCAATCTCTCTCTAAGTCTCAAAAACAGAAAATAATGATAAGGGGTTTGGCTAAAGAATGCCTGAAAACTATTTATAGAAGAGGATTTTTCGTCCAGGGGCAATCTTGTAATTCTTCAAAACTTGGATGATTTCCTTTTTCTTATGGAAATCCGAACAATGCGTCGGATCTGTGTCGATCGACACCTTGCGTGTAAATCCACTCTCCCGACTTCATCACTTCGGCTGCTTCTCCAAAATGCTCCAAAAGGTTAAATTCTTCCATTTAGCTCCAAATGCTCTCCATCCTGTAAAGACTCTAATAGCACTCTAAAACTAACAAATGGCTCTATAAAAAACACTCATATCATTGTCCAAAAAGGATAAAAACCATGATATATCAATAGACCGCACACCCAAACACATGAAGATGTGTTACATCTGGCTTATAGCCAAACGCTAACTGTATGGGGGAATATTCATTATATGCACTTGGTCTTATCTGGACCAATGCCCCAAGATGCAATATAGCATGACCCCACACAGTGATTGTGAGTATTGTTCTCGAGACTAACGGTCTTGCAATTAGTTGCAACAATTTAATCAATGACGCAGCCATGCCATTTTGTGTATGTACGTGCGGAATCGGATGCCAACACTGAGGAAGTACATGAAGAGTATCTTAACCAACACTCTAACATTGGAAGAAGGCATGATGATGATCAACCATGAATGCAGCTCAATCATACACAATCGCAATCCTCTAAAACGCGAAGATCCGGGTAGTTTCATGCTCTCTTGCTCGATACAAAGGGAAACCTTCGAGCGATCTCTTTACCACCTTGTGTCAAGTATCAACATGGTGCCACTATCAGTAGCAAATCGCCTAGGGCACCACCTGTTTTTGCCTACAAAGATCTCTTTGATACTAGCCGATAGATCTATTCGATTACCCATCGAAGTGTTGATCGATATACCAATCGTCATCAGGGGTTTTATCATCCTTAGTGATTTCGTGATTTTGGAGTTTGATAAGGAGCCATGAGACCCTCTTATAAATGGTAGACCATTCCTCTACACAGCCGGAGCAATTATTGATGTTTCAAAAGGAAAAAATAGATTTGCATCTAGGCGATTCAGTGATGAATTTTGACATGAACAAGAGCTTGAATAAACTGATAAGAGGATTTTTACTTGTTCTTAAACAATTACTCAAACCCCACTCATGTCATTGTTGTGTTTGAGGATCAATCCATATGGGTATAGTTGTGACAATAGGAATGCATAAAACTCCTTAATCTAAGCAAGCATAAAAGTTTTGAGGTTTAACTAACAACCTAAGTGATCAAACCAATCAAACAAACCAAAAAAAAGTAACTAACACCTTAATTAAGCACTAAATGCACTAATCAAGCAATTCAAAGGCTAAATAACTACTAAACAAGATTATCAAATGACTAAAATGAATCCAAGGATGGGGTTATCAATCTAAGGTGTTCCAAGAACCAATCTTTGATGTCAATCAATCACAATATATGCTAATCCCTAACCTTAAAACTCAATAGCAAGACTAATCCAGTTTTATGGCACACTAATCCCTTCATTAATCATCATAATCAAGAACAAACTCTCATTCGTGAAAAGGAAGTTAACAAGCATTATAAAACAGTTCAAAATTTCTAATAAACACCCTAGACAATCACTTTCATGAGCTATAAATGTAAATCTCTTGTTTAGTTGATTGAGAAATTTCAACAAACACCTTATGGGTGGGAAATTCCCTAAGGCCTAGTTTTAGCTTGATCATGGCTAAACTAGCATTTAGAACACTAAACAAGGAGAGAAAAGAGAACTTTATCATATACTTTTGTTTACCATATATACTAAAAGCCAGATCAAGTTATGTTATTCATATCTTTTGTGATTCATCAAACAGATCGGCGAAGTGTTTTGGCGTACGACACGTGCATACCCAATAACCTTTTATGCCGCATCTATAACAAGCGATTTCACCTTGCCTTTTTATGTCCCAACCATCATCATTTTTCTTCTTTCGTCCACCCCACTTACTTTAAGTGAATAACTCAACATTCTCTCCTAGGAATGGAGTTAACCCAGTTGGACGAGACTGATGGTTTATCATCACGAGTTTATTATTGTTAAGCTACAGGGAGGATTTACATCAACTCCGAGCTTTGGGTGAATTCTGTCGCCTGGAGATTCAACCACTCATTTCAAAAGATCGTCAGAATCTTCACTCGTGATGGATTCATCCTTTAAACCATCATCGATGTGGTGGCGTAAAAAGATCATGGATTTCGCCTTATCTTATATAGTGTCATTTCTGACATATCGATAGTGCTCAAGAGATCATTTCTCTTTAGATGCACCTTGCATCTACCACCCTTGATATATAATTATTTTCACATAAACCAAGGGTGGCGATCTCGAGCTTTGCCGAATTTAAATATTATTATTGAATAACAAAACTTAACTATTATTTATAAAAATTTGGGCATACTAACGACATAATAAAAAAACAATAATTTAAAGTAATATGAGGAGGCAGAGCGTACCATTCAATTGCTTGCAGATGAGTTTTTAAACTTACACTCCATAATAAATAAATAAACAAGAATGAGGATTTTAACCTCCTACTTCATAGATAAATTAAGTGCATAAACATAAATTAAATAAGGAGGAAGTGTTATCCTTCCACTCCGTAAATATGATATGAGGAGACATAGTCTACCATTTGATCATTTCGATCGTAAAGATAGCGCTTATCATAATGATCAGCTCGGAGAAGGTAGAGCCTATCATCCCGCCATAACAAATAAACGGGAAAGGTAGAGTCTATGTTCCCGTAAATAATAAACTTGAATTGTAAACAAATAAATATTAACTTACTGGTATACAGACGTATCTAGTATACATACAGATCGATAGACGATCGTGCTGATAACGTGTTGTAAATTAATTATTATACTAGATAAAGTATTATCATAGTATGAAAAAAGAGAGATAGAAGTGAGGGAAGTCACTTTCTATTATCATGATTTCTTCTTCTTATGTATATATCTCTTGTTCGTTACAAGAGTTGTCCTATTTTAAAGAGAAACAAATCACTTCATACATTGACACGTAAGTAAACGAAAGAAAGTGGTGAACATGTTAAACGACAATTGATGATGACTCATCATTATCATAACAATTAGCTATTTATTTGTGTTGTTATAATGTTACTTTGATTTTTTTTTTTTGGAATTATGGATATACCATACTTAGCGCGGGTTTATTGTTTTATAATTTTTTTTTTGTTTTTTTACTATAATGTTATTTTTAAAAAAAAAAAATATGGTTAAACCAAAAATATTATTTTTGATAGAATTTTTAATTTCTCTTTAATGGTTTAAGAACCATAAGAAGCTAATGGAACCAAAGTTTGTTATACCGGTTTAACAGAAAATGAGATAGAAGAGGTACATAGTCCCAATTACCTGATCTCATAACCAATGGAGGCCCCATCGTGTCTCAACTCTTATGTATTGTCATTAAAGAATGGAATGAGAAGACTTGAACCATCATTCTCTCAAGTTCGAGAGAACTTTTAGTTTGCATTTTATTTGTTGTACATTAATATCGAACAATATTATAAAACACTAACTAACACCTTCACATAATTGGATGAAAAGGTACTACCAGATATGCTTAAAAATGATAGAAACGTTTCTTCATTTGCGTTTGTAAAAACGGCTAATAATTTCTTGTTTACACGAAATGAACCAAAATTGTGAGCATATATGTCACGACCCGGTTTTGGAATGAATGGGACCATTTTCGTTTTATTCTTTTAAGCCCAATAGCCCATGCATCTCTCAATTTTGGTTTGTCGAGAAAACAATACATATAAGCGTGTATGCATCTCCCTCTCCGTTTAACCTAGCCGCTCAGGAGAAGAAGAAAACCAGAGAGAAGAAGAGTTCAACGTGAGAAGAAGAAGAAAAGGGAAGGGGGAAGGATTCCGATCAGTTAGATTGCGGGGCCGATTGCCGACGAGCTAGAAGGACCCAGATCGAGATCTTGGTCTCCCTGGAAAGATCTTTCTCTTAGCTTTCCATAGGATCCGGAATCGCATCATTTGAAGGTATAGTTTGTCAGATATCGTAAATTCAATCCGAGCGGATTATTTGTGAAAACCCAGAAGCTTGATTATTTCCCAGATTTCGCAGTAGAGATTGCGGGATGTTTTCCGGTCGATTCATGAATAAACAGCGGCAGATATTGGTATCTGTGGAAAGAGGATACACCAAGCTTTCCAGAAAGCCTAATATCTCGCGATACAGATCGGTATTCGGTAAGATATAGTGGTTTCTTGTTGAATAAGCAGATATGTTAAATTTGGAATTAAGAACCCTAGTTGCAGAGTTCTGTTTTTCTCCAGAACGTTGGTTGAGTTTTTGAGTGTGTTTTCCGAGCAGATCCGTGATATTAAGACCAAGCCGTGGTGGTTCCAGTTAGTATACGCGGTAGAGAAGCCGCCGGAACAGTCGGATTTGTCGGAAAAGGTAATTACTAGATGTTACAGTCGTTGCTTGTTGCTCAAGAATTGTCAGAATCTGTCAAAGCTCAGGAACCCTAATCTGTTCTGTCGCAGCAACTTCAGGAGTTCGTGGAAGCTTCATGTGAACTCCGTTCGTAATGAAATTTGGAGGTGATGACCATGACACTACTGTCTTGAAAATCAACGGTGGGATTGAGTTTCCAACGGTTCATTTGCGAGCTATTGGCGTGTCTTAGAGGCAGCTCAGGAAGTGTTTTCTACATCAAAGTGGCTAAGGTGAGGATGTGACCTGTGGATCCATAGTATGCATTAGGTTCAAATGTGTCAGGTTATGCTAGCTCTAGATATAGTAGTGTTGTATTGTGATGAGTGTTTGATATATTGAGAAGTAGGAATGATGTTTGATGTTAAATGTTGAGTAGTATATGAAGTTAAGCAATATTGTTGTATTTGAGAAGTTAGGATGATATTGTGTGAGCTGTATCTTGACTGACGCCGGTAGCTCAGCCCGGGTAGTCTTGTGCGGTGATGTTTGTCTGGACTGTGGCCGGTAGCTCAGCCCGGGCAGCCCAATAACCAGCCGACGGGCGAGTAATAAGCAGCTGTTGTATGTGAGTTACAACTGGCTGGAGAGATGAAGTTTATGAAGTTTATGAAGTTAAATGTTGTGATTGTTATCACGAGTGTTAAGTGATGAGTTTATGTGCTTATAGTAAGTATATTGAGATGTTAGGCTATATCTATGATTTAGTATAATCGTATTCCTTTGTATTTGGTGTTTATTGTGGATCATGTGGGCAGGTATGATCATCTTCACTGAGTAATTCATTACTCACCCCTCTTTTCCCTTTTTCAGTGTGTGCAGGTGTGTTTCTTGTTAAGCAAGTTAGGGCGCGAGACCTAGGGCACAAAAGTGACGGGATTGAGCCTTGTCAATTTGGTATCAGAGCGTAAGGTGCTACTCCGGTTCTTACCCGGAGAGCCGATTCTTGGGAGTTAGTCTGATTAAAAAAAAAAGTTTTCAAAAATGCTTTTAAAAATAAAAAGTTTCCGGAAACGTTCAAAAGGATTGGGGAAAATGTTTTATGGGAAAACGATCTCTAGGTGTCTATGGTCTCGTGCTAGAGTTGTGGTGTTTAGTTGTAGGTGTTAAGTTGATTGAGCTGGTAGGTTATAAGTGCTAAATTGTTTTATTAAAAAAAAAAAATAGGAGAAGTTGCGTAGTGTTCGGTTAAAAAAGTTTAGCCACATCTTGTTCAATGTCGAGCCACACCTAGCTTGTGGGTTTAGAATTGATAAGTGTTGAGCTTCCAGTGGTGTGTTGTTAAAAAGGCAAAGAAGAGTTCAAACTGCACAAGTAGCATTGGTGAAATCATGAAGATTTAAACGATATTCGATACTAGCTAAAAATTGGTGATATACGAGGATCTTTTGGCAATGAAGTTGAAGCAGAATGGGGTGATCATAGATAGAAAAGTAAGATGTTATGTCAAGATCAAAGGAAGTGTATAAGTTCATGGCAACCGTGGAAAAAGTAATCATCGGTGAAACATCAGTCAACGCAGAACATGTCGGATGAAGTTTGAGGGATGAAACGAGTCAGGAATGAGCCAAGGTTAAGAGGGCATGTCTATTATAGGTGAAGTAAGGTTATGGAGTGAAGTGGAACACATAAACGGTACTGATGAGAACCAAAGATACGTTGTTCAAGTCAAAAGAGTCATGGCTTAAGAACCGACATAAGGGCCTCAATGGTTATATTCAAAGTCAGTTTCTATATTACAACGTAGCTTTGAACGAGGCTGAGGAGAGTTCTAGGAAAGCGGTGGGAAGCTGAAAATTGTTTATGGTGGAGAAAGAAACTTTGTATTTGGAATTGGTGTTCGGTATCAAGGTAGATTGTATAGCGCTGTTTAAGATGATATCTTAAAGAACATGTTATGGAGGATTGAATCCAAAAAGAACGGGAAGCTATAACATGATTATTTAATAAAAAGACGATAAAATATGGTGTAAGGGTACATTTGCTAGTTCTTGCCAATGCATTGAATACATAGAATTGAAGGCTAAAGGAAAAAGAAGCAAGTCTGCATATGTAATAGTCGTAAAAGAAATATGAGCCAAGTGGGCGGAAAGATAAGAGGGATAGCCATATGGGGAGGAAAGACACATTCAAGTTGTCTGAGAAATAGGGTGGCGCAGCAAAAGCTTTGTGGCACATCAAAAGCATAGTGGTACAATGTCAGCATGGATGTTTCCACTACAAAGATGATGAGGCAGGGAGCGCTTGCTTATTGTCACTTGTGTTGCCAAAATGTTTAGAAACTAATATATGGTTAGATGAGGAAAGCAAAGTAACACTTAATGGCTTGGGGATACGAAAAATTCTTTAAACCATTAGTACTAAGTCGTATGCATGATGGAAAAATTTTGCGGGAATAGACTTCGTGTGTAGTGATTCATTCTGACTGCAACTGTCTAGTAAATGATTGAAAGGTTAGCGGTTCATTGTAAAGTTATGTGTGCATTTCGAAGCAGTTGGGAGACTTCACTCACCCGGTAAGGTCGGCGTGTTGTCCCAAAGGGTAGTGGGAAGAATAACTATTTTATTTAGAGTCACCTAGTAGCAAGTTAAACTTCGTGTGGTAAGTGGATATGGAAATGACAAGTTTAATGGGATGAAAACCTTGGAGGAAACGTTGGTAAAACATATCGACAATGTAGAGAACCTTGAGTTGGAAGTTAGCTTTGCATCAGAAAGAGTGTAGCGGAAGCATGGTGGGTGTTCATCCGCAAGTTGGAGATGTCGAATTCACAGTTGGAGATGCGAGTTATCTGAAAATGAAGACATTCAGGGGAGCTGATAAATTGAGTAAGTTGAAGAAACTCTAACTGCATTATATGGGATTGTACATTATAAGTTTATAATGGAGAGAATTTGTGTAGTAACTTAGAAGTTGGATTGACCTCAAGAGATATCAGAGTTGCAAAAAAAAAAAAAAAAAAAAACACAACTGAGGGTTTATTTGCAGAAAACCCATATATATATTTTCGAGTAAGGTGTAAAAGAATATGATGTCGACAAAAGACCGAGTTAGAAGAATAGCGTGGACGGTACAAGTATGTTAAAGAAAGATGGTAAAAAGAAAATGTTATGAAAACCGAAAACCCAATACTGTCAGGCTGACAAGAGCTCTTGGAAGACCAGAGTGGAGCTAACTCATGTCACAGATTCACGGACGAATCTCATTAAAGTGGGAGAGAATTGTCACGAACCGGTTTTGGAATGAATGGGCCCATTTTCGTTTTATTCTTTTAAGCCCAATAGCCCATCTCTCAATTTTGGTTTGTCGAGAAAACAATACATATAAGCGTGTATGCATCTCCCTCTCCGTTTAACCTAGCCGCTCAAGAGAAGAAGAAAACCAGAGAGAAGGAGAGTTCAACGTGAGAAGAAGAAGAAAAGGGAAGGGGGAAGGATTCCGATCAGTTAGATTGCGGGGCCGATTGCCGACGAGCTAGAAGGACCCAGATCGAGATCTTGGTCTCCCTGGAAAGATCTTTCTCTTAGCTTTCCATAGGATCCGGAATCGCATCATTTGAAGGTATAGTTTGTCAGATATCGTGAATTCAATCCGGGCGGATTATCTATGTAAACCCAGGAACTTGACTACTTTCCAGTTTTCGCAGTAGATATTGCGGGACATTTTCCCGTCGATTCTGAAAGACCCAGAACTCAAATTTTGCTTCATCGGAAAGATATTTCTCTCAGCTTTCTATAACATCCCAGAACGATGAATTTGGAGGTATATTACGTTCGTAATCGTTATTTCTTTATGAGGTGCAGAATCTGCTAAACCTGAGAATCAAATATCTGTTTCCAGTTCATGGGGTCATTTTGTGGAGCGTTTTCCCGACGATGTATAGCGAGTCAGTTGGCCATCTAGATGTCTCTGCAAAGATCTTGGTTCCAAGAATTTACAGAAATTAACGGTTAGTCATTTGAAGTTAAATTCCGTTCGCAATCGGATCTTGAAGTTGAGCCAGAATCACTGGTTTCCAGAAATGCAGAATTCTGTCTAAGTCATATTCTGTCATTCACAGAGAGGTTTTGCGAGGCATTTTTCCAAAAGTTAGATTGAGATCAGGGTACCTCTGGAAAGACCTTGCTACAAGGAATCTGTAGGATTTGACGTTGTTCTATTTGAAGTTAAATACAAAGAGTTATTTACGTTTCCGTTTGGACATAAATCATCGAGTTCTGTCAGTTTCAGAAAGTCTGTTCTGTTGCAGCAACTTTAAGAGTTCGTGGATGCCTCATGTGAACTCTGATCAGAATGAAATTTGGAGGCAATGATCGTGGCACTGCTGTCTTGAGAATCAACGGTGGGATTGAGTTTCCAACGGTTCAATTGCGAGCTATTGGCGTGTCTTAGAGGCAGCTCAGGAAGTGTTTTCTACATCAAAGTGGCTAAGGTGAGGATGTGACTTGTGGATCCATAGTATGCATTAGGTTCAAATGTGTCAGGCTATACTAGCTCTAGATATAGTAGTGTTTTATTGTGATGAGTATTTGATATATTGAGAACTAGGAATGATGTTTGATGTTAAATGTTGAGTAGTATATGAAGTTAGGCAATATTGTTGTATTTGAGAAGTTAGGATGATATTGTGTGTGCCGTATCTTGACTGACGCCGGTAGCTCAGCCCGGGTAGTTTTGTGCGGTGATGTTTGTCTGGACTGTGGCCGGTAGCTCAGCCCGGGCAGCCCAATAACCAGCCGACGGGCGAGTAATAAGCAGCTGTTGTATGTGAGTTACAACTGGCTGGAGAGATGAAGTTTATGAAGTTAGGTGAAGTTAAATGTTGTGATTGTTATCACGAGTGTTAAGTGATGAGTTGATGTGTTTATAGTAAATATATTGAGATGTTAGGCTATATCTATGATTTAGTATAATCGTATACGTTTGTATTTGGTGTTTATTGTGGATCATGTTGGCAGGTATGATCATTTTCACTGAGTAATTCATTACTCACCCCTCTTTTCCTTTTTCCAGTGTGTGCAGGTGTGTTTCTTGTTAAGCAAGTTAGGGCGCGAGATTTAGGGCACAAAAGTGACGGGATTGAGCCTTGTCAATATAAATCAAGAAGATACATGAAGATTACGTTGTTACTTCTTCTCTTTCCAATGTTATGTCCCACTCTTGGCTCCATTGTTCCATTGATCTATCTGTAACATTCTTTGTCGTGTATCCGCAGAGTTCACATACACTTGCATAATAACAAGAGGAAAAACAAATCACTAAAATTTATCTGTAAACATTTGACTTATACTGAAACTTGAAGACTAATCGCCGCAAACACATATTTCATACCATTATTACGGTAATAGCATTATAGCACACCACAAATAAATATATGCAAAAGCAATAGAAGTATTACATGTTCCCTTTTTGAAGCATTACATGTTTCCTTTTGTTTGTACCCAGACTCAGGGCAGCTAAAATGTGCAAGGCCAAGCCCGGTTTTGAATTTTCAACCAATCTTAATTAAGACTGAAACATAATTATAAGCAGCCTCTGGTTTTACACTTTGACAAATTTTTCACGCTCTTTCCCCTTCACATTCTCCTCCACTACTACTCAAGTTTGGTTGGTGCTGCACACTCCGATCTATACCTATTTGAGGAACAAAACAGAACTTAATGATGGTAATTGGATTGTTGACAAGAGTATCAAAACTCTGTAATAGAAATACCACAAATAAGACCGTATTAGTTCTGCAATAGAAACAGAATATAGATGCTAAATTGAGACTTGAAACCGTGACTCTATTTTTAAAAAGTCTTTGTCCCTGACACTCTCGACATTGGTGCCACTTATCTCTTTCCAAAACCGAACATCGTAAATAGTATCTGAACAGAAGAGCTGAAGGCTAATCTATTAAAAGATCACTCATAGTGTGCATAACATAGATTGAGTTAGAACATGTTTAGGTAGAGTCCTCATAACATCGATATTTTACCCATTTTAGCTATCATAAGTAAACACTTTTAATAAGTGTTTCACTCGGTTTTTCATGTAATAATAGTAGTTTTCGAATATTTGTTTGGTCAAAACTCTTTTCAGGTAAACTTAGCAAAAAGGATGCAAAATGGAGCAAAACGACATTATGGATTATTTAGGACTGCCAGAAGTTCGACTTCGGATCAAGATCCTTTTACCACGAAATCCTTCTCAGATTTGGGCACCAAATAGATGAGAATGTTAGCTTTCAAATCCAAGTCAAATAAAGACAAACTAACGGTTAGATCTGAAGTTATGGCGCTTTACTAAATACATATTATGCAGTCTCGCGGGAGAAGTAGGCGCATAAGTTGCAAAACCAATGGCCGTGCCACCAAGGCTCGACAACGCGGCCAGGGGCCTCTCCACCGCGCCGCCATCCTCCCATGCCATGGCCAGACCAAACTAGGCAGTGCCACGAGCCCATGCTCGCACGACCACATGAAATGACGATTCCCGAAGCCCGTTTGCAATTCACTCAAGCCCAATTCCCGTCAAACGCAAAAGAAATCTAAATGACGCCTCAAGACCTATAAATACTCATCTCCACTCATTATTTTGGGCAGCCACGAAGCCTGATATCTCTATAGATTGCATGTTTTTAACACACATTCCATGCTAGTTAGGACCCCATTCATGCACTTTCATCTTAGTTTTTATCACGTTTTTACTCATGTTATGTTTAGATGCATTAGGTTAGGTTTTTGCATAGTCTTGCATGTTTGGAGTGTTTTCTCAGGTGCTTTGAGAATGAGGATGCTCCGAAGAAGGAATCAAGAAGGGAGATCTCAAAAGGAGGACGAACATATAATATGGAGCATGGATCCCGACCCTTTGGCCGATATGGACAAGCGCATGATGAATCTCGACAAGTAGCAGCGACTTAATCCCGAAAGAAGCACCCCGGAGCGAAGATCCAGCAAGAGGATTCAATGAGGATGGATATCGGAGCAAGGCAATGAGAAGTCCCCGATCCGAGTGAAAAGGAGGACGAGCCATCACGACATGATCCCGAAGCACTTGCCCGAAATGAAGACTGCTCGAAGAATCATGAGGAAATTGCATATCGGCTTGCTCACCACGACTTGAGCCCGAAACGCTATAGTCCAAAAGAGTACCATTTCGGGAAAGTGGTCCCAACGTTTTAGGTTTTTCCTCTTTCATGTATAAATACTATTGTCCCCCACGCCTATCTCTCTATCACATTTTCCAGTTTTAGTTTTCTGTCTTCTTTGTAAACCGAGAACTTCTAGTATATTCCACCATTGAAGCTTGTTTCAAAGCTTTGATTTTTATGTTATTTTGGAGTTTAGAAGTATTGTTTCATAGCATTTTCTTGTAAAGTTCCGTTCTTTTCTTGTTTTTGACTATCTCACAAACCATGAGTGACTTTCCTATCCTCGTGGATCTTGAGGGCCCTCTAATGGTGTGTGAGTAGTTTATATCAGTTTAGAGGATGAGGTTAGGGTAAACGAGTTAAAGGTCCGATCTTTGATGCATGTCTATGCTTAAACCAACTTAATCCTTTCTTATTTGACGCTTTTAATGCTTAGTCATCTTCGCTATTTGATTTTTGCCATTTAGCTTCTTCAAACAAACGCCATGTTTGAATGTTTGCAAGGACCTATCTCATAAGAGATCCGCTCATCCTAGCCTAAGGGATTAGATGCCTAGGGAGCGTTTTGGCAATAGTAGAGTTGTTTAATCTTGCTGGCTAGTCTCATGGATCACTACGCGACAGCGAGGTTGGGTTATGAGTTGGCAAAGTGATTTATACCACGACGGTGGATTTATCTTGATCTTGAACTCTATGCTAAAGGATTAGCCTCATATGTAGTTAACATTTGCATCAAAGAAAGGTCTTTTTCTTGTTTACCTCCAGATCTCTTGTCCCTTGAACCGATCATCATTTCATCTTGCAAAGTCTGATTCTTTAGTTTCTGTTTCTTTCTTTCCTTAACTAGATCTAGTTTTATTCTTAGATTTCTATCATTGTGACAAATAGGGTGATAGTTTCCTTCCACTTAAACCGTTAAATATGTCTTAGCTTGTAAAAGAATCTCATAAATGCAGTAGCTTGAATCTTCCCATCGGATTGATAAGACCCATAACCTATAATACATTCGGTTATAAGTAGTGGGTCATTGATTAAGTAGAAATACCCAAGAAACTGCTTGTCAATTGGCGTCGTTGCCGATTTGGGTTGATTTTGAGTATTGCATTTCCGATTCTTAGCAAGACTAAGACTTTACTTTATTTTCAGACTCTTATTACATTTCTTGAGACTTTTTCGCATGTACCTAAACAACCAAGATCAAATGGACAACGTGCAACAAGCTCAAACCGAGCCGAACGAGGTACAACGGGATCAAGTCGATACACATCATCAGCACCGTCTCATCGGAGAATGTGACTCACCAAGCAACTACAGACCAAGAATCGGTATTACCCCACCCTCGAGTGATGCTGGCTACGAGATAAAGAGTAGTGATGGGGTCTAAATAGTCGTCCGAGTTTGGAGGATTTCATTGGGGACTCGTCAGGCTTTGAATTTGTAGGACCCTAAGCTGGAAGTGCACAGCGTGCGTTATAGTACTTAGGGTATCGATCCACAGGGAGGAGGTCAACTGCAAAACAGAAGAATCAGGGCAACCAAAGACGCAGAGAATTGGGGTTTGGGGGTAAGTGTCACGATTCTTGCAGAAAATAAAGAAAGCAGTACCACGCCTTATATAGAGAAGGTTGTCAGCCTTTTCTATAACCAACGGGATAGGAAAATAAACTTAAAGACTTGTAAAAAGGAAATCAAGCAAGCAGTGCAAAGAAAGTAAAGTATGGAAGTGCGTAAATCTCGATTTAAAAGCAGCTGGGCGAATACGTTGGGAATCTTCTCGGGAAATCTATGGGGTTCTAACTAGAAATCAATACACAAAAGCTAAGAAAACGAGACTAGGCGATTTTCCCCAAACTGATTCACTGGTTTTAACAACCTAACTTTATCAAACTAGGTCGATCTGCGAACTTCTATTCCACAGGTATACTTTCATATCCTGCAGCCTAGACGAACACGCAATAGGAACGGGACAATAAGCATTCAGACATCTCCCCGAATACGCATAAGCGCCCCAGGAAGGATGCTCTCTACCTTATTTTGGTCTAGATCTGAGATTCAGGACGTTTGTCGTTCTCAAGATCCTGCGATCAGAATATAGTTCATGACGCCAGACTCATGCAATAAGAACGAATAAGGTGAGACAGAAAATCCTAATCTTCGGCCTAAACAATCGGTTTCAACAACAGTTAATGAAATTCCCCATAGATCCCCTTAAAGAAAACCCAACGAAAGTAAACTACTCAGACATAAAAGTAGAAGCAGAAAACGTGATTGATGAATGCATAACTTATATAAATCGATAAAAGTAAAAGAGGGTTCAAGAACAAATCAATCTCCCTCAAAGAACAAAGTGAAGACCACGAATCAAAGATCCGCGGCCGCCAAAGAGAAATCTATAACTTAGAGTATTTGGAATGAAAACTTCTTCTTTATAAAACCCTAAACGACGAGTATATATAGGTCTTCAAGTGCCCTAGGTCGTGGATTAGGTCTTGGCTTGCATAAGACGGCTGCGGGTTTAAGTTGGGCTTCAAATGGGCTCGGGAATCCGCGAGTGGCCTGGCCGCGCGAGCGACTGGCCGTGGCGCGGCCACTGGTCGTCTGGTTAGGCCGTGGCGCGGCCAGCTCGTCCTTCCGGGTGCTTGACGGACCTTCTTGCTTCCTTCATAACTTGAGATCCAACCGTGTGATTGCTCTCAAACCACTTCGGGGTGAAAGACAGCTGATAAGGCTACCTTGTCTCCAAATGTGAGCTTGATCTCGTGGTGGGAAGGCCTTCATTTGGTGTTGAACTTCTGTCCTCGGGCACTGTTTCCGGAATTGTCCATTTTGCTCCAAAATATGCGTCTTTTGCTAAGATTACCTGAAAAGAGTCTTGAACAACCAAATACTCGAAATCTAGTGTTTATGCATCAAAACCTTAGTGAAATGCTTATTAAAGCACTCACTTATGATAGTAAAAACGGGTAAAATATGCATGTTATCAACTCCCCCAGACTTAAACCTTTGTTTGTCCTCAAACAAAACAGAAATCTAAGTAAGGAAAAGAGGTTTGAAAACGTGGAAACTCACCAATACTTGGGAACTCATCAAGTCTAGCAATCGACCTGTTGAGCCACATAACTCGGAATTCAGCTTCAAGGCGTTTGGGTCTAGTTACCTTGAGCTTTTCACCCTTCCCGGATACGCTTCATGGTCCCTTTGAGTATTTCGAGCTCCCTCTTGTTGACTCCTTTATTCATTTAGGCGTGCGGTCTCTATCGAGGGAGTATTGGTCGACGAGACATTATACTTTCTCTTCCAAACATCTAGACATAGACATTTCAGACACAACTCTCCTATTTTCTCTTCCCTTAGTCGATTTCTCCCTACTTTTCTAGGGTATCATTTTATTTTTTCTATCGACTTTCTTATTCCATTTTTTTTTTTTTTTCTTCTTAGCTTGAGAATGATCACTTCTTTGAAGTTTACATGATTGCTGCGAACCGTCATTGTCCTTTAAGGAACTCTGGTTGCCATTCCCAAACTAAAACCTTTCTTTCTATATTTTTTTTTTCTTTTCTATAACAAGGGAAGATCAAGGAGAGGTTGCATTGCATCTACTTAGTCATGCTAGAGTCTAAAAGAGGAGCAAAGTTCGAAGTACCTCAAGCCCCTTGACGAGAAGATTTGATTCATTAGGTGCGGAGTCAACGCAAGATCCTTCGAGTACTCTAGAGATTAGAACTTTCTCCGCTGGAATGATCCACTCGCCGTGTTCAACTTAGTAAACCTTGCTTCTAAATCCGTGAGAATGGTCATTAAGGTTCCTTGTTCAAAGTGACTTGTACCTAGCAAAGTTCATAGTTTCCGACTAAAAGAAAAAAAAGTTTTGACTCTATAAAACGACTCGATAAATGATGTAAGTATGCATAAGACTCATCAAATAAAAGCATAATTAGTAATATAAGAAACCCCCCCAGACTTAAATCAAACTGTCCCCAGTTTGTTTAAATCGAGTTGAGGTGAAAAAGATAGGTAAATTCAAGTACAAGCTTGTGAAGACTTACTTGAAAGTGGCGTTGGGTTTGGTATGGGTGGATGGGCGTGTGGTATGATTGAGCTAAGGACTTGATCATTATCCTTATGTCCCTGCTTAGAATCGATTTGATTGAACAAAAGAAATCGAAAACTTAGCTCGAAAGGAAATGTGTTGCGCGGTTGAGCTTCCTTGCTTCGGATGGTGGTGGTGGGCGTGTGTGGGTGATGGATGAGGATGGTGATAGGCGTTTGGTGGTGATGATTGGCTCGCCTTTGTTGAGAAGAACAGGTACTCCGGTTGTTGAGTACTTGTCTTGGTTCCTTGACCTTTGATAACACCGTGAATGAGAGATGGAAAATCTTCCGTCCTTGCGTCTTGAAGATTGCGTCACCTCAGAAACTTGACTTGAAGTTTTGGTCTATGCTGGCCTATCCAGTGATCTGTTCGGGATCCCGGAAGACAGGTGTTGCTAGTATGAACTTCAATGCCATATGAAATCCTTACTTGGCTTCGGTAAAGGTATTGGTCGCGGAAGAGAGAAGCTAGTCTTCGGGAACTTTCCTCTTCGCGGTTTGGTTGAAGGAAGTTGCATCTTCTTCCTTCTGGAGCTTGCACAGCGGTTTCCTTCCTCTAGAAACGTCGTGTTCTTCTTCGTTTTCATGGATACAGGTCCGTTGAACGTGTTGGACGAAGTAAGTAGAGAGATGGATCATTGACCTGACTTGACTTGGATGGAGTCATGTCTTGTCTCGCCATTTTTGATGCAACAGCAGTGTGACGCGGTTGTGGAAGTGATCTTTGCGGTCTTTAGGTCGTGTTCATGCCATTGAATCAAGGAGGATACTTAAAAGGCTTGAAACAGGTTGAAGGAGATCCGGTTTGGCGAGGTCGGGACGGAAGCGTCTCAGACAAAGGCTGGCCGCGCGATGGGTCATCGCTGCCGCGGCCAAGCGCCTTGCCTCCGCGCCATCGTGGCTCGTGGCGCGGCCAAGCTCCTTCTGGCCGGCCCACGGGCGGTTCGTCGCCCGGTGAGTGTTCTTCGGGTTTCCTTCTTCATTTTTTTTGGTCTTTTCTGGTTTTTCTGATTTTTTGTGCTTTTGGGATTTATGAAAATGCAGTAAACTAAGAAGAAACCAAAACTAAAAATTAGTATGGTTAAGGAGATGAGAAAGAGAATACCTAAAATGGGTTGTCTCCCATTGAGCCGCTCTTGTTTAGAGTCTTTTAGCTAGACTTTAGTAGTTTGAGAGCTTAGTTGGAGGTGGAGTTCGACCTTAGGCAAGGTCTTTTTGCCTTCTGTGCGGCCTCTTCTGCTAAAGGCTCCTCGAGTCTCTCCATGATGGCATCCTCATCCTTCTCAAGAAGGTGTTTCTCCATGGTGTAAGGTACCGCCGGATATAACTTCTTCCCGTCGACGTTGGCAAATGAGACTCGCCTGTTTGGCCAATCCATGATGGCTCCTACAGTGGCTAAGAACGGCCATCCCAAGATGAGAGGTGCAACTCCTTCTTGGCGTGTCTTGACTATGTAGAAGTCTACCGGAATTCTACAATTGCCAATGATGATCGGGAGGTCATAAATGACTCCTTTCGGGGCAGCGAAGGATTGATCCGCCAATCCAATCCTGATGTCAGTGGGGAAAACGAATTTCACCCCGAGTTTCCTTGCCACGCCGGCTGGCATAATGTTTATGCATGACCCTGAATCGCATATGGCGTTTTTGAAAATGTCACCTCAGATGCTGCAAGTTATGAGGTATTGCTCGTTGCCCTGGATCTTGCGGAGGTTTCTAATAGGCTTTTTCAGTTCTGGCGCGGTCGAAAAGGCCTTGAATGTCCGATACTGTCTCCCTACTTTCGCAGAAGAAGTGTCCGATAAGATGCTCTCTCCATGCTTCCACGAAATCCGTCTCAGGCGGGAGTTCTCGCACCACTTCGTTGAACTCCTCGAGTGCCAGTGGCTCCACTCGGTTTTGGTGCCAATCATCCTTCTTCGTAGGGGGCATCCTGATGGCATCCTTGTTGGCTGAGTGCCTTGCCTGATTAAATTAGACTTCAATATCTCCCTTATCCTCCAAGCTATCTTGAAAGAAGTCGGCCAAACCCTGGTTTTTCCAGGCGTCTTCGAACGTCATTCCTATGGAGAGTTCCTTAACTTTGGCATTGAACTTCATAAACCTCTCCCTTTGAACGTGCACGGTGACCGGCCTTGCGTTGCTGGCCTTGTTCGAGCAGACGGAGGTTTCTTCCCCGAGAGATCCTTGCGACGAGCACCTCGATGACTCGGGCGAGTATCCCTCTCCGAACTCGTAGTTTGAATCACTCGAGCAGCTGGCAGTGAAGCTCGTTTCAGAGCTTGAGAATCTCGTTTCGGTTATGGGTTCCACTGCATTGCATGGTGCGAACGTGGCTGGGTCAGGTCGGGGATCTGGTGCTTTCGGCGTGTTTTTCCGGGCTGCTCGGTAGATTGAGACTTCAGAGACCTCTTAGTCGCTTCCTCTAGAGGATAGGTAGCCCTCTTGGTTCCGCCAATGCTCATACCTGAGACTATCTTTCCAAGTCTCCGCTGTTCCTTGCTTAGCCTCTCTATTGTCGCCGTCTTTTCCTTCAGGCAATTGAAGACGCTTTCGAGCTTATCGTTAGTTTCCTCCGCTTTGTCCTCAGATTGTCTTTGGTCCTCTATGAGTTGAAGGATGTCGGCTTCGGCTCGATCTCTATTGATGTAGATAGAGTCGTTGGTGTCTTAAAGCTTTTCATTCAAGGTGCGGATGTCTCTCACGCTCTGCTCGAGGATAGGTCTGCGATACTCGAGCGCATCGGAGATCTTCTTCAGCTGGGCCGTGTTGCTGGCCGTTTGCTCCTTATGCAGCCTTATCTCCTCGAATAGAGCTTCGATCTTAGCGAGAAGTTCGGCTTGAACCTTGTCTATAAGCCCATAGACAGCTTCAGTGTAATCCGCCTGGTATACCAGCATATCATTGATCGAGACTATGAGCTTATCGATCTGATGAGCGTGCTCGACCTCCGCGTCGAGGCGATTGACATTTGGATTTTTTTTTGGCTAGTAAGCCACGGGTCGCGCAGGTCGCGATCCTTGGGAGGGGGTCCAGGCTCGTGTTGTTCTTGATTTGTGGGGACCTCCACGGTTTTAGGGTTTCTGAAACTCATAGAAATAAACCTAGAAGTTAGAGAAAAGGATGTCTTTGAGTTGTGATCCTGACCTTTGTTTTGGACAGCGAAACGCAGCCTCCCCGGCAACGGCGCTAAAAGTTTGATGGGGTCTAAATAGTCGTCCGAGTTTGGAGGATTTCTTTGGGGACTCGTCATGCTTTGAATTTGTAGGACCCTAAGCTGCAAGTGCACAGCGTGCGTTGTAGTACTTAGGGTATCGATCCACAGGGAGGAGGTCAACTGCAAAACAGAAGAATCAGGGCAACCAAAGACGCAGAGAATTGGGGTTTGGGGGTAAGTGTCACGGTTTTTGCAGAAAATAAAGAAAGCAGTATCACGTCTTATATAGAGGAGGTTGTCAATCTCTTCTATGACCAACGGGAAAAGGAAATCAAACTTAAGAACTTGTAAAAAGGAAATCAAGCAAGCAGTGCAGGAAAAGTAAATATTGAAGTGCGTAAATCTCGATGTAAAAGCAGATGGGGCGAACACGTTGGGAATCTTCTCGGGAAATCTATGGGGTTCTAACTAGAAATCAAACACACAAAAGTTAAGCAAGCGAGACTAGGCGATTTTCCCCAAACTGATTCACTGGTTTTAACAACCTAACTTTATCAAACTAGGTCGATCTGCGAACTTCCATTCCACAGGTATACTTTCATATCCTGCGTCCTAGACGAACACGCAATAGGATCGGGACAATAAACATTCAGACATCTTTTAAAGGATGCTCTCTACCCTATTTTGGTCTAGATCTGAGATTCAGGACATTCGTCGTTCTCAAGACCCTGCGATCAGAATATAGTTCATGACGCCAGACTCATGCAATAAGAACGAATAAGGTGAGACAGAAAATCCTAATCTTCGGCCTAAACAATCGGTTCAACAACAGTTAATGAAATTCCCCATAGATCCCCTTAAAGAACACCCAACGAAAGTAAACTACTCAGACATAAAAGAAGAAGTAGAAAACGTGATTGATGAATGCATAACTTGTATAAATCGATTGAAATAAAAGAGGGTTCAAGAACAAATCAATCTCCCTCAAAGAACAAAGTGGAAACCACGAATCAAAGATTCGCGGCCGCCAAAAGAAAGTTGTAACAAGAGAATTTCGTGATGCTAAGTGGTGATGCCCTAAAAAACCCTAAAGGTCGAGTATATATAGGTCTTCAAGTGCCCTAGGTCGTGGATTAGGTCTTGGCTTGCATAAGACGGCTGCGGGTTTAAGTTGGGCTTCAAATGGGCTCGGGAATCCGTGAGTGGCCTGGCCGCGCGAGCGACTGGCCGTGGCGCGGCCACTGGTCGTCTGGTTCGGCCGTGGCGCGGCCAGCTCGTCCTTCCGGGTGCTTGACGGACCTTCTTGCTTCCTTCATAACTTGAGATCCAACCGTGGGATTGCTCTCAAACCACTTCGAGGTGAAAGACAGCTGATAAGGCTACCTTGTCTCCAAATGTGAGCTTGATCTCGTGGTGGGAAGGCCTTCATTTGGTGTTGAACTTCTGTCCTCGGGCACTGTTTCCGGAATTGTCCATTTTGCTCCAAAATATGCGTCTTTTGCTAAGATTACCTGAAAAGAGTCTTGAACAACCAAATACTCGAAATCTAGTGTTTTTTCATCAGAACCTTTGTGAAATGCTTATTAAAGCACTCACTTATGATAGTAAAAACGGGTAAAATATGCATGTTATCAAGTAGTATGCTTGCAATGGTCCGGAACAACAAATATCAGGGTGATGTCGTGGAAGACCCCCTGGACCACCTTGATGATTTTGAGAAGATTTGTTCTTTGACAAAACAAGAAGGAATTTCGGACGACGGATTCAAGTTAAAACTTTTCCCATTCTCACTTGGAGGAAGAGCTCACCAATGGGGAAAAACACTCAAACCGGGATCTATAACAACTTGGGATGAATGCAAACGAGCCTTCCTCAAGAAATTCTTCTCACCGTCAAAGACAGCAAAACTATGACTTGAAATCTCCAATTTCACCCAACTCGAAGATGAGAGATTCAGTGAAGCTTGGGACCGTTTGAAAGGGTATACACTCAAATGCCCTGATCACGGCTACTCAAGCTCTTCCCTACTCAGTATCCTATATAGAGGTGTGTCAAAGAAATACAGATATCAGCTGGATACTGCAAGAAACAGAATATTCCTTGGCCAAGACGTGGATGCCGGGATGAAGCTAGTCGAGAATATGGCCACAAGTGATAGTAATTACGAGGATGACATTGACAACGAAACAACAGAGCTGAACAAGCAGAGGGAAAGCGAGGTAATGCAATTACAAGCCCGATTGGATGCTTTGCTAAAAGGACATCACGTCCCAGCTGCTAAGACACCAAGTATGGGGGTCATCCCGACGGAAACTGGCCGATATGGGGAAGCGACAACCACCAACGAACAAAGACAATATGGGGACTCTACAAATTCGGTTACACATCCTCAGCCAGCCCCGCCGTACAGTGCAAATCCTTATACTCAGCAAGCATTCACTCCTCCTCCTCAATACTACCATCAACAACAGCCCTATCCTCCACCACCATATGCTCAACCTCCATATGGACATTATGGTTACTATTCACCACAACCACGGGATTCAGACATTAAGAACTTGCTAATTCAACTAATCCAAAGCTACTGCAGTAGCAACCAGAAAATCAAATCTATCAACACAAGGCTCCACAAACAGGAAACAGACATCCGGCTAATCCAACGACCGATGCACTATGAAGCTACTCCACAACCAGCCTATGTCCAAGTCGTAACTCTACGAAGTGGAAAAGTCTTACCATCACGGGTTCAAGAACAACCGCTTAGCGAGGACGCTGCAAACCAAGTGCGGGGAGGGGGGATAGCTTTGCAAAATCAGAGATTGACAACGAGGTAGAAGAAGTCCTAGAGAGCGTAGAAGACCAGCTATTCGCCAAACTCAAGGAGCATAATATCAGGATTAAGCCGAAACCTGTTGTCCGTTGTGAGAAACCCAAAGAGCCACGATTTGTTCCTCCTGCATACAAGCCTCCTTACCCTTTCCCGCGAAGATTCAAGAAAGAACTTGAGGCGACCCGACCCAGTAATCCTAACCAGGCCGGCCGTCCTTAAACAATTTCGACCAACTTACATACTTATGCGGAATTTTCAAACTTTTCTCATTAACTCAACACAATTCGATTCTCAAGAACATTCATTCTCATTGCATAAATAATCCACATTCTAATACATGAAACCGAGGTTCAATATCATAAACTAACTTAGCCAAATTCGATTAAGTTATCAATAACACCAAAGCCAAAATCCGAAACAAGTCTAAATAAAATAAACCCCCAAAGCCCAATCCTAAATCCACTCCTTTCTTCACTGCCTTCGAGTCTGCCTTCAGAACTAACGGTCATGGACAACATCTTTACCTGCACACTCAACACATAAGAGAGGCATAAGCATTACCATAAATGCTTAGTGAATACGGTCATCCCGTAACACCTTAGCCAGCAAATAATCACGCTTTCATGCTAACAATTCTAACATGATATCAACACACTTAGCAAGCAAGCAATCAATCAACCAATACGCATGACCATCTAGCCTAACTCTGACCCTCTAGTCTTATGGACTCGGTTTCCTCCTTAGCGTGAATCACACATCACCTAACCCAGAGAAAACGATCCTGCCTCGGCCACAAGCTAGCTAAACAATCACATAATCTCACGGTCACCAAACCGCAACACAATCACATAAACATTGACCTTGCTAAGCATAAAACCCTACTTACACAAGCGATCAATACATATCAAAATCCCTAGCAATCTTTCAATCCATAGATGCTAGCCACAGTCACGCACTCACCTTAGACAATCAAACGAACGGTTTTAGTCGAAGGAAACTCGGTGATAACTCGAACAAAAACAAAGATAGTCGGACACCAACGTGCTCCCTCGGCTATCGCTACGACTCGTACCGCGAGATCCAATCCCCTATCGGCTATCTCACGATCCGAACACTTTTCCTCGAACCAAACTCTGAATCCCCTCGGAAACAGACCAAAACACACGGATTAGTCGAACAACTCTCGACAAAATCCTAACACAAACAAAGATATCCGAGCACTTACCGAAGCTATCGGCCGGAATCAAGTGCTCTCGACTATCTCTCGATCCAATCCGAAAACCTTCGGATAACTTCGATCCTTCCTCGGTAAAACGCCTATCCTCAATCGAATCTCTCGATCAGAATTCGCAGAACTCTCACGGAAAACTTGATCTCTCGATGATCTCACAATCTCTCGGGAAAAACTCTTTTTCTCTCGAGTAATGCGCGGCTGCCCGAGAAAAATCGCATAAAACTCCTTATATACGCGAAACCCTAGGGATAAACCGCCTATCCTAGCGTGTTTTCCCTTTTCTCTCGGCTAGAATCGGTTTGTTTTAAGTTTCTCTCGGCTAACCGATCAAACTTTCCTTTTCTCTCGGCAGTTTCCCAAACCGCTCGGCCAAACTCGAGAAATCCTATTCCGACTAGGAAAACTCCAATTTTTCTTCGGCCAAACTCAAGGCCCACGGCCCATTCTCAACACTTAGCCGTTTTTCCACAATTTCCCTTGGTCACGACCCTTAACCTCACGTACGCGCTAACACGTACCACGGTATGGTACCACCCTCGTACCACGTACGTACTACGTACGTACCGCGGACATACCACGATCGTACCTCGGTCCTGTTCTTACGTACCAAAATGACGAACCTCCATCGTACCAAACTTATATACAACGACCCAAATCATAATTTCTGGTTACGGATGCTACAGAACTCCTCGAGAAATACAAGGTACAATTTGAAGAACACTTGAGGAAAGTGGAACTCACCATGCCTCTCATGGATGCTTTGGCCTTGGTACCACCATACTAAAAATTTATAAAAGATGCAATCCTTGCAAGAACAAAAGAACTCCAAGGGATGGTGGTAATGACACATGAATGCAGTGCCATTATTCAGAAGAAGGTAGTGCCAAACAAGTTGGATGATCCTGGTAGCTTTACTCTTCCATGTTTGATTGGTCCCCTCACATTCAACAACTGCCTTTGTGATCTTGGAGCGAGTGTAAGCCTTATGGCACTGTCAATAGCTAAGAGGCTCGACTTTACAACCTACAAGCCGAGCAAAATATCTCTGATACTAGCAGACCGATCTGTGAGGCTACCCAAGGGACTACTCGAAGACGTTCCCATCCGGATTGGTGATATCGAGGTACCAACCGATTTTGTGATGCTCGAAATGGATGAAGAACCACGAGATCTTCTTATCCTTGGCAGACCTTTCTTGGCCACGGCACGGGCAGTGATCGATGTAAAGAAAGGAAAGATCGAACTGCATCCCGGAAAGGATATCATCCTCAAGTTTGATATTAGGGAAGTAATGAAGAAGCCTACCATAGGAGGAAAAGTCTTCTGGGTGGACACAATGAATAAGCTAAACGATGAGCTTTTCGAAGAACTTTCCTTAAAAGACCCGCTACTAGTTGCTTTGACAAAGGAGAAAAGGCAGCATGGACATATAAAGCAAGAAAGTGAGGTATATGTCATGCATCTGGATGCAAGAAGAGCCGTTGAAGATGATGAATTTCCCGAAGACCTCGAGCACGGAAGGCATAAGATCGTTTGGGGGACAAAGAAAAGAGCATATCGGGATCAAGCCGATAAGGATGCACCGAGCTCGGGCGAGCAGTGCATACGCGAGGATTGGAGCGAACTCGATGCTCCAAAACTCGAGCTCAAGCCACTACCAGATGGGCTAAGGTACGCTTTCTTGGGACTCAACTCCACGTACCCATTTATTGTGAATGAAGATCTAAGTGATGATGAGCTAAATTCACTCTTTAAGGAGTTGAGAAAGTCTATAAAGGATTTTGGGTACTCGCTAAGTGACATCAAGGGTCTTTCGCCAACACTTTGCACTCATAGGATTTACTTAGAGGATGAAAACACGTCTTCCATTGAACACCAAAGACGTCTAAATCCAAACCTAAAGGAAGTGGTCAAGAAAGAAATCTTATAACTTTTGGAGGCCGGCGTGATATACCCCATAAGTGATAGTACTTGGGTATCTCATGTCCATGTGGTACCTAAGAATGGGGGTATCACTGTCGTAAAGAATGAAAAAGAAGAGTTAATCCCTACTAGGACCATAACCGGTCATACGATGTGCATCGATTATAGAAAATTTATTTCAGGCAGTAGAAAAGACCACTGCCCCCTGCCTTTCATAGACCAAATGCTGGAGAGGCTAGCTAACCATCCATATTACTGTTTTCTGGATGGCTATAGCGGCTTCTTCCAGATACCGATTCACCTAAACGACCAAGAGAAAACCACATTACATGCCCGTATGGTACCTTTGCATATCGAAGGATGCCATTTGGGCTATGTAATGCATCGGAAACTTTCCAAAGATGTATGATGTCTATTTTCTTCAACCTTATAGAGGAAATGGTAGAGGTGTTCATGGACGATTTTTCTGTGTATGGTTGCTCTTTTGGTGTTTGTTTGTCGAATTTATGCAGGGTTCTCAAGCGATGTGAAGAGACAAACTTAATACTGAATTGGGAGAAATGCCATTTCATGGGCAGAGAAGGGATAGTGCTTGGTCACAAGATATCGGAGAGACGTATCGAGGTCGATGATATGTCTATATTTTGCATCATTTTAGCATCCATTTAGTATAAGTTTCTCATCATCTAAGTGTATATTTAAGCATCATTGTGTTGCATTTTGATCATTTATAGTCTAAGGTGTCTTTGCATAGTCTTTGCATATTTGTTGCATTAGGAGCGTTCCTCAGGTACATTTGGAGCTAAAGAAACCATTTGGAGCTTTGGGGATAAGTTCGGATCAAAGAAGAGTCGAAACAAAGGTTGACAGAAGTTGTCTGGCATCACATCGGATTGGAGCGCCTCAGACTGCAAACCGAGACGGCCTCGGCAGAGAGCTCATCGGTTTGGCCCCATCGGTTTGGACGCGCGGAGCAGCTCGGGACGAAGCCACCAGAACCTTCATCGGTTTGGCCACCTCGGATTGCCAAACCGAGACGACCTCGGCTGAGAGTTCATCGGTTTGGACACCTCAGACTGCAAACCGAGACGGACGCGCCAGAGTTCCCATCGGTCAAGACGCCTCGGACGGGCAGGCCGGGACGCGTCCCTCATCCTGCATCGGATTGGAGCTGATCGGTTTGGCAAACCGATGCGGTCTCTTTTCCCAGCCAAAACCGGGTCAATACCCGGTTTGTTCCGGGTTGATCCGGTCCGATCACTATTCCCTATAAATACTTTTTAGACCTAATTTTATGCCTTAATTTTTATTCTCTTGTTCTTAGCCTAAACTTTTAGCCACTTTGGGCAAATACTTTGTTTAAGCTTGAATCTTTGAGTTGAATGCAATATCTTTCTTAGATTTATTGTTTTATCTTTCTCTAATCATGTTTAACCTTTCTCTAATCTTTCATTTGATGAGTTTAAGCATGGTTAGTGAGTAGTTCCTTAGAAACTTGGGGATGGGTTAGATTTAGGGTTTTCTAATGGATTAATCTTGCAATCTAGGATAGATTCTTTCATTCTCTCTTCTTATTAAGTGATTCCTAATGCCAAATAGCTAATATTTGCTATTTTGGATCATAAGCATTTCATACACCCACCAAGTGTTTGATGAAATGCTTGAACCAGCTTAATAAGAGATTTACATTTCTAGCCTAAGACATTAGTTGTTTAGAGTGTTTTTCATGCCTTATAGACTTGAATTTAATGCTTTTTAATTATCTTAATGCTAAAACATCATTAGTTCATTAGGGTGATTAAGAAAGGGATTACGGCCACACATCATGGTTTAATCTTGTTTAAGTGTTCTTGCCATAGAGTTAGCTTGATTGGTTGCCTAAATGATTGCAAGGTTGTCCATTTAGTTTCCCAAATCAATGATTCCATCCCTAGGTTTCGTTTTAGTTAAATTGTTAAACTTGCTTAGTAGTTAATCACTTGTTTTGTGCTTGATTAGTAGTAATTAAGGTTTAATTTGATATTATTGCTCTAGTAGTGTCTTTTCTAGTTTATAGTTTGCTTTCAATTGTTGCTTGTGACTTGCTTTTATCATTTTAGCTTAGTTTAAATATAACTTTGTATTCTTATTGCATCATCTCCCAAGATGGATTGATACCTCAATATATTGCAATGATATGAGCAATTGAGGAATTGCTTGCAAGACATAAAAAGTCTTGTATCAGTCGATAAGGCCAAGATAGAGGTCAAGATGCATTTAAAGCCACCTACCACAGTGAAGGAAATTCGTAGATTCCTTGGGCATGCAGGCTTCTATAGGAGATTCATCCGTGATTTCTCCAAGATTGCTAGACCACTCACTAGGCTCTTATGAAAGGAAGCCGAGTTTATCTTCGACGAGGATTGCCTTCAAGTGTTCACCATGATCAAGGAGGCTCTCGTGAGTGCTCCCATAGTCCAAGCTCCTGATTGGGATCTACCATTCGAGATTATGTGTGATGCAAGCGACTATGCCGTGGGGGCTATTCTCGGACAAAGAAAGGATAAGAAGTTACACGTGATCTACTATGGAAGCCGGACACTAGATGATACCCAAGTGAAGTACGCCACGACCGAGAAAGAGCTATTGGCAGTCGTGTTTGCCTTTGAGAAATTCAGAAGCTACTTAGTGGGATCGAAAGTGATTGTCTACACGGATCATGCTGCACTAAGGTACATCTATGCGAAAAAGGACACCAAACCGAGGTTGCTAAGATGGATTTTCCTGCTCCAAGAGTTTGACATGGAGATCCCGGATAAGAAGGGAATAGAGAACGGTGTAGCTGATCACTTATCCCGGATGAAGATAGAAGATTTGATTCCCATCAATGACGCCCTACCAGAAGAACAGCTCATGATAGTGGATGTCCTCGGAGGAATGTACCAAGTGAATAAGAATTTGGAAACCGTAGCCAGCATGGAAGAGAACACCATTCCTTGGTACGCAGACTACGTCAACTACTTGGTGAGTGGGGACATCCCAAATGATCTCGATGCTTACCAAAGAAAGAAATTCTTCAAGAACATTAACTACTTTTTATGTGACGAGCCATATCTCTTCAAAATAGGGTTGGATGGGGTCTACAGAAGATGTGTATCTAAGGGAGAAGCAAAAGGGATCCTATTCCATTGCCATGGTTCAGCCTATGGTGGTCACTTTGCCACGTTCAAAACCGCAACAAAAATCTTACACGCAGGATTCTGGTGGACAAGTTTATTCAAAGACACTCACAAGTATGTCTCCTCTTGCGAAGAGTGCCAAAGAAAAGGGAACATTAGCAAGCAGGACGAGATGCCACAGAACCCGATATTGGAGTCGATATCTTTGATGTTTGGGGAATAGACTTCATGGGACCATTTTCCTCCTCTTATGGCAACAAATACATACTAGTTGCTGTAGATTATGTCTCAAAATGGGTCGAAGGCGTTGCCAGCCCCACCAACGATGCAAAGGTGGTACTAAAGCTATTAAAGTCAACTATCTTTCAAAGGTATGGGATCCCAAGAGTAGTGATAAGCGACGGTGTAATGACCCAGTCGAGAGCTAAAAGCGTCCGCGCTGAGGACGGCCAAGAGAAAAGTTTGGTCAAGGGAAGGTCCGAAAATCAAACTTCAAGAATCGACTCGAGGCTACTTGGATCGACATGTTTGGCCAAGATAAGCACATTGGCCGTAGAGTTTATTAGAATAGTCGGAAGAATGAGAAGTTAGCCAAGGACCATCCTTTCGGCCAAGGTGGATAGGCGAGGTGGACAGCTAAACTGAAAAGGACGAGACGGGACAAGCAACCACGAGGTGTCCAGCAGTGTTTCATCATCAGTAATCATTGGATAAGCACGGATTGGGATAGGGACGAGGTGTCTATGCCTATTTCGTCTTTATACATGAGATGGAATGCTATTCCGTCTTTATACATCCAGAGACTGCTATTCCGTCTTTATACATCCGGAGACTGCTATTCCGTCATTATACATCTGGAAGACTGCTATTTCGTCTTTATACATCCGGAGACTGCTATTCCGTCTTTATACATCCGGAGACTGCTATTCCGTCTTTATACATCTGGAAGACTGCTATTTCGTCTTTATACATCCGGAGACTGCTATTCCGTCTTTATACATCCGGAGACTGCTATTCCGTCTTTATACATCTGGAAGACTGCTATTC
>JAHZTW010000001.1:74526768-74571751 GCA_020283515.1 Alliaria petiolata
GAAGCAAGGAACGCTAGGCCGCCAGTGTAGGTTTTGTTGCCTTTGTAAATAAACGTTTGATGGTTGTTGTATTATCTTTTGGGCGTTAGGCCAAAGTGAGAAAGTTTGTTGAATGCTTTGTGAAACCTTGATATATGAATAAATAAAGTTATTTTTATATTATCCGGTTTCATCTGATATTAGTCTTGTCCGGGCTAACACAACTCTCGGCTTGGGTACGAGTTGGCAAGCCTTAGGCCTTGGCCGAGAGGGTCAGATATCGCGGATGGACCGGCCGCGTCCTTAGATTTGTTCTGAGGTCATGGCTGGACCGTTAGTGATGTTCGACATTGTGGCATCTTCGCTCTGGTTTGGGTTGGATGGTTGGTCGTGCATGTTCTTGTTTGAGTGTTGCGCGGCCGGCCGATTCAAATCCGGCCTAGATCTCGTCGGGGGTGTTACAAATGGTGGTATCAGAGCATGGTTCATGATCATGCTACATTGGGACTTGGTTTTCAAACGTTTTATCGAGTCAAAATGAGTCGCAAAGGCAACTAGGAAAACTGGTACGTTCTTTGCATTTTAGGTAGATGGGTTAGGACTTACCTTTGGCGGGTTGATGCAGATGTCTACGCGATGTGTTTCAGTAAGGAGACAAGTGCAGAGATCACCGTTACCCCGTAGAGCAGTGAACTGTTATCATTCTCCTACCCTGTCTAGCTCAGCGACGCTTTCTGATTGGGGGTCATCAGAGGATATTGAAACCGAAGTGGATAGTGAAAGTGTAACACTGTCAGTGGAAGGAAGTGAACAACAATTCTCTAGCCGTGGTCATCCTGAGTCAAGACATACGAGATCACCGCAGTATGGTGATAGTAGGATTTTTCCTCTTTCAATTAATCTCTACTACTCATGTCATTGTAGTATTTGAGATGTCAATCCAAATGGGGTTAAGATTAACAACACTAGGAATACATGAAACTATTTAATCTAAGCCAAACTCAATATTGAAGGAGACAAGGGACTAATAAAATCAAACTACAAGCTAAAAGGGATACTACAAGACTAATTATATGAGCTAAGGCCTTAATTTTAACTAATTAAGCACTAATCAAGAGATTAACTACTAATCAAGATTATCAAATTAACTAAAACGAAACCTAGGGATGGAATCATTGATTTGAGAAACTAATTGGACAACCTTGCAATCATTTAAGCAACTAATGAAGCTAACTCTATGCCTAGAACACTTAAACAAGATTAAACCATGATGTATGGCACTAATCCCTTTCTTAATCACCATAATGAACTAATGATATTTTAGCATTAGGATAATCAACAAGCATTAAATTCAAGTCTAAATGGCATGATAAACACTCTAGACAACTAATGTCTTAGGCTAGAAATGTAAATCTCTTATTAAGTTGGTTCAAGCATTTCATCAAACACTTGGTGGGTGTATGAAATGCTTATGATCAAAAATAGCAAAGATTAGCAATTTGGCATTAGGAATCACTTAATAAGAAGAGGGAATGAAAGAATCTATCCTAGATTGCAAGATTAATCCATTAGAAATCCCTAAATCTAACCCATCCCCAAGTTTCAAAGGAACTACTCACTAACCATACTTAAACCCATCAAATCAAAGATTAAGGATGAGCAAAACATGATTAGAGAAAGGATAATAAGAAATTCAAGAGAGATATTGCATTAAACATAAAAGATTCAAACAAAATACAAGACTTTTCTCAAAGTGGCTTAAAAGTTCTTGACAAGACAATAGAGAAAAAAACTTGGGATAAAAATTATGTCTAAAGAGTATTTATAGGAGGGACCCATAAAAATGACAAAAGGGATTCGTCTGGGTTTGGATTGACGAACTTCGTCGATCCAAGTCGTCGATCCAAACCCCTGGAATTTTGGTTCGGCGTCCTTCATCGATCCGTGTCGTCGATCCGTCGTCCCGGAAGTTTGGTTCGACGAGCTCGTCGATCCAACTCGTCGATCCAAATTAAAATCGATGTAACTTTCTAACCAGATGTCCGAATGACTTGATTCCAAAGGCACTAAAAAGCTCACTGGATCCTCTACAACACTTAAGAAGGCATCAGAGTCTGAATCGAAGTGTAAGGCCTTCGACCGGACACATAAATTTTGCGCATCTAAATGCTTGATATGCTTCTTCAAGGCTTTTGCTTCTAATTTGGCTGCTTCTCTTCCTCCTCTTGATGATTTCTTGCCCTTCCTTTGCTATGCCATCCTTCTCCAACTCCATTCATGTCTCCATAGCATCCTTATCACCTGATCAAGACTCCAAATGCACCAAAATATGCAAAGACTATGCAAAAACACTCTAGGACTCTAAATGATAAAATGCAACACTATGATGCTATATTAGACTCTTAAATGATGAGAAACTTATACTAAATGGATGCTAAAATGATGCAAAATATAGACATATCATATGGATACTTCGAGCGACAAGATGTGCACTCGACTCAACATGTGTCGAGAGGAGACCATCAAAGGTCGAATCAAACCCAAGAACGACCAAGACAATCCGAGAATCGAGGGAGGAATTCAATGAGAACTATGATGCATGATATGCATGACCATTTGATGCGGCAGCAACCAGCGATGGTTGATGTTTCATTCCGAAGCTTAGCACCTTCTGATTTCCTTCAAACCGTGAGACTGATGAAGGATCTTGGAACAACCCATTTTGGAGGAGGGACAAATCCATTTGATGCTGACAACTGGTTGCAAAATATGGAAAAGAACTTTGTGGCCACACGATGTTCCGAGGAGAATAAGAAGGATATTGCAATATACTATCTGGAGAAAGATGCAGTGGGATGGTGGTCGAGTATCGAACACCACTACAACTACATGGAACCAACATGGCGGGATTTTCGTACGGAGTTTACAAGGGAGTACTTCCCACCCGAAGCTAGGGACAGATTAGAAGCTCAGTTCATGAGGTTGGAACAAGGAGAAAGACACGTCCGAGAATATGAAGCAGAATTCACAAGGCTTCGAAGGTACGTTCACTTTGGCTATGAAGACGAAGAAGCAGTAATAAGAAGGTTCATGCAAGGGTTAAAGCCCGAACTTCAAAGCCGACTTCAAGCAGCGGAGTACAAATATTTTCTTGGGTTAGTCGAAAGAGCCGTGAATGTAGAAGACGCTTATACTGCAGAAGAAGAAGTTAGGTCCCGTCGTTATAAAAGAAAGTATGATGGAATTACGCAAGGAGAGTCAAGTAAGCAAGGGAAGAAGAAAGGAAACAAAGATAGTCATGCAAGAAGCCCCTCAGATTCAACGATAGTTTGTTACAGATGTGGAGAACCTGGACATATTGTACGATATTGTCCAAATCAGCAACAGAACCGAACCGCTCCAACATTTGTCACTTGTTTCAACTGTGGAGAGAAAGGACATTACCGGAGTACATGTCCAAAGATGGATCAAAAATTAAGGCTCAACGAGATTATGGCGCTTGAACAACCTTACCGTCCGGCAATTGAAGCTCCACCACCCAAGCAGAAAGAGAATGTTGGACGTGCGTATTCCTTAGGTATAGATAAACCCGGACCTTCAAGACCTTTTTAAGGTCCCTGAACAGGTAAGTATGGGTTTTAACTTTCTTGAATGATGGATTGTGTGATTGCTTGCATGGTTTTGTGTCCAGTGTGAATTTGGTTATGAAATCCCTAGACCCTTTGTTAGAAACCGTAAGAACTTACCTTTAGAGTTTAGGAAACCCTTCGACCTACCCTTAGGAATTCGGGACGAATTCTTTTAAGGGGGGAAGAATGTAATGACCCGGTCGAGAGCTAAGAGCGTCCGCGCTGAGGACGGCCGAGAGAAAAGTTTGGTCAAGGGAAGGTCCGAAAATCAAACGTCAAGAATTGACTCGAGGCTACTTGGATCGACATGTTTGGCCAAGATAAGCACTTTGGTCGTAGAGTTTATTAGAATAGTCGGAAGAATGAGAAGTTAGCCAAGGACCATCCTTTCGGCCAAGGTGGATAGGCGAGGTGGCCGGCTAAACTGAAAAGGACGAGCCGGGACAAGCAAGCACGAGGTGTCCAGCAGTGTTTCATCATCAGTAATCATTGGATAAGCACGGATTGGGATAGGGACGAGGTGTCTATGCCTATTTCGTCTTTATACATGAGATGGAATGCTATTCCGTCTTTATACATCCAGAGACTGCTATTCCGTCTTTATACATCCGGAGACTGCTATTCCGTCATTATACATCTGGAAGACTGCTATTTCGTCTTTATACATCCGGAGACTGCTATTCCGTCTTTATACATCCGGAGACTGCTATTCCGTCTTTATACATCGAGAGGACTGTTATTCCGTGTTTATACATCCGGAAGACTGCTATTCCGTCTTTATACATCCGGAAGACTGCTATTCCATCTTTATACATCCGGTGGAACGTTATTCCGTCTTTATACATCCGGTGGAAAGCTATTTCGTCTTTAAACATCCGGTGGAAAGCTGTTTCGTCCTTATACATCAGTTAGAATGCTATTTCGTCCTTATAGATCAGTGGATAAACATGGCTTTGAAGCATGAGGTGTCTTCAACGTGGGTGGCCTTATGGATGAGAGGATAGACATGCCTCTGGAGTGTGACTAGTGTCACGCTGCTACTGGACCATGGTCACACGACCTTATCCATCCATCCTCTATAAATAGCCCCCTAGAGCTCCATTCCTTAGTCATTTCCTCAAGTTCAAAGTTAGAGAGAAACTCTTAGAGAGAGAAATAGAAAGAAATAGAGAGAGAAAGTGAGAGCATTCGGGTAGAGCTTTAGAGCAAACCGGAGGTATTGTGGCGAAGCGAAGATCCATTTGTGGTAGTGAAGTCTAGTCTAAAAGCCGTTCAGCCGAAAGCACTGTGAGTTGTGGTGATGTTTGATTGCTTTCTTGGGATTGCTAGATTGCGTGATGTTGGTACTATTTGTTTGTTTAATTGATGTTGCATGAGTTATTATAGTTTTGTTAAGTTATTCATTTGTGTGTGAGGCTCTATGACTACTTAGTCAATTTTTTTTTTATGGGGATTGGTGATGAGATGTGTGGCGGTTCGATCCTACCTCGTGCGGACTCGGAGGAACGGGGTTGCAGCCTATGGCCGAGCACTATCCGACGGGATAGCCGGGGAAGGCGTATAAATTCGGACCCTGGGTTGGTGATGTTCTGTCTCGCATGCCTTTGTGGCTGTGAGATGGGTGTTCATGGGTCAGGATCGAATGCGCAAGGCCTTGGTGATGGTGTGGTGATGAAAGAGTGGTGACGACGTGATTGTTTTTGCTAATGCTGACTTTGTGTGAATTGCGTGTTGTGTGTTATTTTGGGTTTTGGGGTGGGGCATTGTTGTTTCTGTTTAGGGGAGCCATGACTCACTGAGCGAGTAGCGCTCATCCCTCACTTTGTTTTGCAGGAAACCAATAGTCGGAAAACCAGTAGCGAGAAGCAAGGAACGCTAGGCCGCCAGTGTAGGTTTTGTTGCCTTTGTAAATAAACGTTTGATGGTTGTTGTATTATCTTTTGGGCGTTAGGCCAAAGTGAGAAAGTTTGTTGAATGCTTTGTGAAACCTTGATATATGAATAAATAAAGTTATTTTTATATTATCCGGTTTCATCTGATATTAGTCTTGTCCGGGCTAACACAACTCTCGGCTTGGGTACGGGTTGGCAAGCCTTAGGCCTTGGCCGAGAGGATCGGATCTCGCGGATGGACCGGCCGCGTCCTTGGATTTGTTCTGAGGTCATGGCTGGACCGTTAGTGATGTTCGGCATTGTGGCATCTTCGCTCTGGTTTGGGTTGGATGGTTGGCCGTGCATGTTCTTGTTTGATTGTTGCGCGGCCGGTCAATTCAAATACGGCCTAGATCGCGTCGAGGGTGTTACAGACGGTGGTAGTCATTTCATCAACAAGTTGTTCGAAAACCTCCTAAAGAAGCACGGGGTCAAACACAAAGTGGCTACGCCATACCATCAACAGACAAACGGGAAAGTCGAGATATCTAATCGCGAGATCAAGGCGATATTGGAAAAGACGGTCGGAGCAACAAAGAATGACTGGTCAGCAAAGTTGGACGACGCTCTGTGGGTATACCGAACTGCTTTCAAAACACCCATAGGAAGATCTCCTTACGGCCTCCTCTATGGTAAGGCGTGTCACTTACTCGTGGAACTCGAGTATAAAGCCCTATGGGCCATCAAACTCTTGAATTCTGACATAAAGACGGCTCAAGAGAAGAGGCTGATGAACCTTCACGAACTGGAAGAAACTCGGTTAGAAGCATTCGAGAGTTCTCGGATCTATAAGGAGAGAACGAAGGCTTTCCATGACAAGAAAATCAGGCACAAAGAGTTTGCGCCAGGGGATCAAGTGCTGCTGTACAATTCAAGACTGAGGCTATTCCCCGGAAAGCTGAAATCAAGATGGTCTGGTCCATTCACGATCAAGGAGGTCCTGCCATACGGAGCTGTAACACTTGTGGGCAAGGAAGGAGAAGATTACACAGTAAACGGGCATAGACTCAAGCCATACCTAGGAAGTGAGAAATACCAAGTTTGGGAAGCAACCGCGGTTAATCTCCTAGACCCAAACACAGCCTAAATGAATGCGTCTATGATTCAGTCTAGACGCATTCATTTAGGATTCATAAGCATTCGCATAAGGTGTTAACTATGATGAATCCTTGTAAATAGCCATTTTTATGTCATGAATTCGTCTTGTGAGATTCGGTTTAACTTGGTGCATTGTGACTTGAACCATTTCCCTAATGAACTTGAACCGTTAAAATGAAAATTTAATTATCTTGTTCATGCTTGTCGATTAACTCATGGATCTCACTTGGACTCTCTTTCCCTTTTTACCACTCTTCTGCTAGTCCAAGTACCAGACCACACACGAGACCCAAACCTTTGTTTTTAAACCTTAAACACTTTTGTGAGAGTATGTGAGGCCTTTGCACCATTTTCAAATCTTCTTAGGCAAAAAGTGTTGGGTTTAGGCCGACAAGGTTGGATTTCCATGTAGGCGTTGGCTCACATCTCGAGTCAACACTAGGTTAGGTGGTGTAGATACTGAAACGTCTTGATACCGATATTGGGAGCCGATATTACTGGTTGGACTAGGAAGAGGGGTTGGGTTCCGACTGCTGATATATTGACAATAAAAAAGGAAAAGAAGCAAAAGAAGGCCAAACAACAAAGTCCAAATTCAGCCAACAACACCAAAGGTGAATCACGAGGAACGCACACAAGGAGCTAGAAAGCCGAAACCGATCTCCAACAAAGAAGAAGTCCCCCGAAAATGACCAGGAAAGGTAATATCGAGGAGTAATAACGGGTATAAGGCGAAATGCCAAAGCAAAGGGTAGCTTAGGAAGGGAGGAATTAGACTAAGGTAGAAAACAAAATAGGTGTTCCGGTAGATAGAAGTCTATCCTTGTATGCATCCATTGGTTTTTACCCGTAGCATTTTGCATTAAGAAGGTTCCTTTCATGAGTGATCCCACTTAAACACTTAACCCGTTCACACTACGAGTTCATATTTAGCTCGTGACCTTACCCTGAACCAAGTGAGTTGATTGACAAGTATGAATGAGATCCACGCTTTGAAATTTTCTTAATGAATGTGAAAGGGAATTGGGAATTTGAATGTGCATCTATGTTGAGATTGATTTTTCTTAATGTTGTGATGAATGTGGCTAAGGCTTTTTGGATAGGTAGAATTCAACCTGCATCCTAGAAACCTGAACTTAGACATTGAGTTGATTTCCTTTAAATGGCGTTTTGGATTCAAACTTACATCTTTTCTTTTAAAACCTCACCCCTCCGGTTGGCTTTTGCTTGAGGACAAGCAAAAATGCAAGTTTGGGGGTGTTGATATCTCTGTAGATTGCATGTTTTTAACACATATTCCATGCTAGTTAGGACCCCATTCATGCACTTTCATCTTAGTTTTTATCACGTTTTTACTCATGTTAGGTTTAGATGAATTAGGTTAGGTTTTTGCATAGTCTTGCATGTTTGGAGTGTTTTCTCAGGTGCTTTGAGAATGAGGATGGTCCGAAGAACGAATCAAGAAGGGAGATCTCAAAAGGAGTACAAACAGATAATATCGAGCATGGATCACGACCCTTTGGCCAATATGGAAAAGCGCATGACGAATATCGACAAGTAGCAGCGACTTGATCCCGAAAGAAGCACCCCGGAGCGAAGATCGAGCAAGAGGATTCAATGAGGATGGATATCGGAGCAAGGCATCGAGAAGTCCCCGATCCAAGTAAAAAGGAGGACGAGCCATCACGACATGATCCCGAAGCACTTGCCCGAAATGAAGACTGCTCGAAGAATCATGAGGAAATTGCATATCGGCTTGCTCACCACGACTTGAGCCTGAAACGCTACAGTCCAAAAGAGTACAATTTCGGGAAAGTGGTCCCAACGTTTTAGGTTTTTCCTCTTTCATGTATAAATACTATTGTCCCCCACGCCTATCTCTCTATCACATTTTTCAGTTTTAGTTTTCTGTCTTCTTTGTAAACTGAGAACTTCTAGTATATTCCACCATTGAAACTTGTTTCAAAGGTTTGATTTTTATGTTATTTTGGAGTTTACAAGTATTGTTTCATAGCATTTTCTTGTAAAGTTCCTTTCTTTTCTTGTTTTTGACTATCTCACAAACCATGAGTGACTTTCCTATCCTCGTGGATCTTGAGGGCCCTCTAATGGTGTGTGAGTAGTTTATATCGGTTTAGAGGATGAGGTTAGGGTAAACGAGTTAAAGGTCCGATCTTTGATGCATGTCTATGCTTAAACCAACTTAACCCTTTCTTATTTGACGCTTTTAATGCTTAGTCATCTTCGCTATTTGATTTTTGCCATTTAGCTTCTTCAAACAAACGCCATGTTTGAATGTTTGCAAGGACCTATCTCATAAGAGATCCGCTCATCCTAGCCTAAGGGATTAGATGCCTAGGGAGCGTTTTGGCAATAGTAGAGTTGTTTAATCTTGCTGGCTAGTCTCATGGATCACTACGCGACAGCGAGGTTGGGTTATGAGTTGGCAAAGTGATTTATACCACGACGGTGGATTTATCTTGATCTTGAACTCTATGCTGAAGGATTAGCCTCATATGTAGTTAACATTTGCATCAAAGAAAGGTCTTTTTCTTGTTTACCTCCAGATCTCTTGTCCCTTGAACCGATCATCATTTCATCTTGCAAAGTCTGATTCTTTAGTTTCTGTTTCTTTCTTTCCTTAACTAGATCTAGTTTTATTCTTAGATTTCTATCATTGTGACAAATAGGGTGATAGTTTCCTTCCACTTAAACCGTTAAATATGTCTTAGCTTGTAAAAGAATCTCATAAATGCAGTAGCTTGAATCTTCACATCGGATTGATAAGACCCATAACCTATACTACATTCGGTTATAAGTAGTGGGTCATTGATTAAGTAAAAATACCCAAGAAACTGCTTGTCAAAGCCCCTCTTCATAGAAACACAGCTGCAACTTTTCATTCTTGTTGTTATTCATTGTTTTTGGATTTCTCTAAGGGAGATAGATTTATTCTTGAACCCTCGTTATTTCAATACTTTGATTTTGTTTTATGCAACTCTTTTCGTCAATGATTGTCTCTTGTGAAGCTATGTTTGAGTAGTTTCTTTGTTGGGTTTAAGGGTTTTTCAAAGGGGATCATGAATTCTGGACATTTGGCTTTATTTGGTTCTTCCGGAACCTTTTCTCCCAATTTCATTCTTTGTCGGGGATTTCTATCTTTTGATCCCATAGGCCTCTCGCGCTTCAGCTGAATCCTTGGTTCATTTGCTTTACTTACATCAATATGTTTTTCAGGAACATTTACCCTTGATGGAGCAATAGCTGCGGGGATATGGGACTTCGTCACCCTCCTTGTATCTGTGAATGCATCAGATATTTGGTTTGTCAAACTTTGCATATGTATAATTTTTTGAACTTCCACCTCGCGGTGATTAGTGGGAGGATCAAGATAAGCCAAAGAGTGTGTACACCAGGTGATATCATTTGGTGATTCTCTCAATCCTCTTCCTAACGCTGGGAATTCACTTTCACCAAAGTGGCAATCGGCTAACCGTGCCGTGAACATATCACCAGTTACCGGTTCAAGATACCTAATTATACTTGGTGACGAATCCCCGATATAAATTTCCAATCTCCTTTGCGTTCCCATTTTTGTTCTTTAGGGTGGCACTATAGGGACATAGACCGCACACCCAAACATATGAAGATGTGATACATCTAGCTTATGACCAAACTCTAACTGTATGGGGGAATATTCATTATATGCCCATGATGCAATATAGCATGACCCCACACAGTGATTGTGAGTTTTGTTCTCGAGACTAACGGTCTTGCAATTAGTTGCAACAATTTAATCAATGACTCAGCCATGCCATTTTGTGTATGTACGTGCGGAATCTGATGCCAACACTGAGGAAGTACATGAAGAGTATCTTAACCAACACTTTAACATTGGAAGAAGGCATGATGATGATCAACCATGAATGCAGCTCAATCATACAAAATCGCAATCCTCTAAAACGCGAAGATCCGGGTAGTTTCATGCTCTCTTGCTCGATAAAAAGGGAAACCTTCGAGCGATCTCTTTGCGACCTTGTGTCAAATATCAACATGGTGCCACTATCAGTAGCAAAGCGCCTAGGGCACCACATGTTTTTGCCTACAAAGATCTCTTTGATACTAGCCGATAGATCTATTCGATTACCCATCGGAGTGTTGATCGATATACCAATCGTCATCGGGGGTTGTATCATCCCAAGTGATTTCGTGATTTTGGAGTTTGATAAGGAGCCATGAGACCCTCTTATAAATGGTAGACCATTCCTCTACACAGCTGGAGCAATCATTGATGTTTCAAAAGGAAAAATTCTATTTGCATCTAGGCGATTCAGTGATGAATTTTGACATGAACAAGAGCTTGAATAAACTGATAAGAGGATTTTTCTTTGTTCTTAAACAATTACTCAACCCCCACTCATGTCATTGTAGTGTTTGTGGATCAATCCATATGGGTATGGTTATGAAAATAGGAATGCATAAAACTCCTTAATCTAAGCAAGCATAAAATTTTTGATGTTTAACTAAGAACCTAAGTTATCAAACCAATCAAACAAACCAAAAAAGTAACTATCACCTTAATTAAACACTAAATGCACTAATCAAGCAATTCAAAGGCTAATTAACTACTAAACAAGATTATCAAATGACTAAAACGAATCCAAGGATGGGGTTATCAATCTAAGGTGTTCCAAGAACCAATCTTTGATGTCAATCAATCACAATATATGTTAATCCCTATGCTTAGAACTCAATAGCAAGACTAATCCACTTTTATGGTACTAATCCCTTCATTAATCATCATAATCAAGAACAAACTCTCATTTGTGAAAAGGAAGCTAACAAGCATTATAAAAGAGTTCTAAATTTCTAATAAACACCCTAGACAATCACTTTCATGAGCTAAGAATGTAAATCCCTTGTTTAGTTGGTTGAGAAATTTCAACAAACACCTTATGGGTTGGAAATTCCCTAAGACCTAGTTTTAGCTTGATCATGGCTAAACTAGCATTTAAAACACTAAACAAGGAGAGAAAAGAGAAGTTCTAACCTAAGAATCAAGATTAATTCTTAAAACACCATAGATCTAATCCATCCCTAGATCCTAATGAAACTATTCACTAATCATGATTAGACCCTCAAATCCTATGAAAGAGATGAAGTTAAATATGATTAGAGAGATAGAGAATGATAGATTAACAAAGATAAGTGCTAAATTGCATAAACATAAATAAATGTCTTACAAAATCACTTAAAAACCAAAAAGAAGGTTTTCTAAGCAAGAACAAAAGTTTAAAAGATACTTAGAAAAATTTAGGTCTTTTTGCTTTTATAGTGAACAGTGGACGAACCAGGTCAACCTAGAACAAAAAGGGTATTGATCCGGTTTAGGGCTGAAAAATCGCGCAGCGTATCGAGCTTACTAGGTCGATATGCAGCTCGATATACTGCTAAAGAAGTTCTTCAAGGGCTGTGTCGAGCTTGGTAGCTCAACACAAATGCTCGACACGCCGTCTTCAAATCCTCGGTTGGGTTTCGTATCGCGCTTAGACGCTCATGCCATTTCTCCGGGTGGACTTTGTATTGAGCTTGCTAGCTCGATACAAACGGTCTATATGCAGCCTCCGTCTTCTCTGCCAGGCCATATCGAGCTTAGTAGCTCGACACTAAGCTTGATACACTTCTAAAAGATCTCTTCTCTCCATTTGGCCACTTCTCTTGCTCCTCTTGATCATCCATAGTCTCCATTTGGCTCTCCATGCCTCCAAAACACCTAATAAGAACTCAATATGCACGATATGCAACAACCTAAGGTAAAACTAAATGAACTCTAATATGAATGCTAATTGGACTAAAAGTGGCTAAATGAATGCAAAAGTAGATGCAAAACTATCCTAAATGAATGTTAAAACATGCTAAATTATGAGTATATCAACTCCCCCAAACTTGCCTTTTGCTTGCCCTCAAGCAAACAAACATGACAAATCTAAGAGGGAGGTGTGAAAGTGTGAGCTCAATATCCAAGAATGCCAACAAAAATAATCAACTCAATGTCCTACTCCAAAAGAGTTAGCCATGCCCATCTCAACAATCAAATGCAGAAAGACCTTGATAACATGCATATTTTATCCATTTTTACCATCATAAGTGTATGCTTTAATAAGCATTTCACTAAGATATTGATGTATATTTAGTAGTTTTCGAGTATTTGTGTGTCAAAGATTCTTTTCAGGTAATCTTAGGAAAAAAGGCGCAAAACGGAGTACAACAGACATTTTCGGATTATGCCCCAAATGAAATACGTTTAGCACAAGAAAGAGACCTTCCCACCACAAGATCAAGCTGAATTTAGGTGTCAAGATAACCTGATCTACTATCTTTCACCTCGAAGTGGTTTAAGTTCAATCCCATGGTTGGATCTTAAGTTACGAAGGAAACAAAAAGGCCCGTCAGAGACATCACCAGAAGAAGGCTGACCGCGCCAGGAAAGTTCAGAAGACCAATGGCCGGGCCATGAAAACCCGTCGCGCGGCCAGAACAAGTGACAATTCCTGAGCCCATTTTGAAGCCCAAATCAAGCCCGATAGCCCCCAAACTCGGTGGAACCCTAAGTGACGCCTAAGAGGACCTCAAGACCTATAAATACTCTTATTCTACAACCTAATTTCTTGTGCCACCTTAGTGTAAACTTAGAGAGAGCCTCACGGCCGCCTCAAAGCACACTTTTCATTGTTTTTGTTCTTTATTCTCTAAGGGAGATAGATCTGTTCTTGAACCCTTGTTTTTTCATCAATCTGATATCGTTTTATGCAATTCTCTTCATCTATGATTCTGATTTTCGTTTCTATGTTTGAGTAGTGTTTCAGTTGGGTTTCAAAGGGGGTCTGATATCTATGTAAATTGCATGTTTTTAGCATACATTTCATACTTGTTAGGACCCCATTCATGCACTTTCATCTTAGTTTTTATCACATTTTCACTCATGTTAGGTCTAGATGCATTAGGTTAGGTCTTTGCATATTCATGCATGTTTGAAGTGTTTTCTCAGGTGCTTTATGAATGAGGATGGTCCAAAGAAGAAATCAAGAAGGGAGATCTCAAAAGGAGGGTGAAAGATGATATCGAGCATGGATCACGACCCCTTAGCCGATATGGACAAACGCATGATGAACCTCGACGACTAGCAACGACTTGGTCCCGAAAGAGGCACCCCAGAACGAAGATCCAGCAAAAGGATTCAATGAAGACGGATGTCGGAGAAAGGCAACGGGAAGTCCCCGATCCAAGTGGAAAGGAAGACGAGTCACCACGACATGATCCCGAAGCACTTGGCCGATATGGAGACTGCTCGAAGAATCACAAGGAGACGGCATATTGGCTTGCTCACCACGACGCGAAGCCGATTCGCTACAGTCCAAAGGAGTACCATTTCGTGAAAATGGTCCCAACGTTTTAGGTTTTTCCTCTTTCATGTAAAAATACTTTGTCCCCCACGCCTATCTCTATATCTCTCATTCCATTTTTAGTTTTCTGTTTTTCTTGTAACCGAGAACTTTTAGCATCTTTCTCCATTGAAGCTTGTTTCAATGCTTTGATCTTTATGATATTTTGAAGTTTTTAAAGTATCGTTTAGTAACATTTCTTGTTAAAGCTTCTTCCTTTTCTTGTTTTTGACTATCTTGCAGCCCATGAGTCACCTTCTCATCCTTATGGATCTTGAGATTTCTCAAATGGCGCATGAGTAGTCCTTTTTAGGATTTTGATGGGTTACAAGGACCAAGGGATTCTCGGATTTCGATTTCTCGCTTAGCTAAAACATAAAGTTAGATTCTTTCTTGTTTATCATGTTCAAAGCTTAGTCTAGCTTGATCATCTTGTCTAAAGACCACATGCGCCTTGACATGAAAACCACGTGCTTGCTTAGCCGAAACCATAAACAAGAGTTTGACTCCTTGGGCTCAAACGAACCATCTGTCTAAGGGTCTTACGGTTAAATAGGGACGTTGTAGATGCTTGTTTCTTCTATTGTACCGCTATGCGAGAGCTAATCTATGGTGATAGAGATTCAAAGAGTTTAGACCCAAAAACCATGGGCTAAACGATTTGAGGATCCCTTTACCTAAGAATGACCATCTAAGACCAAGTCTTGATGTGATCCAAAAGCTTTAGCTTGATAAATAATCCGGGAGTTACCTAGTTCGTAAAACTGATAACTAGATTTTTAGCAGGTTAAACAAAACCTAAAGCTTGTCTATGTCATTGTAATACTTCAGGTCATCAATCCAAACAAGGGTGTGAAAGGTATTAAGAATACAAGAGCTTGAAATAAAGCTAAGCACATTCGAGTTAAATGGGGAGAAATTCTCTAAAAACTACTTGCAACTATAAAACAAAGAAGAAAACTATTTTAAAATCCCTACAAGAGAGTTATACAATTACTAGAAGACTAATAAATAATAAAACACCCGATCTACTAATTTAATAAATTCAAAATGTAAAACCGGATTAACTAGACTATTTGATGGTGAATAGCAAGATATTTTAAAACTATTTATAAAAATCAAACGACTATAAATTTAACTCCACACAGTAACTTAAGATACTAAGCAATTTCTAAAATAATTGAAAGAGAAAGAACACAATTTATAGATTTATGAAATTATATTGCAATAATAAACTATTTAATTAAGGAATTTAAATAAACACAAACTAGAGGAAAATGATTATTGGGTTTTGAAAATACTAAAAACAGATTTAAGGCTGGGAATACTTCTTAAGGAGGTTGAAAGTTCGAACTTGGAGTTTTTGAAAATATATTTTTACTCTTTTTAGGTAGTTCTCTAAAACTTAAGAAACCAAAATAGAATTATCCATGATGTGTGGTATAATTCCTTTCTTCACCCTTTCCTCCTAACCCATGATGTGTGGTGGAAAGAAAAGGTGAAGAACATTAAGAATGGATCTTAAAAGAAATGGTTTAACTAGCTCCCTAAACATCCATGATGTGTGGGAAAGGATGAGCTAGTCTCTTGGATTTGGTTTTAAGGGATTTCCTAAGTCTTGTTAGGATAAGGAAATCCCTAGATTAAAGAGATCTCCAAGGAGAATCTCTAGACCTTAAAACCCCCAAATCCAAGAAGAGTTTTAGAATGAAGTATAAAATAAAAACAAACCAAGAATTTAGTTTCAAATCTCCTTAATCATCCCAACCCCAAATCTTGGTGGATTACTCACAACTCATGTTCATATCTCTCTTAAACACAAGTTTAGAGCTGATGAACATAAGCGGTTTTTAAAATGAAGAAATATTTTTTATCAAATACTTGTGGAAGATAATAAAATACTTTAAATAAGAAATATATAAAATAAAAATAAGAGTTTTTAGGAACTAAACAAGAAGAACTATAGAACTCAAGAACACTTCAAGAACAAAGGAAAGCTTACTAGAATATAAAGAAGACTTTGAAAGAGAGAATATAAGTTTTGATTAAAAGCTTGAATGAAAACTGAATGATTATTACAAGCACACACACACTCCTTATATAGAGTTTTAAACATGGCTCTTGGCCTTAAAAGAGGGGTCAAGGGGCAAGAGACAAGGGGCAAGGGACAAGGGACCTCTCTAATCCCACTTTTACTAAAGCATAAACACTTTTTTGGAGCACTTTGCAAGTGGTATCTTTTGGTTCAGGTTCAAGGATTGATCGATCTGTATCTTTTGAACTACTGCACCGTTTGACTTGAAATCACCACAAAATTAAAGCTAATTCAATTTCCTAAAACTCTAATGAAGACTGCCGAGGCTAAATCACAATGAAAAGCCCTTCATCCGAGCTGATCGTTCAGTTAACGAAATTGTTCGCCAAACTTCCAGACGGACATGTTGTTACTTAAATAGCCGTATCTTCTGAACCACTGACAATAATGACTTGAAATAACCTCTGAAAGAAAGATAACTCAATTTTCTATGAGTTTTATGAAGATTTCGGAGGCTGAATCAGAATAGAAAATCTTTGTAAAGTCTGATCTTTAAGTCGCTTTAGGTGGCATGGATTTGAATTGGTTGCAACATCTCGGTACATCAAGTCATATGACATCAATTTGCTCTCTGCTTGTTCCTAGCTCATCATCTTATGTTTCCAGCTTCCACATTGTCTCCAAATGCATAGAATAACCTGAAATGATGCATATATACAAAAGAAAATGCAAATGCTAATGCAAATGTTCTAAATCCTATAAATGATCAAATACTATGATTATACTTACCTATAAATGAAATATGGATGAAAATTTATTCTAAATGCATGGTAGATATGCGAAATATATGTGTATATCAAAAACCCATCTTGATCCTTCTTTCACTTTGAAAGCTTATCTTTTTACCGTTTAAATCTTTATTTCTTGCACAAATAGTTTGAAGTTCACTTATTTATGGTCTTGAGTGACACAAGATCTAGTCTTTAGTCGCTTTTAGTAGTAAATATTCAATCTTTCTCCATATCGAACTTGACTTGTAACACCGATATAACTGATTTGTCCACTAAACACTCCCAAAATGGATTGATACCCCATTCACTATACTGCATACGGTTAACAGTGTTGGGTCATGACAAACAGGTTTTTCACCCTTCTTGCAATGTCCCAACTGCTATCAACCGAAGTAGTACATCGTATGGGGTATCAAACCATTTTGGGAACGTTAGTAAACATAGCGGTCATATCGGTGTTATAAGTCAAGTTCAAATCGGGTAAAGACTAAGACTTTACTACTAAAAACTACGAAAGGATTGATCTTGTGCCACTCAAGACCATAAATAAGGAAACTTTAAAGACGTTAAGCAAGAAATAGATATTTAAACGGTAAAAGGATAAACTTTCAAGATAAAGGAAGGATCTTGATGAGTATTATGAACTAGGTAACTCTCGGTTCGGCTTATCAAGCTAAAGCTTTTGGATCACATCAAGACTTGGTATTTTGATGGTGATTCTTAGGTAAAGGGATCCTCAAGTCGTTTAGCCCATGATGTTTGGGTCTAAACTATTTGAATCTCTATCACCATAGACTAGCTCTCGCATAGCGGTACAATAGAAGAAACAAGCATCTACAACGTCCCTATTGAACCGTAAGATTCTTAAACAGATGGTTAGTCTTAGCCTAAGAGATGAGACTCTTGTTCATGAATCCGGCTAAGCAAGCACGTGATGTTCGTGTCAAGCCGCCTAAGGACTTTAGCCTAGATGGCCAAACTAGACTAAGCTTTGGGAATGATAAACAAGAAAGAATCTAACTTTATGTTTTAGCTAAGCAAGAAATATAAATCCGAGAGTCCCTTAGTCCTTTTAACCCATCAAGGTCCCAAAAGGACTACTCACAAGCCATTTGAGAAACCTCAAGATCCATAAGGATGAGAGAGTAACTCATAAGCCGTGAGATAATCAAGAACAAGAAAAGGAAGAAGCTTTAAGAAAATAACACTAAGCTATAAGACTTAAAACTTCAAGATTGCATAAAAATCAAAACTTTAAACAAGCTTCAATGGCGAAAAATACAAAAGTCTCGGTTCGAAAGAGAAGACAGAAAATAAAGTGGAAAATGTGATGAAGAGATAAGAGTGAGGGAGTAGGTATTTATACACAAAAAGGGAAAAACATAAACGTTGGGACCACTTTCCCGAAATGGTACATTTTTGGCTTTTAGCGTTTCAGGCTCACGTCGTTATGGACTAGCCGAAACGCTAACTCTTCTGATTCTTTGGGGAAGCTCCATATCGGGTAAGGATTTCGGGGTCATGTCGTGAAGGCTTCCCTTCCTCGGTACTTGAATCGGGCACTTCCCGTTGCCTTGTTCCGATATCCGTCCTTTGGGCATCTTCTTGCTGGATCTTCACACCGAGGTTCTCCTTTCGGGACTAAGCCGCCATTACTCGTCTAAATCGACCTCGTGTCGTGATCCATGCTCGATATTGCCGGGTCATTCTCCATTTGTGACCTCCCTCCTTGGTCTCTTCTTCGGATCATCCTAAGCACCTGAGAACACACTCCAAACATGCAAGACTATGCAGAAACCTAACCTAATGCATCAAATCCTAACATGGGTGAAAATGTGATGCAAGCTATCACTAAAATGCAAGAATGAAGTCCTAACTATCATGAAACATGTACTAAAATCATGCAAATTACAGAGATATCAACACCCCCAAACTTGCCTTTTTGCTTGTCCTCAAGCAAAAGCCAACCGGAGGGGTGAGGTTTTAAAATAAAAGATGTAAGTTCGAATCCAAAACGCCATTTAAAGGAAATCAACTCAATGTCTGAGTTCAGGTTTCTAGGATGCAAGTCGAATTATACCTATCCAGAAAGCCTTAGCCACATTCATCGCAATAATCAAGCGAAATCAGTTCTAACTTAGATGCACATTCAAATTCCCAATTCCCTTTCACATTCATTATAAAAATTAAAACGTGGATCTCATTCATGCCTGTCAAACAACTCACTTGGTTCAGGGTAAGGTAACGAGTTAAATATGAACTCGTAGCGCGATCGGGTTAAGTGTTTAAGTGTGATCACTCATGAAAGGAACCTTCTTAATGCAAAATGCTAAGAGTAAAAACCAATGGATGCATACAAGGCTAGACTTCCATCTACCCAAAACATCTATTTCGTTTCCTACCCTAATATGAACTGCTCCCTCATAAGCTACTCTTTGTTTTGGCATTTCGCCTTATACCCGATATTACTCTTCGATATTACCTTTCTTGGTCATTTCTGGGGACTTCTTCTTTGTTGGAGATCGGTTTCAGCTTTCTGGCTTCTTTGTCGCGTTCCTTGCGTTTCACCTTTGGTGTTGCTGGCCCGATTTAGACTCTGTTGATTGGCCTTCTTTTGCTTTCTTTTGGAACCGCCTTTTTCTTCTTTGTTTCTAAGCCTTTTTGGTGCTGCCATCTCCTTATTTGTGTCCCCGTCTGACTCCTTTGTTTCCTTTCTTTCCATTCTGTCAATGCATGATCAAATTGGAATTCCCCTCCCTATTTCCTAGTCTACCCAACAATATCGGCCTCCGATTTCGGTGTTAAACCGTTTCAGTAACCAAACCACTTAACCTAGTGTTGACCCGAGATGTGAGCCAACGTTTATATGGAAATCCAACCTTGTCGATCTAAATCCAACACTTTTTGCCTAAGAAGATTCGAAAATGGTGAAAAGGCCTCACATGCTATCACGAAAGTGTTTATAGGTTTAAAAACAATGGTTTAGGTTTACGGTGAGGTATGATACTTGGACTAGCAAAAGGGTGGTAAAAGGGAAAAGAAAGTCCAAGTGAAATCCATGAGCTATTTGACAAATATGAACGAGATAATTAGATTTTCAAATTAACGGTTCAAGTTTATTAGGGAAATGGTTCAAGTCACAATGCATCAAGTCAAAACTGAAATTCACAGGACAAATTCCAAATGTGGTACTGCCTTAAGCTCGGTCTAATTCCAAATGCATCAAACAAACAAGAACCAAGGCATTGAATTCATGACTTAAAAATGGCTATTTACAAGGATTCGTTATGCTTAACACCTTATGCAAATGCTTGTGAACCCTAAATGAATGCATATAGACTCAATCCTAATCATGGAAATGCAACTACATGAGTTCTTTTTGTGAGAAAACTTTTCAAATATTGTTTTTTTGTGTTTTTCTGTGCAGATATTATGAATGCAAGTACTACATACTCCCCCAAACTTAAATCACACAGTCTCTGTGTGATAGAAGAGAGGAAGAATATGGTCCTATGATAATGCAAAAATTCAAGCAAAATGAAAATGATAAAGAGAAATGCTTATGTACAAGAGTTTGGAGTGGTAACTTACTGCTCAGTGTGATGTGAGGACGTGGTGTCCTCACTGGTGGAGAAGGAGGGGTTGTCTGATTTCGGTATCGGGGACTGGCTCGCACGTCTCTTCCTCGATATGCTATCTTCTTGGCAGGAATGTCTTCCTGGATCGTTCAGTTCGCGCTCCCTTAGTTCGAATGAGAAGGAATGCCTCCTTTGAAGCATTTGATTGTCTGCTTCGTCAGACTCTTCTTCTTCTCCTCCTGCTTCCTCCGGAGACATATCGGCTTCATAACGTGGCGATGGTGTCGATCCCTTCAGTTTTGATGTGAGCGACTTGATTTGCCCCTTCAGGCCTCTCACGTGCCCCTTGATTCCCTTCACCGTGGAGACTAGCTTCTTGATCGAGCGGCCTTGCCACTTGCAGTACTGCTGGAGCACATTTATCATATCGTGAGCCGTCTTGAGGGTTCGATGAGTAGCCCTCGTGATTGGGTCGAAATGGTAACGATCCGCCCCGTAGAGAGGGAAACCATACTCGTCCGTAGGGTCTTCGTAGTCGTCCTCACCTCCTTCTTCCTCTGAAGCAACCATATCAGCTTCCTCCCGATATTCCTCCTCGTAGTCCCCATAGTAGTCAGCTCCATAGGGAAAGAGATGCTCATCCTGGGGGTCGAAATCCAAATTCTTTGGCTCCCTTATCGTGGTTAACCACGGGTTTGGCAAGAATAGTACTGCAGCTTGTCCTGATGCTCGGGTGAATTGATATCGGTGCCCATGCCGATATGGCTTCCCGAGAAAATGGCACTTCTTTAGATATGCAATGTCTATCCACCGGATTCCGTGAGTCGGCTCCTCAAGATCAATGCTAGCCCCTTTCAAGAGAGCAGATACAACTCCTCCACAGCCTATCTGAGGTCTGTCGCTTGGCGTGGATATCATCCACGATTTGTAGTGGAGAAGCTCCTTCATCAATAATGTGATCAACTCGGTGCTCCTTCTGCTCCCTCTCAGTTCAAATTCATTCCGCGTCTCTTGACTGATCTCCACCAGGCCGTCGTCCATTATCTCCAGCTCTGCATTCCTTCCTTGCAAAGAAAGTATGTTCAATAGCTCTTTGCACATACCTCAAGGCTGGGTGCCTTATCCTGGTGCTCTTGTTCACTCCTGGCTTGTACGTTCCTATCCCAATGTGCATCCACAGTGCCTCCAGCTCCTCCCTTCCTATATTAAGGGACATTTCGCGCATATCGCCTTGGCTGAATCCGAATATCGACTCCAGCTCCCGAAATGTCATTCGGTGTGTCTCCCTTCCGTACTTGAAAAGAATGTGCCCATCTCCAACTTCCTCCTGAGTGATCTCTCCGAATGCGTAGAACGTTACTTCGAGTGTTACAAGGAACTGGAAGGTCGCTTCGTCATGGGACGCATAAGCGTTTTCCATGAATTTCTGCGTAGATGCCCGTAGATCTGGCAATCCTCGTAGATGCCCAGCTCGGCCATTGTCTCCTCGTGGGGATAGCGCGTGGCCTTGAACTCCATTCGCCTTAATGTTGCACGCATTTCGGCCAGGGTATGTCGGGATCCGGTACTTCTTCTTCCCGATACACGTGTGGGTGAACGTACATTCACTGCTTGGCTGGATTCACCATCTGGTCTCTTTCCTTGTCTCTTCTCCGTTTGGTATTCCCTTGATCTCCCAAGAATAGCTCCGCTTCTTGTTGCTCCTACCATTGTACCTATCTATCAAAAACACTCGGAAGTGTGTAAGTACAAGGAAAAGCTTTAAGGACAGAGACTATCTTGCATGTATGTTTAAGCCTAAGGCAACTCTATTCATGACTAAAGAGGCTCAAGCAAACATATTTGAGTATCATTAGATCGGCGAAGATTCTAAATCGTGAAGAACAAAGAGTGTTGCTTATATAAGTTGTTCTTCACAAATCCAGATTTTAGACAAGCTTGCTTATAGACAAAAAGGTGGAAAAGGGGTCTTCTAGAATCTCGACACTTCAAAAGAGATGAGCCATGAAGCTATTCTCACAAATAGATGTGCCGAAATTCAGAAAAACCAAAACAAAAAACCTAAGTCTTTACGCGAAATCTGCCTATAAAAACGTTCCTCCATTTACTCTCAATCTCTAATGCAGCGAATCTGAACAACTCTAAGAGATTTATCAATCATATCGTGATATATTATAATTTTATCTTAGATCGTTATGCGAAAATCCTCGGATGAATGCTCAAACTCGACTTTGCGAAATAAAAAACTCAAAAGCAATTTTCTAGGATTGAGAGTGATGGGGAATGAAAACGAGAGAGGCGAGGGTTTTTATAAAGAAAAAGAAGACATGAGAAAAGGGAAGGGTTGACTAGGGTTTTTTGGTTCGGGGAATAATTGTCGGTTAACCCCAACCAAGTATTCTTGCCTTATCCGAAAAAGTGGGCCTTGATTTGAGCGCTTTTTCCGGATTGGCCAAGCCTAGCCACCCTTTTACCTGGACGGACATATCGGGTTGACACCGATATGGTGTGGTTAACGTTACGGTTATCGGCTTGTTCACGATATTTGACCACCGTGATGGTTGTCTAGCTTGGGCTTCGTCCGATATTAGCTACACACCGTTGTGCCTGCCCGGCAAGGAATAACTAGGGAGAATATCGTGGTGTCATCCCGATATTACATCCCGTTATTGAGCTAGACAACTTCTCATATTGATTTTAGCTCCTCTGGTATGTAAGCCTCCCCTTCTTATCTCTCATGGGATCCTGAAATCATTAAACTTAAACTAGAAAAAGCATTAATATGTACATGGATAAGCTTGGGGTGCCTCCCAAGAGCGCTTTGTTTTGAGTCACTTAGCTTGACTTTTCTTGGTCATCCTTTAGTGCGAAAGGGGGAAGTGAACACCCCTCGATCCGGTGGGAGGATCCTTACTTTCCTTGATCATCGAGATGAAATCGGCCAGAGATACATTGGAAGTTTCCTCTTTGCTTGCCTTAGAACCCTTTTGATTGGTCAAATCGGTGTCTTTTATCACCTTAAGGCAGTAAGCAAAGGGTCTAACTTTTCCCTTGTATCTCAGCTTGTACCTCATCTCACCACCAGCAGAGAGAACAGGTTTGAGAGTCATACCTTCCAGAAGATCACCGAGGGTCGGTCCTTTCACGTAGGACTTCTTGCAAGTGATCACCTCTTTTGTTTCTTCTTGGTTTTCCCTGGTTGGCCTTCGAATATTGCATTGAGACAGACCCCATCAAAGCTGGCTCCATCATAACATATTTCCAAGGATGGATCTTTGGTCTTCTTAATTGTCTTCTTGAGCTCAAGGGAATATGCGTGTTCCTTCTCATTGATTTTCTTTCCTTTTGTGTCAAAGTGCATCACCAAGCTTCTAGTGGTGAAATGCCAAAGCAAAGGGTAGCCTAGGAGGGAGCAGTTTAGAATAAGGTAGAAAACGAAATAGATGTTTTGGGGAGATGGGAGTTTATCCTTGTATTCATCCATTGATTTTTACCCTTAGCATTTTGCACTAAGAAGATTTCTTTCATGAGTGATCCCATTTAAACACTTAACCCGTTCGCACTACGAGTTCATCTTTAGCTCGTGACCTTACCCTGAACCACATGAGTTAATTGACATGCATGAATGAGATCCACACTTTAAATTTTCTAAATGAATGTGAAAGGGAATTGGGAATTTGAATGTGCATCTAAGTTGGGATTGATTTTGCTTGATTTTGCGATGAATGTGGCTAAGGCTTTTTGGATAGGTAGAATTCAATCTGCATCCTAGAAACCTGAACTTAGACATTGAGTTGATTTCTTTTAAATGGCGTTTTGAATTCAAACTTACACCTTTTCTTTTAAAACCTCACCCCTCCGGTTGGCTTTTGCTTGAGGACAAGCAAAAAGGTAAGTTTGGGGGTGTTGATATCTCTGTAAATTGCAAGTTTTTAGCATACATTTCATACTAGTTAGGACCCCATTCATGCACTTTCATCTTAGTTTTTATCAAGTTTTCACTCATGTTAGGTCTAGATGCATTAGGTTAGGTCTTTGCATATTTTTGCATGTTTGGAGTGTTTTCTCAGGTGCTTTATAAATGAGGATGGTCCAAATATGAAATCAAGAAGGGAAATCTCAAAAGGAGGGTGAACAGATGATATCGAGCATGGATCACGGCCCCTTCGCCGATATGGACAAGCGCATGATGAACCTCGACGAGAAGCAGCGACTTGGTCGCGAAAGAGGCACCCTAGAACGAAGATCCAGCAAAAGGATTCAATGAAGATGGATATCGGAGCAAGGCAACGGGAAGTCCCCGATCCAAGTGGAAAGGAAGACGAGTCACCACGACATGATCCCGAAGCACTTGGCCGATATGGAGACTGCTCGAAGAATCACAAGGAGACGGCATATCGGCTTGCTCACCACGACGTGAAGCCGATTCGCTACAGTCCAAAAGAGTACCATTTCGGGAAAGTGGTCCCAACGTTTTAGGTTTTTCCTCTTTTATGTATAAATACTTTGTCCCCCACGCCTATCTCTCTATCACTCGTTCCAGATTTAGTTTTTCTGTCTTTCTTGTTGTCAAGAACTCTTAGTTTTTCCGCCATTAAAGCTTGTTTCAAAGCTTTGATCTTTTATGATATTTTGAAGTTTACAAGTATTGTTTCATAGCATTTTCTTGTAAAAGCTTCTTTCTTTTCTTGTTTTCGACTATCTTACAGCCTGTGAGTTACCTTCTCATCCTTATGGATCTAGAGGTTTCTCAAATGGCGTGTGAGTAGTCCTTTTTAGGGTTTTGATGGGTTAAAAGAACCAAGGGATTCTCGGATTTAGATTTCTTGCTTAGCTAAAACATAAAGTTAGATTCTTTCTTGTTTATCATTCCCAAAGCTTAGTCCAGCTTGATCATATAGGCTAAAGATCACAGGCGGCTTGACATGAAAACCATGTGCTTTCTTAGCCGGATCTATGAACAAGAGTTTGATTACTTAGGCTCAGACGAACCATCTGTCTAAGGGTCTTACGGTTCAATAGGGACGTTGCACTATGCTTGTTTCTTCTATTGTACCGCTATGCGAGAGCTAGTCTATGGTGATAGAGATTCAAAGAGTTTAGACCCAAAAACCATGGGCTAAACGATTTGAGGATCCCTTTACCTAAGAATGACCATCTAAGACCAAGTCTTGCTGTGATCCAAAAGCTTTAGCTTAATATATAATCCGAGAGTTAACTAGTTCGTAAAACCCATCTTGATCCTTCTTTTACTTTGAATGCTTATCTTTTTACCGTTTAAATCTTTATTTCTTGCTCAAATAGTTTGAAGTTCACTTATTTATGGTCTTGAGTGACACAAGATCTAGTCTTTAGTCGCTTTTAGTAGTAAAGTTTCAATCTTTCTCCATATCGAACTTGACTTGTAACACCGATATAACTAATTTCTCCACTAAACACTCTCAAAATGGATTCATACCCCATACACTATACTGCATACGGTTAACAGTGTTAGGTCATTGTTACAACAGGACTGAAAATCTTGTTGTCAGGGTTTCTCAAAGGGATTCATTGGTTTGATTCGATAGGTTGTTAGATCGTAGATAAAATACTTTTCACTGTTCTTCGTTTGGATTCTTTCTTAATGTGTAATTCTCGACTGGCCACTTAGGATCGATCATAGGAATCATTAGAGCCGCGTAAGCGCTAAATCTTTTGGCCGGACATAGTTTTAAACGAGCGGGCAACCGAAGGATGCTTATGCATATCGACGGTGTGTTGTGAGCTTCATCAAACTTATTCTTATAGCTGACTTTACTGCGAAGTCGCTACCGAAAGGGATCGAACGAGTAGTTTAGGTTTAGGTGTTTGGTTTTCCGAAAGGGGAATTCGACCACATTCGTGTTTGAGCTTAAGAACCAGTAGAATTGATTTTGTCTAGGTCAAGTTTGTTAATCCGTAGAATCATTCCGTGGAAAACCCTGAGAGACCCCTAAAACCCAGCACTTCATGATAGACTCATAATTCAGCATATTTTAGCATTCATTTTAGATAGTTTGCATGTACTTTAAGCATTCATTTAGCAGCATATCGAGCATTTGGAGGTGCGAAATGTATGAGTCCAGACGAAGGTCTTACACTTCGATTCAGACTCCAAAGTGTTATTCAACGTTGTAGAGGATCCAGTGAGCTTTCTAATGCCGTTGGAATCAAGTCATTCGAACGCGGGGTTAGAAAGTTACAACTATTTTAATCCATATCGAGCATATGCGTCAAGCTACTAAGCTCGATACAGTCCAACCGAGAAGACGGAGCATGCATATCGGGCATTTGTATCGACCTACCAAGGTCAATACACACCAACTGGAAGGCTGAAGACGTGTGTCGAGCATTTGTATCGACATAGTAAGGTCGATACAGCCAATGAAGAAGATCTTTAGCACCATATCAAGCTTCATATCGAGCTAGTAAGGTTGATACAGATCCATTTTGGGTAAACATTAGATCATAAGAAGACTTTCCGTTCCGATTCAGCCTTCAAGCTCTTCATGAAAGTTGTAGGTAATCGAATCCGATTTCATTTGGAGGTGGTTTCATTTGATTACGAGCTGTGATTAGGGAGATATGGCGATTTCCGCAAGACTGCTACCCCTGGGTCAAAACCCGGGTCTTTCATGTGATTGTTTGAACATCATAGGTTAGCTTTAGGATCACCCAAAGTCCATAACCTCATCCTTGGATTCGATTTTCTCTTTGTTAGATTTTGAATTTGTGTTTGCTTCTTATTCTTGTTTTTAATTTGATTTGCCTTCTTGTTAGCTTGTTTGATTTTATTTCATTTAGGTTGTTAGATAAAAACTCCATCTTAATTGATTTTGCTTAGCTTAAATAGTTTCATGTATTCCTAGTGTTGTTAATCTTAACCCCTTTGGATTGACATCTCAAATACTACAATGACAAGAGTAGTAGAGATTAATTGAAAGTGGAAAGATCCAACTATCAATTTGGCGCCGTTGCCATTGGGGTTTAGCATTAACCATTAGGATTTTGAATCTCTTTGAGACTAAGCTTTTGTTTTACCTTGTTTGCTTATCTCTAATTGAGATGATGAATTTTTTCTTATTTGTTGTTACTAACTTGTCTTCCTTAATTCTCTTGTGCTTTCAAAGGTACCAAAACAAAAAGAAGAGAAATGGAAAGATAAGCTCATTTGAGGTGTTGGAGATGGACAACCAAAGAAGCATTATTAAAGCTCCACAACCTCAAGAATTGGTATCCAATCCTACCCAAGCTCAAAAGAACAAGCCAACAATTGGGAGCTTTGATACTCCTCATTCTCATGGGTTGAGATTTGGAATCCATCCTCCTCCAATAAAAGCCAAAGCCTATGAGATCAAGCTAAGCTTTCTAAGGTTAATTCAATGCTCTAAGTTCTTAGGGATTGGAATGGAGAATCCTTATGATCATTTGAACTCATTTGAGAGGTTGTGCAACACGTTTAGCATTGAAGGTGTGCCACAAGATAGTATCAAGCTCATTTTGTTTCCATTCTCACTTGGAGAAAAGGCGCACCAATGGGAGAAAGCTATACCATTTCATTTGGTCAAATCTTGGGATGATTGCAAGAGGGTCTTCCTTCTAAGGTTCTACCCCACACAAAAAACAGTCCAAATTAGGAGAGACATTTTGAGCTTCAAGCAAGGCATCCATGAGACCTTTCATGAGGCATGGGAGAGACTTAGAGGATACAGTATGGATTTTTCACATCATGGGTTCAAGAAAGAAGCAATCCTTAGCATTTTCTATTGGGGAGTTGATAAGGATCACAAATGGACATTGGATGTAGCTAGCAAACGATGTTTTGCAAACCTCACCATGGAACAAGGAGAGCTACTTGTTTAGAACTTGGCTAAGAGTGATGAAAGGTACAATGAAATGCATGATACAACCCCTATAGAAGGCTCATGTGAAGACTATGAATGGAAAGACTTGCAAGATTAATTGGATAGAATGGAAAAGCTTTTAAGTGTGCAACAAATAGGAGTTAGTTTGGTTCATGAGAAGCACCAAGAGAAAGCAAATTTCGTGGTGAACAATGGGAACTTCAACCAAGGGAGTAAGCTTCTCAATCAAGGGTCTAACCATGGAGTCCAAGGAAATCACCAAGGCTACCAAGAGAACCATGAGATTTCTCAAATCTCTAACCAAGATGAGGAACAAAGAGAGGTTCTGTAGCATCCGTGACCGGGAATTGTAATTATGGTCGTGCTGGGTCATGGGATGGCCAATGTACATACGTACTGAGTCGATGGAGGTTCGTCTATTTTGTAAATAAGTACCGACCGTGGTACGACCGTGGGACGTCCGTGGTACGTCCGAGGTACGTGTGTGGTACCATGATGTGGTACGTGTGTGTGTAGACTGGATCGTGTCCGTGAGTTGGACGGTACAGTGGCTAAGTCCGGGAGAAAATGTGAAATTGTGGAAATAACGTCTAAGTGTCGAGAGAAAAAGGGCTAGGCCCGTGGGCCTTGAGTTTGGCCGAAGAAAAATTGGAGTTTTCCTAGTCGGAATAGGATTTCTCGAGTTTGGCCGAGCGGTTTAGGAAAACTGCCGAGAGAAAAGGAAAGTTGGATCGGTTAGCCGAGAGAAACTTAAAACAAACCGATTCTAGCCGAGAGAAAAGGGAAAACACGCTAGGATAGGCGGTTTATCCCTAGGATTTCGCATATATAAGGAGTTTTATGCGTTTTATCTCGAGCAGCCGCGCATTACTCTAGAGAAAAAGAGTTTTTCCCGAGAGATTGTGAGATCATCGAGAGATCAAGTTTTCCGAGCGAGTTCTGCGAATTCTGATCGAGAGATTCGATTGAGGATAGGCGATTTACCGAGGAAGGATCGAAGTTATCCGAAGGTTTTCGGATTGGATCGAGAGATAGTCGAGAGCACTTGATTCCGGCCGATAGCTTCGGTAAGTGCTCGGATATCTTTGTTTGTGTTAGGATTTTGTCGAGAGTTGTTCGACTAATCCGTGTGTTTTGGTCTGTTTCCGAGGGGATTCAGAGTTTGGTTCGAGGGAAAGTGTTCGGATCGTGAGATAGCCGATAGGGGATTGGATCTCGCGGTACGAGTCGTAGCGATAGCCGAGGGAGCACGTTGGTGTCCGACTATCTTTGTTTTTGTTCGAGTTATCACCGAGTTTCCTTCGACTAAAACCGTTCGTTTGATTGTCTAAGGTGAGTGCGTGACTGTGGCTAGCATCTATGGATTGAAAGATTGCTAGGGATTTTAATATGTATTGATCGCTTGTGTAAGTAGGGTTTTATGCTTAGCAAGGTCAATGTTTATGTGATTGTGATGCGGTTTGGTGACCGTGAGATTATGTGATGTGTCTAGCTAGCTCATGATCGAGGCAAGATCGTTTCTTTGGCTTAGGTGATGTGTGATTCACGCTAGTGCGGAACCGAGTCCGTAAGACTTGATGGTCAGAGTTAGGGTAGATGATCATGCATGTTTGATTGCTTGCTTGCTAAGTGTGTTGATATCGTGTTAGAATTGTTAGCATGAAAGCGTGATTAGTTGCTGGCTAAGGTGTTACGGGATGACCGTATTCACTAAGCATTTATGGTAATGCTTATGCCTCTCTTATGTGTTGAGTGTGCAGGTAAAGATGTTGTCCAGGACCGTTAGTTCTGAAGGCGGACTCTAAGGCAGTGAAGAAAGGAGTGGATTTAGGATTGGGCTTTGGGGGTTTATTTTATTTAGACTTGTTTCGGATCTTGACTTTGGTGTTATTGATAACTTAATCGAATTTGGCTAAGTTAGTTTATGATTTTTGAACCTCGGTTTTATGTATTGGAATGTGGATTATTTATGCAATGAGAATGAATGTTCTTGAGAATCGAATTGTGTTAAGTTAATGAGAAAAGTTTGAAAATTCCGCATGATTGTTTAAGTTGGTCGAAATTGTTTAAGGACGGCCGGCCTGGTTAGGATTACTGGGTCGGGTCGCCTCGGTTTGGTATCAGAGCATGGTCGATTTTAGGACAGTTCATTAGCATAGTTAGATAAATCCACCTTTCACTGTCGAGTCTCGCGGTTTGTTGTTTTTTGAGTTGGGAACTCTTGATTGCGGTTAGCTACGGACTAACCGATAATTGTCTTGTCTTGCAGATGGCTCCGAGAAGGACTAGGGCTGCAAGGTTGAATGGTGTTGCGAACTCGGGGAGTTCTAGATCTGAGAATGCGGTTGGGAACTAGCATGAGGTCGAGGCTGCTGTGGCGGCTGAGGCTGCTGAGGCTGCGGCTGCGAATGCTGCGGCTGCTGCTGCTGCGGACGTGGCTACGGGTGGAGTTGAGAACGTGGCTGGGAATGCTGCAGGAGCTGTTCCAGACAGGCTGTAGGCCGTGCTGGGATTACTAGCTCAAGTGCTGGAGCGTTTGCCAGTGGCTGCGCCTGTACCAGGAGTGGTAGCGGCCGTGGCACCACCGGTGGTTGTGCCAGACGTTGGGAACGTGGTTGTTGAGGAAGCGGGTCAGGCCGTGGTGATCCCGTCTTACCTCAAAGTGTTGGATCACATGGCGAGGTTGGGAACCAAGTTCTTCGCGGGAGGAACTGCGCCTATTGAGGCCGACGAGTGGAGGATGAGGCTTGAGAGGAACTTCGAGTCTATCCGATGTCCGGAAGAGTACAAGCGAGACATAGCTGTGCATTACCTGGAGGGTACTGCACATACGTGGTGGAAAGGGATCACAGGACGTTTGGTGAACCCGAATTGTTCGTATGAGACGTTCACGGCTATGTTTCAAAGCAAGTACTTTCCGCAGGAGGCGTACAATCAGTTGGAGGCCGAGTTCTTGTACTTGCGCCAAGGGACCAAGACGGTTCGGCAGTACGAGACTGAGTTTAACCAGTTACGCAAGTATGTGGGACGTGACCACGATACCGAGGAGAAGCTGATCCGAAGGTTCATGAGTGGACTAAGGGTCGAGCTGCGTAACGGGTGTTTGGTGCGTGACTTTGCAACGGTCACGGAGCTGGTTGAGAAAGCAGCGTTGCTGGAGTCTGGACAGGCAGAGGAAGCTTTGTCTAAGGCTGGAACGGTGGTGGTAGCGGCCAAGAGTGGTCAAGCGTCCGAGGGACAGAACCGCAAGTTTGGAAAGAATGTTCCAGCAAAGTCAAGTGGAAACCGCAGCGTGTGTGGTACTTGCGGCAAGATGCATGTGGGCGTGTGTAAGCGTACGTTTGGCTCGTGCTTTCGTTGTGGTAGTCCGGACCACAAGATCGCGGAGTGTCCTGAGCCAGAGACGAGGATGGTGAGAGTGTCGGACGGAGGAAGCGCAGGTGTGGTGTGTTTCGGCTGTGGAGAGCCGGGGCACTACAAGCGTGACTGTCCAAAGATAGGAGCGGCTGGGCAAGCGGCTAATCAGCTTAAGCGTGCAGGAGAGGCGCTGGCGCCACCAGCTAAGAGGCCGAACGTTACACCAAGGGTGTATGCCACGACCGCGGAAAGGACTGGAGATCCGACCACTTCTCGACCGATCACCGGTAAGTTTTAGTACTTACGGTTTTATTGAGTTTTGTGTGTTGCGTGTTTGGATAAGCGTCTTAGCATTCTAGGGGTTGAATGTAGGGACCTTATTAATGGGTGAGGTGGAAACCCATGTTCTATTCGACTCCGGAGCGAGTCATTGTTTTGTTAACCCAGGAATGATTGGAAAAGGAGGATTCCAAAAGGAACCCGGAGAAGAATTCGGACTAGTGAGAGCGGCTGGAGGCCAAGTGATGTTCTCACTAGGGACGGTCCGAAACGTGTCAGTCTGGATTGGCGAAGTGGATATGCCAGCAGACTTAGTGATTTGCGAGGTCAAGTCTTACGATGTCATCCTAGGAATGGATTGGCTCGGTAAGCACAAGGTTCATTTGGATTGTCACCGAGGAAGGGTGAAGTTCGAAAGGGATGGAGGAGTTCTTGTTTACCAAGGCATTAGACCGACTTCTGGTAGCTTGGTTGTGTCGGCAATACAAGCAGAGAAGATGTTGGAGAAAGGGTGTGAGGTATACCTAGCGACGATATCTACGGCTGAGGTTGGGCCAGACGTGGAGTTAGGAGACATTCCAGTGGTACAAGAGTTTGAGGATGTTTTCCAAGCTTTGTCCGGGATGCCACCAGCTCGTTCAGATCCGTTCACGATTGAACTTGAGCCAGAAACTACTCCAGTGTCTAAGGCACCTTATCGTATGGCTCCGGCCGAGATGACTGAACTGAAGAAGCAACTGGCTGATCTTTTGGACAAGGGATTTGTAAGGCCAAGCAGTTCACCATGGGGCGCACCAGTTCTGTTCGTAAAGAAGAAGGATGGGAGCTTCAGGCTTTGCATCGATTACCGAGGGTTGAACCGTGTTACGGTAAAGAACAAGTATCCACTTCCAAGGATAGACGAGCTGTTGGATCAGCTCAGGGGTGCTACTTGGTTCTCAAAGATTGATTTGGCTTCTGGGTACCATCAGATACCAATAGACGAACCAGACGTGAGGAAGACAGCCTTTCGGACAGGGTATGGTCATTACGAGTTCGTGGTCATGCCGTTTGGTTTGACGAATGCGCCAGCTGCATTCATGAAGTTGATGAATGGCGCGTTCCGAGAGTACTTGGATGAATTTGTGATTATTTTCATAGACGATATCCTAGTATACTCGAAGAGTCCGGAAGAACATGAGAAGCATTTGAGGATTGTTCTAGGGAAGTTGCGTGAGCAGAAGTTGTTTGCCAAGTTGAGCAAGTGTAGCTTTTGGCAGCGGCACTTCGGGTTCTTGGGTCACATTGTTTCGGACAAGGGAGTGTCCGTGGATCCTGAAAAGATCAAGTCCATTGCGGAATGACCAAGACCTGAGAATGCCACATAAATAAGAAGTTTTCTAGGATTGGCTGGCTACTACAGGCGTTTTGTAAAAGGCTTTGCAAGTATGGCTCAGCCGATGACGCGTCTGACTGGTAAGGATGTTGAGTTCGTGTGGACAGCCGAGTGCGAAGAGTGTTTCTTGAAGTTGAAAGGAATGCTCACAAGTGCACCAGTGTTTGCTCTACCTGGGCCGGACGAGCCGTATGTGGTGTACACGGACGCTTGTGGGAAGGGACTAGGATGTGTCCTAATGCAGCACGAGAATGTGATTGCATACGCGTAAAGACAGCTAAGGAAGCATGAGGTGAATTATCCTACGCATGACTTGGAGATGGCGGCTGTAGTCTTTGCGTTAAAGATATGGTGATCCTACTTGTATGGTGGGAAGGTCCAAGTGTTTACGGATCATAAGAGTTTGAAGTACATTTTCACTAAACCTGAGTTGAATTTGAGGCAACGAAGATGGATGGAGTTAGTCGCAGACTATGACCTGGAGATAGTTTATCATCCGGGAAAGGCTAATCTCGTTGCTGATGCACTAAGCCGGAGAAGGGCTAGTGTATCATCTGCTAAGGACGTGGAGGGAGTTGTGAATCTCCTAAGGACGTTAAGGTTGAACGTTCTAACCGAGGATACAGAACCATTGGGTTTGGAAGCGGCGGTTCAGGCTGACTTGTTAACAAGGATCCGGCTAGCTCAAGAAGAGGATGAGAATTTGATTAAGTTGTCTAAGGCTGACAATACCGAGTATCAAACTTCAAGCAATGGGACGATTGTGTTGAATGGTCGAGTATGTGTTCCTAGCGTGAAAGAGTTAAAGGAAGAGATCCTTAAGGAAGCACATCAGTCTAGATTTTCGGTTCATCCGGGGATGACCAAGATGTACCGCGACCTGAAAAGGTACTATCATTGGGTCGGAATGAAGCGGGACGTGGCCAAGTGGGTGGCTAGTTGTCCGACGTGCCAGTTGATTAAGGCAGAGAATCAGTTTCCGAGTGGTTTGTTGCAAACATTACCAATGCCGGAATGGAAATGGGATATGATCACAATGGACTTTGTGATGGGTTTACCGAAGACTAAGAATAAGCATGACGCGATTTGGGTCATCGTGGATCGATTGACCAAGTCTGCTCATTTCTTACCTATGAGAAAGACGGATGGAGTGCCTAAGCTAGTAGAGCTATACGTGGATGAGATCGTGAAACTGCATGGTGTGCCAGTGAGTATAGTGTCCGATCGTGATCCGAAGTTCGCTTCACGGTTCTGGAAAGAGTTTCAGAAAGAGTTTGGGACGAAGGTACACATGAGTACTGCGTATCATCCGCAAACGGATGGTCAGTCCGAAAGGACCATCAGGACATTAGAGGACATGTTGAGAGCGTGTGTTTTGGATTGGGGTGGTAACTGGGATAGTTATCTACCGTTGGCTGAGTTTGCGTATAACAACAGTTATCAAAGGAGCATTGATATGTCTCCGTATGAAGCGTTGTACGGACGACCGTGCAGGACACCGTTATGTTGGACCCAAGTGGGGGAGCGGAGTGAGTTAGGACCTGCTATAGTCGAGGAGACTACAGAAAAGATTCGGTTTCTGAAAGTTAAGCTGAAAGAGGCTCAAGACCGGCAAAAGAGTTATGCCGATAAGCGCCGTAAGGACTTAGAGTTCAGTGTGGGCGATATGGTTTATTTGAAGGCCATGACTTATAAAGGGAAAAGCCGAGCAATGTTTGATGCTAAGTTAAGTCCGAGGTACATGGGACCGTACCGAATTTTGGAAAGGATTGGACCAGTGGCGTATAAGTTGGACTTACCGCCGGAGATGAGTGCGTACCACAATGTGTTTCACGTGTCACAGCTGAGAAAGCATATGACCGAACGTGAGAACATTATATCTGAACCACCGCAGGATTTGCAGGAGGATCTGACCTTGGAAGGTAGACCGATCCGTGTGGTTGGCCGGAAAGAAAAAGTCAAGCGTGGTAAAGTGGTCAAGATGATCAAGGTCGTTTGGGATTGTAACGGCGATGAGCAAACGACTTGGGAAAAAGAAGCAAAGATGAGTACAAAGTTCCCTAAATGGTTTGAGAAGCTTCCGGAAGAGGAGCCGGATTCGAGGACGAATCCAAACTAAGTGGGGGAGAGTTGTAGCATCCGTAACCAGTAATTATGATTTGGGTCGTTGTATATAAGTTTGGTACGATGGAGGTTCGTCATTTTGGTACGTAAGAACAGGACCGAGGTACGATCGTGGTATGTCCGCGGTACGTACGTAGTACGTACGTGGTACGAGGGTGGTACCATACCGTGGTACGTGTTAGCGCGTACGTGAGGTTAAGGGTCGTGACCAAGGGAAATTGTGGAAAAACGGCTAAGTGTTGAGAATGGGCCGTGGGCCTTGAGTTTGGCCGAAGAAAAATTGGAGTTTTCCTAGTCGGAATAGGATTTCTCGAGTTTGGCCGAGCGGTTTGGGAAACTGCCGAGAGAAAAGGAAAGTTTGATCGGTTAGCCGAGAGAAACTTAAAACAAACCGATTCTAGCCGAGAGAAAAGGGAAAACACGCTAGGATAGGCGGTTTATCCCTAGGGTTTCGCGTATATAAGGAGTTTTATGCGATTTTTCTCGGGCAGCCGCGCATTACTCGAGAGAAAAAGAGTTTTTCCCGAGAGATTGTGAGATCATCGAGAGATCAAGTTTTCCGTGAGAGTTCTGCGAATTCTGATCGAGAGATTCGATTGAGGATAGGCGTTTTACCGAGGAAGGATCGAAGTTATCCGAAGGTTTTCGGATTGGATCGAGAGATAGTCGAGAGCACTTGATTCCGGCCGTTAGCTTCGGTAAGTGCTCGGATATCTTTGTTTGTGTTAGGATTTTGTCGAGAGTTGTTCGACTAATCCGTGTGTTTTGGTCTGTTTCCGAGGGGATTCAGAGTTTGGTTCGAGGAAAAGTGTTCGGATCGTGAGATAGCCGATAGGGGATTGGATCTCGCGGTACGAGTCGTAGCGATAGCCGAGGGAGCACGTTGGTGTCCGACTATCTTTGTTTTTGTTCGAGTTATCACCGAGTTTCCTTCGACTAAAACCGTTCGTTTGATTGTCTAAGGTGAGTGCGTGACTGTGGCTAGCATCTATGGATTGAAAGATTGCTAGGGATTTTGATATGTATTGATCGCTTGTGTAAGTAGGGTTTTATGCTTAGCAAGGTCAATGTTTATGTGATTGTGTTGCGGTTTGGTGACCGTGAGATTAGGTGATTGTTTAGCTAGCTTGTGGCCGAGGCAGGATCGTTTTCTCTGGGTTAGGTGATGTGTGATTCACGCTAAGGAGGAAACCGAGTCCATAAGACTAGAGGGTCAGAGTTAGGCTTGATGGTCATGCGTATTGGTTGATTGATTGCTTGCTTGCTAAGTGTGTTGATATCGTGTTAGAATTGTTAGCATGAAAGCGTGATTATTTGCTGGCTAAGGTGTTACGGGATGACCGTATTCACTAAGCATTTATGGTAATGCTTATGCCTCTCTTATGTGTTGAGTGTGCAGGTAAAGATGTTGTCCAGGACCGTTAGTTCTGAAGGCGGACTCTAAGGCAGTGAAGAAAGGAGTGGATTTAGGATTGGGCTTTGGGGGTTTATTTTATTTAGACTTGTTTCGGATCTTGGCTTTGGTGTTATTGATAACTTAATCGAATTTGGCTAAGTTAGTTTATGATTTTTGAACCTCGGTTTTATGTATTGGAATGTGGATTATTTATACAATGACAATGAATGTTCTTGAGAATCGAATTGTGTTAAGTTAATGAGAAATGTTTGAAAATTCCGCATGATTGTTTAAGTTGGTCGAAATTGTTTAAGGACGGCCGGCCTGGTTAGGATTACTGGGTCGGGTCGCCTCAGGTTCTCCATCAAATCATAGAAGGTCAACAAATGAATGATATTATGTTTCACAAGATGATGAGAGCAATGGATGACAAGATTGAGGGTTTGCAACATGAGTTAACCCTTAAGCTTGAACAATCAACCTCACATTTGGAAACCATAGAGTCCAAATTGGTTCAACTCTCTTTGCCATCCAAGAACCCAAAAGATTCAAGGCATGTCATTTCACCAATTGTTGATGTTGAGGTTGATGAAGAAAGGACACCCAATGGTTTTAATGGACGAATTGGAGACCCAAAGCAAGTGGAGGAGGTTAGAGACGTGGGCAAAGCTCTAATCTATAGTCTACCTTCAATCCAATGGGTTCATGAAGAGAAGAGTGTTTTTGAGAAGAATAAAGGGGATGCATATGCTCTCAATGAGAAATGCCTTAGCTCTTTATTCTTTCCCTCATTGGAGAATGAGGAGGATGTGAGTAATTGTGAGAGAAAGGATTTAGCTTCACTCCCAAAAGCATGTAAGAAGGAGAAAGAATATCATGAAGAGAATGATTTGGGTTATGGTAATGTTAAAGAAGCTTTAGCATTGGATGGAGTTTGCTTGTAAACTCTTTTCTCTACCACATTGGAAGGTGAGAATCAGAATAGCAAGGGGCAAAAGATAGGTATAGGCAATATGGCCAAGAAGAAGCCAAACCAATACAACCATCCCACTCTTGCTCCATCCTCTCACACTATGAGTCTACACCCTTTTAGACTCATAGATGGGGCCATTGAGTACAATGTGAAGTGCAAGGGTATTCCTAAACCCTTTGCAAGTGTCAAAGTCATTTGCCATTCCACAATGAAGGTGAATGACAAGGAAAGGGTTGAAGAGCTACTCTCCAAGATTCTCAAGCTTAATCTCACACATGGCTCAAGCATGGATCCATCCCTTGAAACTCATCTCACCATGACCACCTCAACAAGGAGTCCTACTACTCCTCCTCTCCAACTCCCTAAGGACAAAGGCTAGGGCCAAGGTATGGTCCTCTTTCTATTTCATTGTATATACCATTTTGTTTTTGTTGCTTTGGTCTCTCTTGAACTTCTATTACACAAGGGACTGTGTAATTTAAGTTTGGGGGAGAGGTTGAGAGATTTGAATTTGTGTTTTGTGAGTGTTATTTTTCTTTCTTGCATTTTGAGTCTCATACATTTCATATATGGCACAGAAAATACAAAAATATCGAAAAATTTGAAAATTTTTCAAACAAAGAAAGTCATTTAGATGTTGCATTTGCATTGTAGGATTGAGTCTAGTTGAATTTCATGTAGGTTTGCATTCATATGCATAGGGAGCAATGAAGAGCTTTTCCTTGTAGGATGTCAACTCATGTAATCAATTCAATGCCCTAGTTAGTAGTTCTTTGATGCCTTTGAACAAGTCTTGAAAGTAAGGAAGAACCATGTTTGGATCACTTCACTTGTCACTTAGATCTTAGTCGAAATAGGGTCTTGAAATTGATAATCAACTCTACTCACTTGAACCGAATTTGTACATTTAATTATCATGCCTTGCATTGAAAGTGAATTCATGGATTGTATACATATTTGAGATTGGAATGGTATGCTTGCATTTTGGGGCTAGTAATAGGCTTAGGATTTAGGGATTGGGTTGTGGTATTGCTTGGTGTTTGAAATTGGAATGGTATGCTTGCATTTAGCATGTTGAGTTGTGGAAAGGAGTAGAAAGAAAAGGGTGATAAAAGCCTTGGAAGGAAATGAGGGAAGCTTGATTTGAAATGGTGGATCTTGTGTGATTAAATGTATAGCTCTAAGTTTGAAAAGTTATAGGTAGCCTTAAGAAGAGAAAAAAAAAAGAAAAATCAAAAGAGCCAAAAGGTCAAAGAAAAGGGCTACCTAGGAATGGAAAAAGAGCTAAGTATGTAAAAGATCACACCATTCACTATGAGATAAAGGTTGAAGAAGATTCCCCTTAGAGCTTTAAAAGAAAAGGATTTCATGGGTTTTGCAAGGCAAAAAAAGCCTTGGGTGAAAAGGGTAGCTTTAGAGGGTTGAGTGAGCCTAAAAAGAAATAATGAGAGGGGTTTAGGACCATTGATAGCATTATGGGTAGATGAGAATCTAGTCTTGTATACATCACTTGTCTTTTACCTTTAGCATTATGCATGAAGTTCAATCCTCTTTGAGTGAAAACCCTTATGCGAATTGTAAGCCCCATGAATTGAGTCATTCTTATCTCAAAGCCTAGTCCCTTAGCCAAATGAATTCACTTGCATTGCATTGTCATGATTCACGGTTTGCAATTTAATGAATGTTAAAGAGTTGGTTGGATAGGGAGACTTATAAAGATTGAGTTCTTTGTGCATTTGATTGTTGTGATGAGCATGGCTAACTCTTTTGGAGTAGGATGAATTCAAGTGCATCTTAGAATTAAGAACTAGGACATTGAGTTGATTATGTTTGTTGGCATTCTTGGATATTGATCTCCCACTTTCACACCTCTCTCTTAGATTTTTCATGTTTGTTTGCTTGAGGGCAAGCAAAAGGCAAGTTTGGGGGAGTTGATAGACTCATAATTTAGCATATTTTAGCATTCATTTTAGATAGTTTTGCATGTACTTTTGCATTCATTTAGCCACTTTTAGTCCCATTTGCATCCATATTAGAGTTTAGTGAGTTTTAGCTTAGGTTGTTGCATATTTATACATATTGATTCCTTATTAGGTGTTTTGGAGGCTTGGAGGACCATATGGAGCTTCATGGATGATCAAGAGGAGGAAGAGAAGCAGCCAAATGAGAAGCAAAAGTCTTTTACAAGCATATCGAGCATTTGGAAGTGCGAAATGTATGGGTCCGGACTAAGGTCTTACACTTAGATTCAGACTCCGAAACCTTCTTAAACGTTGTACAGGATCCAGTGCGCTTTCTAATGCCGTTATAATCAACTAATTCGAACGCCGGGTTAGAAAGTTACATCTATTTTAATCCATATCGAGCAGATGCATCGAGCTACTAAGCTCGATACAGTCCAACCGAGAAGACGGAGCATGCATATCGGGCATTTGTATCGACCTACCAAGGTCGATACACACCAACAGGAAGGCTGAATACGTGTTTCGAGCATTTGTATCGACCTAGTAAGGTCGATACAGCCAATGAAGAAGATCTTTAGCACCATATCGAGTTTCATATCGAGCTAGTAAGGTCGACACAGATCCATTCTGGGTAAACATCAGATCAGAAGAAGACTTTTCGTTCTGATTCAGCCATCGTTCTGATACAGATCCATTCTGGTAAACATCAGATCAGAAGAAGACTTTCCGTTTTCATTTGGAGGTTTTTTCATGTCATTACGAGCTGTGGTTAGGGAGATATGGCGATTTCTGTAAGACTGTTACCCCGGGTCAAAACCCGGTTTACCCCGGGTCAAAACCCGGTTTGTTCCGGGTTGATCCGGTTTGATTTCCTTCCCTATAAATACTTAAAACCTAAGTTTTATGTATCATCTCTTGTGCTTAAACACAAAAATCGACCCTTTGTGGTTTTGAGGAGATTTGGAAGATTTCTTTTAAGTTAAATGCAATTTGATTCTTGTTTTTTCTAATCTTTCTTTCGCTATTCATCTAATCATGTTTACTAACACTTCTTGCATGAGATTTGTTAGATTAGCTATGATTAGTGAGTAGTCTTTTTAGGATCTAGAGATGAGGTAGATTAGGGTGAGATTAGGGTTGATCTATAATGTTTAGGACTTAAACTCTTTAAATCCTTTATTGTTTAGTGATCTTAATGATAGATTAGCTTTGAGAAAAGTGATTTAGACCAAAGGGCATTTCCCACCCACAAGGTGTTTGATGAAATGCCCCAACCAACTAAATCAAGATATTTACATGCGTAGCCTATGGAAGTAGATGTCTAAGGTGTTTATTGGTATTAGAACTGAATCTTTATGCTTGTTGATTATCTTTTTACTAATGATAATTAGCTCTTGATTAGGTAATTAGCAAAGGGATTAGTGCCATGAGAGTGGATTAGTCTTGTTTAGAGTTCTAAACCTAAGGATTAGCATTCATTAGATTGTTTGAACATCATAGGTTAGCTCTAGGATCACCCAAATTCCATAACCTCATCCTTGGATTCGATTTTCTCTTTGTTAGATTTTGAATTTGTGTTTGCTTCTTGTTCTTGTTTTTAATTTGATTTGCCTTCTTAAGTTGTTAGCTTTTTGATTTTATTTCATTTAGGTTGTTAGATAAAAACTCCATCTTAATTGATTTTGCTTAACTTAAATAGTTTCATGTAAGTTAATCTTAACCCCTTTGGATTGACATCTCAAATACTACAATGACAAGAGTAGTAGAGATTAATTGAAAGTGGAAAATTCCTACTATCAATTCATTTTATAGTGTTTCCCCATCTGCTTTTCAATCGAGATTTACACACTTCCATACTTACTTTTCCCGCACTGCTTGCTTTGATTCCCGTCTGATATAGAGTTGATTGACAACCAGCTCTATATAACCTTGCTTTTCTAGTCCTGCATTCAATACCTACTGAAACCGTGACACAATCCTACAAACCCCCAATTCTCTGCGTCTTTGCTTGCCCTAATTTTCTGTTTTGCAGTTGACCTCCTCCCTGTGGTTCGATACCCTTAAGTACTACAACGCACGATGTGCACTTGCAGCTTAGGGCCATACAAATTCAAAGTTCGACGATTTTCCAAAGAAATCCTTCAATCTTGGACGACTAATTAGACCCCATCAGACCTCAATCTAGATAAGTCTCCCTATCAAACCAACTCTTTAACATTCATTAATTTGCAAACAGTGGATCATGACAATGAAATGCAAGTGAATTCATTTGGTTAAGGGACTAGGCTTTGAGATAAAAAAAATGATCCCAATTCACGTGGCTTCCATTTCAAACGCGGGGTTCACTCAAAGTGGATTGAACTTCAAGCATAATGCTAAAGGTAAAAGACAAGTGATGCATACAAGGCTAGGCTCTCATCTACCCGAAATGCTATCAATAGTCCTAAACCCCTCTCATTCATTCTTTTAAAGCTCACTCAACCATCTAAAGCTACCCTTAATCTCCCAAGGCTTTTTGTGCCTTGCTAAACCCATGAATTGCTTAAACCACTTCTTCCTTTTCATAGCACTAAGGGGAAACTTCTTCAACCTTTAACTCATAGCGAATGGTGTCATCTCTTAACAACTTAGCTCTTCTTTTTGTTTCTAGGTAGCCTTTCTTTTCTTTGGCCTTTTTGGCTCTTTTGATTTTTTTCCTTTTCTTTTCTCAAGACTACCCACCACTTTTTAAAATTAGAGCTATACTTTTCTTGTAAACATAGGATCTACCATTTCAAACTATGCTTCCCTTACTTTCCACCAAACCTTTTCATTCCTTTCTTTCTACTCCTTTTCCCACAATTTTAATTACAAATCATCAAGCAATACCACGATCCAACCCCAAATCCTAAACCTATCACTAGCCCCAAAATGTGAGAGCTAGAATCTACATGAGAGCCTAAACTTGTCGTTTCAAACCTAACACTTTATGTTAAGTTCAATTAAAATAAAGCCTCACAAGCAATATCACTAGAACATTTGGCTTCAAAGGAGGGAAGGTAAGGTTGGGAGTACTACTTGAGCTAGCAAGAGGGTGGCAAAGTGAGTAAGAAAGCTCAAATATGTATAATCCATAAATTCACTTTCAATGCAAGGCATTATAATTAGATGTCAAAATTTGGTTCAAGTGAGTAGAGTTGGTTATCAAATTCAAGACCCTATTTTGACCAAAATCTGAGTGACAAGTGAAGTGGTCCAAGTATGGTTCTTCCTTACTTTCAAGACTTATTCAAATGCATCAAAGAACTACTAACTAGGGCATTAGATTGATTACATGAGTTGGCATTCTACAAGGATAAGCTCATCATTGCTCCCAATGCATATGAATGCAATTCCTACATGAAATGCAACGAGACTCAATCCTAAAATGCAAATGCAACATCTAAATGAATTTTGTTTTTGGAAAACTTTCAAATTTTTCAATTCTTTTGGTTTTTTCTATGCCTTAAATGTATGCATGAGACTCAAAAATGCAAAAAGAAAAATAAGACTCACAAAACACAATGTCAAATCTCTCAACCTCTCCCCCAAACTTAAATTACACAGTCCCTTGTGTAATAAAAGTTTAGAGGAGACCTCAATCAACATGACAAAATAACAAAATGAAAATTTAAAGAAGTATATACAAGGGAGGTGGAGATACCTCAAAACTGTGAAGAGGGGGAGGAGGATGGCGAGGAGGAGTCTATGGAAATTGGGATTGCAGCCGTGCTTCCTATGGCAAGAACTCAAGACCTTCTATGCAATCCACTAGCACTTCATTAGGGCTAGGAAGGATGTAAGCTTTCCTCTCATCTCCGTATTGGTGAAGTGATATGTATAAGTGTTAGGGGCTGGGGAGGATCCAAAGAAACCCATTGCGCCCATGTAATTGTGGTCCATGTAAGCCCGCTCTGTGCATGCCTCGAATGTCGAAAGATCTACTAACGCTTTTGCAAAAAAAGGAGCGTGTGTCTTAGCAAAGGATTCCTGACCCTCGTGACCTTGACCTTGTTGCTCCTGAAGTTTCCATCACCAATCAAATCCTATAGAGCATTTGCCGACTCGAACTGTGGGAAATCCACAAACTGGACCTCGTCATTGAAGTCATAGTCGCTGCATATGTCTTGTATGGTAAAGTTGAAGGCATTCTCCTGGACCTTGAATGTCATAAGTCCCGTTGATGATGTTGGAAGGTTGGATATTCATAGAACAAGTCCACTGTAGAGAGAAAATGCAAGGTAGCCTCCGGGTATGTAGGACAGTTCATTGTTGACAAAGAAGTGAGCCTCTTGTTCTCAAGTAGCTCATCAAAGGTTTTCAACAACCCTATCTCTTGCAAGAATGCTCGGCTTGCAAACTTGGTAGGCTCAAAATGCATTCTCTCAAGCCTCAAGCGTGCTCTTTTCTCCTCAGCAGTCCATCCCACAAATCCCACTTCTTGTTGTGGTAAGTATCAATTTCTTCTTGATGCCATTATACCTTTAAAACAAGCAAAACTCGGATATGGTATTAGAAACTCATTTTGATCAGCAATCAACATCATCAAGCAAGCCTCAAGCAAGAAACAATGCCACAATTTCGAAATTCACCTTAGTTTTTCACATTTAGCAAAATTTAGCATACACAAAATTTTGCAAAGATTCAAGTTGCCTAATTTCGAGTGCTATCAATTGGCAATTCATAAGCAAGGTTAATGCAAGCTATTGCAAGTGAAAGCCCCAAAATTTAACAAGGTTCAAGAGAGTAATTTGAATTTTCGCACTATGAACCCTAAATGTTAAATTTTCAAAAATTAGCCATGGAAATCCTAGTGTAGCACTCGAAATCTACTCCCTAACCATAATCAAGCAATGTCCAAGCCCTAAACAACCAATTCGAACATCCTAATACATAATCACCCAAATTTTCCACCATTAGAGTAAAGGATGAAAATTTGGTTTCAGGTTGATTACCTCGTGAACGAGCTAAGGGATAAACGAAAATGGGCCTAGAAACATAACTAGCACAAGAATTCGAGCTAGTAGCACTTCAAAACACAAAATTTTCTTGAGAATTGAGAGAGAGAGAGAGCCAAAAAATTGCGTGTGTGTGAGGGAGTGAGGCAAAATTCTGGTTTTGGGGAAGAAGA
>JAHZTW010000001.1:74617667-74651852 GCA_020283515.1 Alliaria petiolata
AGGCGAGCTAGGAACCGTACCATAGCCGATCACGATACTCCTGATCAGCATTTCCAGAATCGAGCAGCGATTCAAGTTAACGTCCCCCATGAGGACGAGTTGGAGATCAAACCACAGATCATCTCTTTGGTGAAGCAAAACCAGTTTCACGGACTATCAAACGAGCACCCGATGGACCACATCGAGTTATTCGAGGAAATTTGCAGCACCACAAAGACGAACCGTACCCCTCCCGACCATCTGAAGTGTAAGCTATTCCCATTTTCTTTGAGCGACAAAGCTCATAGATGGCTGAAGACTCTACCACCAGGATCGATCACTAACTGGGTGGAATGCAAGTCCGCCTTCCTCAAACACTTCTACACTAAATCCCGATCCAACCTGCTGAGAAACAAGATCCAAGGCTTTCAACAAGGACCGGTCGAATCATTCTTTGAGGCATGGGAGTGATTCAAGGACTATGAGTGCGATTGTCCTCACCATGGTTTCTCCGGAGCCAGCATGCTGAACACGTTCTACCGCGGACTGCAAGCTAGATACCAACTTTCGCTCGACACGGCCAGTAACGGAGATTTTACAACGAAAACAGAGCGACAAGGAAGCGCACTCATCGAGAACCTCGCTGTAAGCAACAGCAATAACTGTCTGGATTATGATAGGAATCCAAGAACCGGAGACTCTGATTCTAAGCAAATAGTCGAGCTGAAGAATATGATGAGCCAGCTGCTCAAGGGACAGCAGCGCAATATCAGTGTGTGTGAGACCGCTGCGGAAAGAGAAGAATCTAGCCCGGGAGACGATGGAGACGAGTCCTATACGCAGGAAGAAGAAATTAACTTCATAGGAGGACAAAATTCATATCCAAACAGGAACTTCAACAATGGATTAAACAACAACTTCAGGAACAACAACAACTTATCATACCGAAACCCAAACGTGGAGAACCCGCGAGATCAAGTGTATCCACCTCAAGGAAGACCCTTCCAGAACAAGTTCCAGAACGTGAACTACGGAAACAACGGAAGCTACCAGGCGAAGCAACCCTACAACTCTCAACTCACGCCCTACAACAATCAGCAGGGAGCGCCGCAAGCTGCACCGAACGCACCTTACCCATCTCGAGAAGACAAACTCGAAATACTGATGCAACAGCTGCTGTTATCCCAACAAAAATCGGTCAAAGATCTCAACATCAAGGTAGATTGCATATACAACGACCTGAACGGCAAATTCGAAACCCTTTCTTCCCACATGAAGAAATTAGATATGCAAGTCTCTCAGACCGCCGAAGCCATCAAGAGGCAAGCAGGGATCTTTCCCGGAAAAGTAGAGGATAACCCGAAAGGATTCTATAACGCGATCTCAGCAGTCGCCGACGAGGCTAAGGAGTCATAACTAGCCATGAGAGAAAAGTGCAAGTTCGTCCCACTCTTCCCAACTATAAAGAAAGGAACTGCCAGTCCACCTTTCGATACCCCGGAGAACCGTGGGTTTGACAGACTGAAGAAAGAAGAAGATCCAGGCGCATTTACTTTCCCATGCTCGATCACGGGGATCAACTTCAAGGATTGTCTATGCGACAAAGGGACCAATGTCAATGTCATGTCGATGGCAATCGCTGAAAGGTTAGGAATTACAACTTACTTCCCCTCACCTACGCAGCTAGTGTTCGGAGACTCGTCTAGGAAAAAATCGAATGGCATAATCTACAATGTTCAGCTTCTTGTAGGGTATAAGATAGTACCAACTGACTTCCATGTGCTCGACATGGGGGAAGACAAAGACAAACCACTGATACTTGGAAGACCCTTCTTGGCCACGGTAGGAGCAAGGATCGACCATGTAAGCAACTTCGTAGTTTTCCAACATATAAGCCAGAAGAGATACTACCCAAAGGAGCTGAGCACTCCGCCTCCGGAAACGAAGAGCCACGGGACTAAGAAGGAGAAAAAGGGGATGATATTAAGGGCAAGCCAGCTCAACTCGAGACCCTTCTCCCGAATCGAAATTCTGTTCCCTCCCGAGCTAGAAGAGTTGGGTGAAGAGGAAATTTCAAAGTCAATTAAGAAGACAAAACGAGTAATCTTATAAGCCAAAATTCTAAGGAACGGAAACGGAAGGACGCTGCTGATACGGAAGCAAGGAGAAGCTTCGAACAGATTCGAGCTAAACGACTTAAACAAAAGCGCTTGGTGGGAGGCAACCCATCCGGTACGTGTTTTTGATTTCTTTTCTTTCTTTCATTTCTGACATCTAGTTCGTGCAAGTTTTCTGTACTTAGAATTATAAAAAAAAAAATAATAAAAAAAATAGAAAGCCAAGAAAAACCTAAAAATATGAGGAGGAGCCTCAGAAGGAGGCTGGCCTCACGAGCATGGCCCGTGGCGCGGCGAGAAGGATCGCGGCCGCGCGACGGACCACGACCGCGCGAAGGGAAGCGGCCTGGCCGCGGCCGGGACAGGCCGTGGCGCGGCCAGCGGTCGTCTGAGCCACCAGCCCGGAAAACTCACGTTTTCCTCCCGAATCGAGCTTTCAGCGTTTTGGTACAATCCTGCACCGAAAATTATTCCCCTTAACATAAAATGACGGATTTAATCGATTCATGGCCAACACGCAAGGTAAGTTCTCTCGTTTTAAAATTTTTGAAAATAAAAGGTTTTTGATGATAAAAACACCTTTTTAAAAGTAAAAGAGAAATTTTAGGATCAAACTCTCTTTTCCTCTTCTCTCCCAAGAGACTTGGAGATTTTTTGAGAGATTCTAAGTTTTTCAAATCCAAACCGTTTTCAAAAATTCTTTGGCCTAAACTCATCTATTATCGAAGAGCATTCACTTTTTAAAGCTCATTCATCCTCATCTACAAGGAATGGTCTCTAATTTTACAAATCTCTAAAGAACTCAATTTTGAGATCTCTCTTGTTTTACTAGGAAATTGTCTAGGATGCTTGGATAATGGTAGAGAACCTTGGATTGATGATTTAGGTTGCCTAGATTTCGATTTTTGCAACCATATATCTAAAAGTTGATGTCTTTGAAATAAATTATTTTTGGCATGCTCTAAGAACCGATTTTTGGAGATATTATTGGAATAATTACTTAGTTTGGACTTGATTCATCCTAGGTACTACTTAGAAATCAAAGTTTGATAATGATATGTTGAAAAAAAAAATCGATTTATTGGAAAATTTTTGGTTTAGGTTCCCAAAAATCCGAAAATAGAGCTTGAGTACCAAATTGATCTTGAATATTAATGCATAAGCTCGATGTTTACTAGTGTTGGAAACTCTTGGTATATGTCTTGTGTACCATTGCACATGAGAATCCATATGACACATCAAATTCACATACTTGGTCGAGTTTTTGTTTTCATTTTGCAAGGTACAATGAGTTCTGACCGAAACTTCGAGATACGTTCGAAGTATAGAGAGCAACTAAGCTCTTCAAGGAGTTCTTCGCAACAGCAAGAACACGTGACAGAGCTAGGAAACCCGAGCCTAGACGCCACCCTAGGGAGCTACGTGGAGGAACAAAGAAGAAGGTTCCGCGGTTCATTGATAGCACACACAAGCCGCGACGATCCTCCACCTCAAGAGCCAACAAGAGAGCTGAACCTTTCTCCTCCTAAGCGCAAGGTCCGAAATTTTGGAGCACCAATGGACCCGAACATTGATTATTTGAAGGAGATGAAGAAGATGGATATAAGAACAACCTTGAAGATCGACTACTCCGCTTTAGATGCGTTGGGCATCACCGAGGACGTCACGTGGTACATGGATAAGCTAAGGCTCATGACCTTCATGGAAATTGATCGTCCCACCTACAAGGGACTCGCCCAAGAGTTCTTAGCTTCGGTTCAGCTGTCATACAAGAGAGGGAGGAAATCACAGCCGAGGGAAGGTATTCTCTATTTCACCATTGGTTCTCGGGATTATGAGCTGAGCATCCCTAGACTTTGCGAGATATTTGGTTTTGACTTGAGGAGCGAGACAACAATTGAAGAAGAATGGAGTGCAGATATTTGGGAACTCATGGGCCGAGGCATTTACGATAAGGGAAGGCATCTGTCAGCCTTTCTTTCACATCCAGCCGTGCGTTTCATGCACCGCCTCATAGCACACCGACTTTACTCTCGCAGCAACCAATCATGCATTCTCATTCCAGAGCTCGTCCTACTTCAGTCCGCCTTTAGAGACGAGCCACTTTCAGCATGCTTTGGATGCATCCTAGCAGAGAGACTCGTGCGAGTGAAGCACGACGTTACCGCACCTTGATGCGAGACTGCCGTCACGACTTACGGAGGCATCATCACAGCGATCATGGAGGCCGCAGGAGTAGACACCAGCATTGAGACACCCTTAGATGAAGCTTGGTTTGACTTGTCCCAGTTTCAGACGGACAGGAACTTGACAGGCGCAGCCATGGATCCAGACAGGTTCGGATACTGCTACCGATTGGGAATGAGAGACAACCGCACGGTCTACTTACCGTCTCCTACAGTCCCGCTCCTTTCAAGAGGTTCACCACAGTGGATCCCGAACCATGATGAGTTCCGTACCGAGTTCTCACGTCTACCGCTTACCATTGGAGAGTATGTAGCCGCCAAGGCTAGGAGAGAGGCGATCCGTCCGAGTACTCACCACACCTCATCCTCCTCCATGCGCAGTACCTCACGATCCGCTGCACCATCCACCTCGACTGATCCCGCGATCACCGCACTTCAGGAGCAATTGGCACGCCAGAACGAGATGCTTGAGAAGATGGCGCGACAGCTTCGAGAGAGAGGACACATAGATGGCGACCTTTAGACCCTAAGTTCAGATGCCTTGAAGACCTCGTGTCTCGGCCAACACTCTTCCTGCTTACGAGCCTGGTTCCATCTATTACACCCCTATCCTTTATTTTCATTCATGCTTTATCTTTCATCTATTGCAGTCATTCCCGACCTGTCATCACTATTTCACACTGGGGACAGTGTGATTTAAGTCTGGGGGGAGTTCGTACTAATGACTTTGCTTTTGTTTTGGTTTTTATTTGAGTCTTTTTCTTTTTAAAAACTAAGATTGATGTATTTCGATATATATAATATGGTTTTAGGGATTATGACGCAAAACCAAGGATGATATTCGACCAGTGTGCTTCTACGCTATTTCTAGTGACAGATCTTTGAAGCTTTAGTACTAGACTAGGCAGTAGCTAGAAAGTCAGAGATGCGAAATCCTGGAGAATGCTAACCATTAATTTCCTTGTCAACAGATGTAAACATTCAACGAAAAATCCAGAACGTTCGGGACATCTTCTTCCATTTTTACACACTCCCTTGTTGTCCCCGAACGCCAACTCATCAATAGTTGGTACCATACCCGAAACCCTTACCATCTTTTCATACCTCATGCAACTCTCTTGTTTTCACCATATGCAGATATGTGCAAAAACGCCGGAGAGGGAGGAACGACACGATTTCTAGTCACTCAAAACGAAGGATCGAATGGTTAAGGAACGGAAATGTTAGCTACAAAACGAGGACGACTCATGCCTCGGAAAACTCGAAAGAATGGTAATATTCTTGCGATCCTTAAGACTCTCACAACAAGGCACTTCCCGTTTCAAAAAAAAAAATATATATATATATATAATAACTCGGATAGAGGACCCGAACTTTTTGGAGTAATGNCTAGACTAGGCAGTAGCTAGAAAGCCAGAGATGCGAAATCCTGGAGAATGCCGATCTATAGAGACTTCAGGGGAAGGAATATACTAGCTCTATTTTTATTGGACTTTAAACTAACTATTAATTTCCTTGTCAACAGATGTAAACATTCAACGAAAAAGCCAGAACGTTCGGGACATCTTCTTCCATTTTTACACACTCCCTTGTTGTTCCCGAACGGCCAACTCATCAATAGTTGGTACCATACCCGAAACCCTTACCATCTTTTCATACCTCATGCAACTCTCTTGTTTTCACCATATGTAGATATGTGCAAAAACGCCGGAGAGGGAGGAACGACACGATTTCTAGTCACTCAAGACGAAGGATCGAATGGTTAAGGAACGGAAGTGTTAGCAACAAAAGAAGGACGACTCATGCCTCGGAATACTCGAAAGAATGGTAATATTCTTGCGATCCTTAAGACTCTCACAACAAGGCACTTCCCGTTTCATAAAAAAAATATATATATATAAATAAAATAACTCGGATAGAGGACTCGAACTTTTTGGAGTAATGACGGTACTTATCCATAAAAAGAGAGTTACAAAAAAAAATGGAAAGATAAGAAACGGGAAGAAAATGCCTAAGAGCCTTAAGAGAATCGTGACATGCATAGAGGCAGAGCCTGGGCGATATGGTGAGGAGTTTTAAACGCCATCCAATCCGAGCCAGAAACAAGAAACTAAGTCTGGGGGATGGTTGTATCAAAGAGAACTCGCGGATGTGTACGTGCGGGGAGTGATTGGAAATCGTGGATCTCAATAGTTCCACCTTCTCTTTCTGTTTTGCATAATACCTTGCACCTCCCGGAGATTTATACGGTAACCCGAAACACTCTAAACCTCACCAATACTACTTAGAGAGCTAGTTGACCGAAACTTGAAGTTTAGATAGTGAAAGTTTTGCAGGGGACTAGTGTTGAAGGAACTATAGTGAGAAATTTTTTAGGCTGAGCTTGGATAGATTTGTTCGATGACTTATGGTTTAGAAGGACGGTCGCTGAGTTTTTGCTAGTTCCTATATTTTCAAACCTCTTTTTCACGCTTTGTCTGCGTTTTGTTTAAGGACAAACAAAGGTTTAAGTCTGGGGGAGTTGATAACACTCATATTTTACTCCTAAAACCTATTATTTCAAGATCATTTATAAGTGTTTTAACCCGGTTTTTAACGGTTTTAAAGTAATTTTCACGTTTCCTAGTTTTAAAAGTCATTTCAGGAAAATTGGACAAAAATGACACATTTTGGAGCAAAACAGGAACTTCAAGGACATGTGCTCGGAGCCATAAGTTCAGCATCAGATGACGACCTTCCCACCACAAGATCAAGCTCATATTTGGAGACAAGATAGCCCTTCCAGCTGTTTTTTATGCCAAGGTTATTTGAGTTCAATCCCACGGTTGGATCTCAAGTTAAGAAGGAAGCAAGAAGGCCCGTCAGACACATTCTCAGAAGAAGGATGGCCGCGCCACGGATCCTCAGAAGACCAGTGGCCGCACCACGCCTGGTCGCTCGTGCGGCCACACCACTCCGGCCCATCCTGAGCCCGTTTGCACTTATCCGCTATTTTCCCGAGATTAAAACGTGAAGCCCACTTTCTGAAGACCGGAAGCCTATATAAAGGAACCTTAGGGTTTCAGAAAAAGAGACGACACAGAGAGCTTTTCCAGAAACACATCTGCGCCGCAGAGAGAGAGAAAGAGAGAGAGTTCGACGGCACCGGAGTTGAAGACCTCGAGAGAGAATTCTTCTGCAGCCGCCTACTCTTCCTTCTTTTCCCTTTCATATTTTGTTCTTAGATTCTTTACTTTTCAATACTTTAAGAAAACCCCTCTTCAATGATTTCCTTTGAAGAAGTTTTCTCACTTTGTTCTTTTTATTAATACAATTCGCACCTTTCATATCTCGAAGATGTCTCTCGTTCCCATGAACGAGTAGTCATCGAGTTGGGTTTTTAAGGGGATTTTCGAAGGGGTTTAATCATGGATTGATTTCGCTAGGTTGATAGAGATAGAGTTTCTTTTAGGTATCTTCATTGATGTCTTGTTCTTATTGCATGTTTGCTTCTCTGATCAATTAGCAACTGATTTCAGGATGACTAGATACATGAACATGTGGTCTATTGTCTGGATCTAGGGGTTAACGAGCGGATCGCACAGTAGGATGTTTAGGCATATCGACGGACCGCACCGCGAGTGTTTACAAATAGGTGAATGATACGTATGCGCGGTTGTCTTGCATCGTGGGATGAGAAATCATACCCGCAGTGGAAGACAAACGCAGGTGGCTAGATCCGTGAAGGCGGGGTAGTCATAGTCGACCGTTTCAGCTTAAGAACCTAACCTATTAAATCATCTAGAACCTATCATGTTGCTTGTTAAATTCGATCCATGAACCCCGGAGAATGTCCCTGAACCCAACGCCTTTTATTCATTGATTTACAACCGTTTAATTCTTTTCTGCTGCTTGATATCATTACTGCAAATCGTGACACACTGCATCCCCCAAGTTCCCATTTGGTTTAAAGAAGTTAGAAATCTTAGGACTTTCGCAAAACAACAATCTATGTGGATTCGATCCCTTAATATACTACTGTGATTGCTGTGCACTTGCAACTATCTTAGGGGTAAAACTTGAAGTAAAACAAACCCCGCATCACAGATTAACAAAGATAAGTACTAAATTGCATAAACTCAAATAAATGTCTTACAAAATCACTTAAAAACCAAAGAGGAAGTTTTTCTAAGCATGAACAAAAGTTTAAAAGATACAAAGGAAAATTTAGATCTTTTTGCTTTTATAGTGAACAGTCGACGAACCGGGTCAACCCGGAACAAACCGGGTATTGACCCGGTTTAGGGCTGAAAAATCGCGCAGCGTATCGAGCTTGCTAGGTCGATATGCAACTCCATACGCTGCTAAATAAGTTCTCCAAGAGTTGTGTCGAGCTTGGTAGGTCGACACAAATGCTCGACACGCCGTCTACAAATCCTCGGTTAGGTTTCGTATCGAGCTTAGGAGCTCGATACAAACGCTCGATACGCTCATGTCATTTCTCCGGTGGACTTTATATCGAGTTTGCTAGTTCGATACAAATGGTCGATATGCAGCCTCCGTCTTCTCTGCCAGGCCATATCGAGCTTAGTAGCTCGACAGTAAGCTCGATACACTTCTAAAAGATCTCTTCTCTCCATTTGACCACTTCTCTTGCTCCTCTTTGTTCATGAGAAGCACCAAGAGGAAGCAAATTTCGTGGTCAACAATGGGAACTTCAACCAAGGGAGTAAGCTTCTCAATCAAGGGTCTAACCATGGAGTCCAAGGAAATCACCAAGGCTACCAAGAGAACCATGAGATTTCTCAAATCTCTAACCAAGATGAGGAACAAAGAGAGGTTCTCCATCAAATCATAGAAGGTCAACAAGTGAATGATATTAGGTTTCACAAGATGATGAGAGCAATGGATGACAAGATTGAGGGTTTGCAACATGAGTTAACCCTTAAGCTTGAACAAACAACCTCACTTTTGGAAACCATAGAGTCCAAATTGGTTCAACTCTCTTTGCCATCTAAGAACCCAAAAGATTCAAGGCATGTCATTTCACCAATTGTTGATGTTGAGGTTGATGAAGAAAGGACACCCAATGGTTTTAATGGACGAATTGGAGACCCAAAGCAAGTGGAGGAGGTTAGAGACGTGGGCAAAGCTCTAAGCTATAGTCTACCTTCAATCCAATGGGTTCATGAAGAAAAGAGTGTTTTTGAGAATAATAAAGGGGATGCATATGCTCTCAATGAGAAATGCCTTAGCTCTTTCTTCTTTCCCTCATTGGAGAGTGAGGAGGATGTGAGTAATTGTGAGAGAAAGGATTTAGCTTCACTCCCAAAAGCATGTAAGAAGGAGAAACAATATCATGAAGAGAATGATTTGGGTTATGGTAATGTTGAAGAAGCTTTAGCATTGGATGGAGTTTGCTTTTAAACTCTTTTCTCTACCACATTGGAAGATGAGAATGAGAATAGCAAGGGGCAAAAGATAGGTATAGGCAATATGGCCAAGAAGAAGCCAAACCAATACAACCATCCCACTCTTGCTCCATCCTCTCACACTATGAGTCTACACCCTTTTAGACTCATAGATGGAGCCATTGAGTACAATGTGAAGTGCAAGGGTATTCCTAAACCCTTTGCAAGTGTCAAAGTCATTTGCCATTCCACAATGAAGGAGAATGACAAGGAAAGGGTTGAAGAGCTACTCTTCAAGATTCTCAAGTTTAATCTCACACATGGCTCAAGCTTGAATCCATCCTTTGCAACTCATTTCACCATGACCACCTCAACAAGGAGTCCTACTACTCCTCCTCTCCAACTCCCTAAGGACAAAGGCTAGGGCCAAGGTATGGTCCTCTTTCTATTTCATTGTATATACCATTTTGTTTTTGTTGCTTTGGTCTCTCTTAAACTTCTATTACACAAGGGACTGTGTAATTTAAGTTTGGGGGAGAAGTTGAGAGATTTGAATTTGTGTTTTGTGAGTATTATTTTTCTTTCTTGCATTTTGAGTCTCATACATTTCATATATAGCAAAGAAAATAAAAAAAAATAGAAAAATTTGAAAATTTTACAAAAAAAGAAAGTCATTTAGATGTTGCATTTGCATTGTAGGATTGAGTCTAGTTGAATTTCATGTAGGTTTGCATTCATATGCATAGGGAGCAATGAAGAGCTTTTCCTTGTAGGATGTCAACTCATGTAATCAATTCAATGCCCTAGTTAGTAGTTCTTTGATGCCTTTGAACAAGTCTTGAAAGTAAGGAAGAACCATGTTTGGATCACTTCGCTTGTCACTTAGATCTTAGTCGAAATAGGGTCTTGAAATTGATAATCAGCTCTACTCACTTGAACAGAATTTGGACATTTAATTATCATGCCTTGCATTGAAAGTGAATTCATGGATTGTATACATATTTGAGCTTTCTTACTCACTTTACCACTCTCTTGCTAGCTCAAGTAGTACCCCCACCTTACCTTACCTCCTTTGAAGCCAATTGTTCTAGTGATATTATTTGTAAGGCCTTACTTTGATTGAACTTAGCATAAAGTGTTAGGTTTGAGACGACAAGTTTAGGCTCTCATGTAGATTCTAGCTCTTGCATTTTGGGGCTAGTAATAGGCTTAGGATTTGGGGATTGGGTTGTGGTATTGCTTGGTGTTTGAAATTTGAATGGTGATAACATGCATATTTTATCCGTTTTTACTATCATAAGTGAGTGCTTTAATAAGCATTTCACTAAGGTTCTGATGCAAAAACACTAGATTTTGAGTATTTTGTTGTTCAAGACTCTTTTCAGGTAATCTTAGCAAAAGATGCGCATTTTGGAGCAAAATGGACAATTCCGGAAACAGTGCCCGAGGAAAGAAGTTAAACACCAAATGAAAGCCTTCCCACCACGAGATCAAGCTCACATTTGGAGACAAGGTAGCCTTATCAGCTGTCTTTCACCCCGAAGTGGTTTGAGAGCAATCACACGGTTGGATATCAAGTTATGAAGGAAGCAAGAAGGTCAGTCAAGCACCCGGAAGGACGAGATGGCAGCGCCACGGACTAACCAGAAGACCAGTGGCCGCGCCACGGCCAGTCGCTCACGCGGCAAGGCCACTCACGGATTCCCGAGCCCATTTGAAGCCCAAATTAAACCCACAGCCGTCTTATGCAAGCCAAGACCTAATCCACGACCTAGGGCACTTGAAGACCTATATATACTCGTCGTTTAGGGTTTTATAAAGAGAGAGAAGTTTTCATTTCAATCACGTTTTCTGCTTCTACTTTTATGTCTGAGTAGTTTACTTTCGTTGGGTTTTCTTTAAGGGGATCTATGGGGAATTTCATTAACTGTTGTTGAAACCGATTGCTTATGCTGAAGATTAGGATTTTCTGTCTCACCTTATTTGTTCTTATTGCATGAGTCTGGCGTCATGAAGTATATTCTGATAGCAGGATCTTGAGAACGACAAACGTCCTGAATCTCAGATCTAGACCAAAATAAGGTAGAGAGCATCCTTCATGGGCGCTTATGCGTATTCGGGAAGATGTCTGAATGCTTATTGTCCCGTTCCTATTGCGTGTTCGTCTAGGCTGCAGGATATGAAAGTATACCTGTGGAATAGAAGTTCGCAGATCGACCTAGTTTGATAAAGTTAGGTTGTTAAAACCAGTGAATCAGTTTGGGGAAAATCGCCTAGTCTCGTTTGCTTAGCTTTTGTGTATTGATTTCTAGTTAGAACCCCATAGATTTCCCGAGAAGATTCCCAACGTATTCGCCCACCTGCTTTTAAATCGAGATTTACGCACTTCCATACTTTACTTTTTCTGCACTGCTTGCTTGATTTCCTTTTTACAAGTCTTTAAGTTTATTTTCCATTTCCCGTTGGTTATAGAAAAGGCTGACAACCTTCTCTATATAAGGCGTGGTACTGCTTTCTTTATTTTCTGCAAGAATCGTGACACTTACCCCGAAACCCCAATTCTCTGCGTCTTTGGTTGCCCTGATTCTTCTGTTTTGCAGTTGACCTCCTCCCTGTGGATCGATACCCTAAGTACTACAACGCACGCTGTGCACTTGCAGCATAGGGTCCTACAAATTCAAAGCCTGACGAGTCCCCAAAGAAATCCTCCAAACTCGGACGACTATTTAGACCCCATCAAATGGTATGCTTGCATTTAGCATGTTGAGTTGTGGAAAGGAGTAGAAAGAAAAGGGTGATAAAAGCCTTGGAAGGAAATAAGGGAAGCTTAGTTTGAAATGGTGGATCTTGTGTGATTAAAAGTTATAGGTAGCCTTAAGAAGAGAAAAAAAAAAAAATCAAAAGAGCCAAAAGGTCAAAGAAAAGAAAGGGCTACCTAGGAATGGAAAAAGAGCTAAGTATGTAAAAGATCACACCATTCACTATGAGATAAAGGTTGAAGAATATTCCCCTTAGAGCTTTAAAAGAAAAGGATTTCATGGGTTTTGCAAGGCACAAAAAGCCTTGGGTGAAAAGGGTAGCTTTAGAGGGTTGAGTGAGCCTAAAAAGAAATAATGAGAGGGGTTTAGGACCATTGATAGCATTACGAGCTGTGGTTAGGGAGATATGGCGATTTCCGCAAGACTATTACCCCGGGTCAAAACCCGAGTTGTTCCGGGTTGATCCGGTTTTACTTCCTTCCCTATAAATACTTAAAAACCTAATTTTTATGTATCATCTCTTGTGCTTAAACACAAAAATCGACCCTTTGTGGTTTTGAGGAGATTTGGAAGATTTCTTTTAAGTTAAATGCAATTTGATTCTTGTTTTTTCTAATCTTTCTTTCGCTATTCATCTAATCATGTTTACTAACACTTCTTGCATGAGATTTGTTAGATTAGCTATGATTAGTGAGTAGTCTTTTAGGATCTAGGGATGAGGTAGATTAGGGTGAGATTAGGGTTGATCTATAATGTTTAGGACTTAAACTCTTTAAATCCTTTATTGTTTAGTGATCTTAATGATAGATTAGCTTTGAGAAAAGTGATTTAGACCAAAGGGCATTTCCCACCCACAAGGTGTTTGATGAAATGCCCCAACCAACTAAATCAAGATATTTACATGCGTAGCCTATGGAAGTAGATGTCTAAGGTGTTTATTGGTATTAGAACTGAATCTTTATGCTTGTTGATTATCTTTTAACTAATGATAATTAGCTCTTGATTAGGTAATTAGCAAAGGGATTAGTGCCATGAGAGTGGATTAGTCTTGTTTAGAGTTCTAAACCTAAGGATTAGCATTCATTAGATTGTTTGAACATCATAGGTTAGCTCTAGGATCACCCAAATTCCATAACATCATCCTTGGATTCGATTTTCTCTTTGTTAGATTTTGAATTTGTGTTTGCTTCTTGTTCTTGTTTTTAATTTGATTTGCCTTCTTAAGTTGTTAGCTTTTTTATTTTATTTCATTTAGGTTGTTAGATAAAAACTCCATCTTAATTGATTTTGCTTAGCTTAAATAGTTTCATGTATTCCTAGTGTTGTTAATCTTAACCCCTTTGGATTGACATCTCAAATACTACAATGACAAGAGTAGTAGAGATTAATTGAAAGTGGAAAATTCCTACTATCAATTCATTTTATAGTGTTTCCCCATCTGCTTTTCAATCGAGATTTACACACTTCCATACTTACTTTTCCCGCACTGCTTGCTTTGATTCCCGTCTGATATAGAGTTGATTGACAACCAGCTCTATATAACCTTGCTTTTCTAGTCCTGCATTCAATACCTACTGAAACCGTGACACAATCCTACAAACCCCCAATTCTCTGCGTCTTTGCTTGCCCTAATTTTCTGTTTTGCAGTTGACCTCCTCCCTGTGGTTCGATACCCTTAAGTACTACAACGCACGATGTGCACTTGCAGCTTAGGGCCATACAAATTCAAAGTTCGACGAATTTACAAAGAAATCCTACAATCTTGGACGACTAATTAGACCCCATCAGACCTCAATCTAGATAAGTCTCCCTATCAAACCAACTCTTTAACATTCATTAATTTGCAAACAGTGGATCATGACAATGAAATGCAAGTGAATTCATTTGGTTAAGGGACTAGGCTTTGAGATAAAAAAAATGATCCCAATTCACGTGGCTTCCATTTCAAACGCGGGGTTCACTCAAAGTGGATTGAACTTCAAGCATAATGCTAAAGGTAAAAGACAAGTGATGCATACAAGGCTAGACTCTCATCTACCCGAATTGCTATCAATAGTCCTAAACCCCTCTCATTCATTCTTTTAAAGCTCACTCAACCATCTAAAGCTACCCTTAATCTCCCAAGGCTTTTTGTGCCTTGCTAAACCCATGAATTGCTTAAACCACTTCTTCCTTTTCATAGCACTAAGGGGAAACTTCTTCAACCTTTAACTCATAGCGAATGGTGTCATCTCTTAACAACTTAGCTCTTCTTTTTGTTTCTAGGTAGCCTTTCTTTTCTTTGGCCTTTTTGGCTCTTTTGATTTTTTTCCTTTTCTTTTCTCAAGACTACCCACCACTTTTTAAAATTAGAGCTATACTTTTCTTGTAAACATAGGATCTACCATTTCAAACTATGCTTCCCTTACTTTCCACCAAACCTTTTCATTCCTTTCTTTCTACTCCTTTTCCCACAATTTTAATTACAAATCATCAAGCAATACCACGATCCAACCCCAAATCCTAAACCTATCACTAGCCCCAAAATGTGAGAGCTAGAATCTACATGAGAGCCTAAACTTGTCGTTTCAAACCTAACACTTTATGTTAAGTTCAATTAAAATAAAGCCTCACAAGCAATATCACTAGAACATTTGGCTTCAAAGGAGGGAAGGTAAGGTTGGGAGTACTACTTGAGCTAGCAAGAGGGTGGCAAAGTGAGTAAGAAAGCTCAAATATGTATAATCCATAAATTCACTTTCAATGCAAGGCATTATAATTAGATGTCAAAATTTGGTTCAAGTGAGTAGAGTTGGTTATCAAATTCAAGACCCTATTTTGACCAAAATCTGAGTGACAAGTGAAGTGGTCCAAGTATGGTTCTTCCTTACTTTCAAGACTTATTCAAATGCATCAAAGAACTACTAACTAGGGCATTAGATTGATTACATGAGTTGGCATTCTACAAGGATAAGCTCATCATTGCTCCCAATGCATATGAATGCAATTCCTACATGAAATGCAACGAGACTCAATCCTAAAATGCAAATGCAACATCTAAATGAATTTTGTTTTTGGAAAACTTTCAAATTTTTCAATTCTTTTGGTTTTTTCTATGCCTTAAATGTATGCATGAGAATCAAAAATGCAAAAAGAAAAATAAGACTCACAAAACACAATGTCAAATCTCTCAACCTCTCCCCCAAACTTAAATTACACAGTCCCTTGTGTAATAAAAGTTTAGAGGAGACCTCAATCAACATGACAAAATAACAAAATGAAAATATAAAGAAGTATATACAAGGGAGGTGGAGATACCTCAAAACTGTGAAGAGGGGGAGGAGGATGGCGAGGAGGAGTCTATGGAAATTGGGATTGCAGCCGTGCTTCCTATGGCAAGAACTCAAGACCTTCTATGCAATCCACTAGCACTTCATTAGGGCTAGGAAGGATGTAAGCTTTCCTCTCATCTCCGTATTGGTGAAGTGATATGTATAAGTGTTAGGGGCTGGGGAGGATCCAAAGAAACCCATTGCGCCCATGTAATTGTGGTCCATGTAAGCCCGCTCTGTGCATGCCTCGAATGTCGAAAGATCTACTAACGCTTTTGCAAAAAAAGGAGCGTGTGTCTTAGCAAAGGATTCCTGACCCTCGTGACCTTGACCTTGTTGCTCCTGAAGTTTCCATCACCAATCAAATCCTATAGAGCATTTGCCGACTCGAACTGTGGGAAATCCACAAACTGGACCTCGTCATTGAAGTCATAGTCGCTGCATATGTCTTGTATGGTAAAGTTGAAGGCATTCTCCTGGACCTTGAATGTCATAAGTCCCGTTGATGATGTTGGAAGGTTGGATATTCATAGAAGAAGTCCACTGTAGAGAGAAAATGCAAGGTAGCCTCCGGGTATGTAGGACAGTTCATTGTTGACAAAGAAGTGAGCCTCATGTTCTCAAGTAGCTCATCAAAGGTTTTCAACAACCCTATCTCTTGCAAGAATGCTCGGCTTGCAAACTTGGTAGGCTCAAAATGCATTCTCTCAAGCCTAAAGCGTGCTCTTTTCTCCTCAGCAGTCCATCCCACAAATCACACTTCTTGTTGTGGTAAGTATCAATTTCTTCTTGATACCATTATACCTTTAAAACAAGCAAAACTCGGATATGGTATTAGAAACTCATTTTGATAAGCAATCAACATCATCAAGCAAGCCTCAAGCAAGAAACAATGCCACAATTTCGAAATTCACCTTAGTTTTTCACATTTAGCAAAATTTAGCATACACAAAATTTTGCAAAGATTCAAGTTGCCTAATTTCGAGTGCTATCAATTGGCAATTCATAAGCAAGGTTAATGCAAGCTATTGCAAGTGAAAGCCCCAAAATTTAACAAGGTTCAAGAGAGTAATTTGAATTTTCGCACTATGAACCCTAAATGTTAAATTTTCAAAAATTAGCCATGGAAATCCTAGTGTAGCACTCGAAATCTACTCCCTAACCATAATCAAGCAATGTCCAAGCCCTAAACAACCAATTCGAACATCCTAATACATAATCACCCAAATTTTCCACCATTAGAGTAAAGGATGAAAATTTGGTTTCAGGTTGATTACCTCGTGAACGAGCAAAGGAATAAACGAAAATGGGCCTAGAAACATAACTAGCACAAGAATTCGAGCTAGTAGCACTTAAAAACACAAAATTTACTTGAGAATTGAGAGAGAGAGAGAGCCAAAAAATTGCGTGTGTGTGAGGGAGTGAGGCAAAATTAAGGTTTTGGGGAAGAAGAAAGGGGAAAACAGGTTTAATTTGAATGAATTAAACAGGTCAAACCTCATTTACTTACCGGGAAAGGAGTGTATCGAGCTATGTAGGTCGATATATAGCTCGATACACTTGCAGAAGCGGGTTTTTAAAACTTTATCGAGCTAGGTAGCTCGATACAATTACCCGATACACCTTGGTATTTTTCCATGGCCGAACTGTATCGAGCTTAGTAGCTCGATACAAATGCCCGACACGCATCGTCCAAAACCCCTGTGAGAGCTGTAACGAACTTAGTAGCTCGATACATAGCTCGACACGCTGCCAGAAAACTTCTTGCAAGCTTTTTGCTCTTAGCTCAACTTCCTTGACCCAAATTTGTCATCCACAGACACTAGAAAACCTATTATTGAAACAAAAAGTGCGAATATATACAGAGATAAACATGGGAATACCTCGCAAGAGCGCTTATTTAAAGTCACTAAACTTGACTTTTCAAACCCTTAGGCATGTGGAGGATCTTGTAGAGGAATTGATGTTGCCTCTACAAATGTACCATCACCCAAATATGGTTTCAGCCTGTGTCTATTCATAGTAAACTCGTCCCTTTCTTGACCATAAGGAGTAAAAACACCATAGGGAAAACCTCCTTGATTGTGAAAAGCCAGTACCACCTTGACTTGAGCTTACTCGCGAATAGCTTCAACCTAGAATTGTATAGCAGTGCTCGATCGCCAGCTTTGATTTCCTTTGGCTTAAGCTTCTTGTCATGGAAAGCTTTAGTTCTCTCCTTGTAGATTTTCGAGCTTTCATAAGCTTCCAAGGGAATCTCATCAAGCTCTTGGAGATTGATTAATCCCTTCTCTTGGGATGTCTTGATATCAAAGTTTAGAACTTTGACTGCCCACAATGCCTTATACTCAAGCTCCACAGGTAAGTGGAAAGACATCCCATAGAGAAGAGAGAATGGCGACCTCCCTATGGGTGTCTTAAAGGCCGTCCTATAAGCCCAAAGTGCATCATATAGCTTGGATGACCAATCCTTCCTTGTAGCACCAACTGTCTTCTCTAGAATGGCTTTAATCTCTCTATTCAAAATTTTAACTTGCCAACTTGTTTGAAGGTGGTAAGACGTTGCAACCTTGTGCTTAACTCCATGCTACTTGAGTAGATTCTCAAAGATCTTTTTAATGAAATGACTCACACCATCACTTATAACAACTCTTGGAATCCCAAATCTTGGAAAGATTATGGACTTGAAGAGATTTACCACGACCTTGGCATCATTTGTGGGACTTGCTACTGCTTCTACACACTTGGAGACATAATCAACAGCAACTAAGATGTATTTGTTGCCATAAGACGATGGGAAAGGTCCACTAAAATCTATGCCCCAAACATCAAACACATCCACTTCCAAGATTGGGATTTGTGGCATATCATCTCTCTTTCTTATGTTTCCCTTTCTTTGACATGCTTCACATGTAGAGATGTAGGAATGAGCATCATTAAAAAAAATTGGCCACCAAAACCCTACTTGAAGCACCTTTGTTACTGTTTTAAATATGGCAAAATGTCCACCATAAACTGACCCATGGCAATGGTACAAGATGCTAACTTTCTCTATGCATCTCCTATAGAGGCCATCCGAGCACCTCTTGAAAAGGTAGGGCTCATCCCAATAGTATTGAAACACATCCCTAAATAGTTTCTTCATGGTGTAAGCATCTAGGTTAGGAGGCACATCACCACACACCAAATAGTTCACAAAATTAGCATACCAAGGTAAACCTCTTTCCTCTAAACTTCTTTGCCTCTTCTAGCTTCTTCCCTAGCTGATATCCCTCTTCCAGGACCTTAATCATCATGAGTTGCTCTTCGGGAAGAGAATCATTAATCTCATCTCTCTTTTCCTTTGCTCCTCATTTGCATCATTATCTTTTGAAGAGCTATCATAGTAATCACCATAGTTCCCATCACTTTGAGATAAGTTCTGTACAAGCTCAAGACCTTCATCAACCTCCTTGCCCAAAATGTTCTGATTTCTAGCTGTGTCTAGCAGCATCCTAAACTTAAAAAGAACACCACGGTAGAGGGTGCTAAGGAGAGACTCCTTCGAAAATTCATGGTGTGGACATTGAGTAGTATACCCCTTAAATCTATCCCATGCTTCATAAAAACTCTCCTTAGCCTTTTGGTGAAACTAGAGATCTCATGTCTCAACCTTGCTGTCCTTGTGTTTGAGAAAAACTTGGCAAAGAAAGCCTTCTTGCATTGATCCCAAGAAGTGATTGAACCTTGTGGTAGATATTTTTCCCAAATATGAGTTCTATCTCCAAGAGATAAGGAAATAATATCAACTTAAACCCATCTTCAGAGATACCATTGATGTTGGTCAAGTTGCATATACTTTCAAACTCATCCAAGTAGTCCAAACGATCCTCCATATCCAACCCATGAAACTTGTTTTGTTGAACCACTGAAATCAGCCCACTCTTGATCTCAAAACTATCGTGCTCAACCGGAGGAGGAATGATACCTTGGCTAGTAGTATAAGTGCAAGGCGAATCACCAACTCCAATGGTTCTAGGCTGCATTGGTGGTTGTCCATTACCACCCAAACCTTTTGCATGATCCATACCCAAACTCGCAAGGCGAAGTGATCTTGTTGTTGGATCAACAATAGCTCAAATGCATATACCTATAGAGAGAAAGAGTAGTCCAAGTAAAATAGATTAGTAATCAAAGAAAAATTAAAACTTAGTCTCAAGTAGAATTAAAATCCTAATGCACAAAATCAAACCCAAATGGCAACGGTGCCAAATAGATAAGAGGATTTTTCCTTGTCTTAAACAATTACTCAAACCCCACTCATGTCATTGTAGTGTTTGAGGATCAATCCATATGGGTATGGTTGTGGCAATATGAATGCATAAAACTCCTTAATCTAAGCAAGCATAAAAGTTTTGAGGTTTAACTAACAACCTAAGTGATCAAATCAGTCAAACAAACTAAACAAAAGTAACTAACACCTTAATTAAGCAATAAATGCACTAATCAAGCAATTCAAAGGCTAATTAACTACTAAACAAGATTATCAAATGACTAAAACGAATCCAAGGATGGGGTTATCAATCTAAGGTGTTCCAAGTACCAATCTTTGATGTCAATCAATCACAATATATGATAATCCCTAAGCTTATAACTAAATAGCAAGACTAATCCACTTTCATGGCACTAATCCCTTTATTAATCATCCTAATCAAGAACAAACTCTCATTTGTGAAAAGTAAGCTAACAAGCATTATGAAACAGTTCTAAATTGCTAATAAACAACCTAGACAATCATTTTCATGAGCTATGAATGTAAATCCTTTATTTAGTTGGTTGGGGAACAAACACCTTGTGGGTGGAAAATTTCTTCAGGCCTAGTTTTAGCTTGATCATGGCTAAACTAGTATTTAGAATACTAAACAAAGAGGGATATCTAACCCTAGACATCAAGATTAATCCTTAAAACACCCTAGATCTAAACCATCCCTAGATCCTAATGAAACAACTCACTAAGCATGATTAGACACTCAAATCCTATGAAAGAGATGAAGATAAACATGATTAGAGAGATAGAGAATGAAAGATTAACAAATATAAGTACTAAATTGCATAAACTCAAATAAATGTCTTACAAAATCACTTAAAAACCAAAGAGGAAGGTTTTCTAAGCATGAACAAAAGTTTAAAAGATACAAAGGAAAATTTAGATCTTTTTGCTTTTATAGTGAACAGTCGACGAACCGGGTCAACCACCCGGTTTAGGGCTGAAAAATCGCGCAGCGTATCGAGCTTGCTAGGTCGATATGCAACTCCATACGCTGCTAAATAAGTTCTCCAAGAGTTGTGTCGAGCTTGGTAGGTCGACACAAATGCTCGACACGCCGTCTACAAATCCTCGGTTAGGTTTCGTATCGAGCTTAGGAGCTCGATACGCTCATGTCATTTCTCCGGGTGGACTTTATATCGAGTTTGCTAGTTCGATACAAACGGTCGATATGCAGCCTCCGTCTTCTCTGCCAGGCCATATCGAGCTTAGTAGCTCGACACTAAGCTCGATACACTTCTAAAAGATCTCTTCTCTCCATTTGACCACTTCTCTTGCTCCTCTTGATCATCCATAGTCTCCATTTGGCTCTCCATGCCTCCAAAACACCTAATAAGGACTCAATATGCAACAACCTAAGCTAAAACTAAATGAACTCTAATATGAATGCTAATTGGACTAAAAGTGGCTAAATGAATGCAAAAGTAGATGCAAAAATATCATAAATGAATGCTAAAACATGCTAAATTATGAATATATCCTAAACCAACCCTAGACGATCAAATATTTTGGATTGACGAGCTTGTTGGAGCTACTGAAGAGGTCTATGAAGAAGTCCTCCTTGACGATCCACTAAATATTGTTTCGGCAACCGCCAAGTCCGAGCATAACCTCTTCGAAGAAACTACAAGAAGTTGTGAAAATATGGTAGATCATACCAAATCACGATGAGCTTGTGTTTTTCCTTGATCTAAAGGAAGAAAAGGAGACTCTTACACCTCCTCAAGACACCCTTGATTCAATACACACCCTTGGAGCGAACTTAAGGCGCCTAAAGTCGAGGTTAAACCTCTACCGGTTGGCCTAAGGTATGCTTTCCTAGGACCGAACTCTACATTCCTCGTCATCATCAACTCGAACCTGAACGATGTTGAAACGACGTTGCTTCTTCGCGAGTTACAGAAGTATAGAAAGCACTGGGATACTCACTTGATGATATTCTCGGAATCTCTCCCGACCTATGCATGCACAAGATCCACCTCGAAGAAAAAACTACAAACTCGATAGAGCATTAAAGGAGGCTGTATGCAAATCTAATGGAGGTCGTCAAGAAGGAAAATCATGAAGCGGGAATTATATTCCCAATCTCGGACAGCACATGAGTGAGCCCAGTCCACGTGGTTCCAAAGAAAAGAGGAGTTACAGTCGTTAAGAACGAGAAAGACGAGATGATTGCTACAAGGATGGTAACCGGCCACAGCATGTGTATTGACTACCGGAAGCTAAACGCAGTAACGAGAAACGATCACTTCCTAATGCCTTTCATCGATCAGATGTTAGAAAGGTTAGCAAATCATCAGTATTTTTTTTTCTTGACGGTTACTCCGAATTTTTTTCAGATTCCCATTCGCCCGGGAGACCAAGAGAAGACGACTTTCACATGTCCTTACGGAAAATTTGCATATCGACGGATGCCATTTGGCTTGTGCAATGCCCCTGCCACCTTTCAAAGATGCATGATGTCAATCTTCACGATGTCAAAAGAATATTGTCCACATAGAGTAGTATGTAAGCCATGTCTGCACCGTTCCTATAAACAAACAAAGAAACATCGGCCTTGCTCGTGACTGGCCAATCTATCAATTAGATGTTAAGAACGTGTTTCTTCATGGCGAACTAGAAGAAACAGTTTCATGGATCTAAAGGAAGAAAAGGAGACTCTTACACCTCCTCAAGACACCCTTGATTCAATACACGACCCTTGGAGCGAACTTAAGGCGCCTAAAGTCGAGCTTAAACCTCTACCGGTTGGCCTAAAGTATGCTTAAGCTTGTGGCCGAGGAAGAAGATCAAGAAGTTATCAAAGGACCCATGACCCGTTCTAAAACTAAGGCATTTTATAATGCCTTAGAAACATTGCTGAATCAAATACAAGACAGTCCATATGATGAAGAGAAGGCAAGACATATCACATTGATATGTATTCAAGCCGGTGAATGATAAATGGGCTAGTAACATATCTTGTGCTCTTTTTCCCTTAAAGAGTTTTGTCCCAATGGATTTTTTCTTTAAGGTCTTTAACGAGGCAAGTGTGTTACTTTGTCATTGCACATTTCATCATTCACTTGTCCAAGCCCATTTCTTTCTATCTATCTCGACTTGGAAGTTCATGAGTCATTTCTACACTTAGTCGTTTTTGAGTTTTGTTTTGTTTTTCAAACTTTGGTTTTTGTCTTGCATGATCAGTCAAGGGGTTTGTCCCGAGACTGACTCATTGCATTCTTTTTTTTTGTGTTCCTCATCTCTCTTTATAACTTGGCCGAGAGATGAGTTTAGTTTCATCTTTCTTTTTAATAAAAATCTTTTCAAAGAAGATCATCTCTTGGTGTGTAATATCCTTGAGGACCCTGCTTGAATCTCTGGTACGTCATATACTTTGATTCATTCAGTTTGTATACAAGAGCCATCCGCATCTCTTGTATGCTTTTCATCTTTCACTCTTCCCCCAAAATCCCCCAAATCGTTTCATCTGCGAGTAAACAGAACAAGTTATTCAATCCATCGGATCTATTGGTGTCTAAGTTAGCTTGTGAGGTTAAGATCATTGGAGGGATCATATTATAAGCCATATCTTGTGGACGTTGAGAAAGATATGGAAACTCCAATTTCCTTAGAAGATGCACCTAAAGCCTAAAAAGACCATTAAAGCCTAGATAAAAGATTTTAAACAAATAGCGCTCAATGGGAGGCAACCAATTTAGGTACTTCTTTTTGTTTCTTTTTCTTTTGTTTTCTAACTTTATAATCTTTGGTTTCAGTTTTCTCTTAGTTTTCAGCTTTCATAAAACTTCAAAAACACCAAAAACATCAAAAAAACGAAGAAAAGACCAAAAATATGAAGGAGTTCGAAGCATATCACCCAACGGTGAACTGCGCATGGCGCGACCAAACACCCTTTGGCCCCGCGATGGACTACGGTGGCGCGGCCAACTGCCACTTCACCCCGCCACAGAGAGCTCTTGGCGCGGCCAGTCCACTTCGTCAACAACTCATTCCTCCTTCAACTTTTCGTCAAGTCTTGGTTACTTCCAACTTCTCCAAGACTTGTATGGATCCTCTAAAGACCACAATGCAACCTCAATAACCGCGGTATATCCTTATATGCATCAAGATGGCGAGATTAGACAAGACCCCATCCAAGTAAAGTCAATGACCCACCTCTCTCTATCAACCAACTTCTTCAACGACCATCAAAGGCATGTACGCATGAAGACGAAGAAGGACACAATGGTTTTAACTCTCTAAAACCATTGTGAAAGCTCCAAGAAGGAAGAAGATGCATCTTTCTTTACCGAACCGTGAAGAGAAAAATTCCCGAAGAATAACTTTTTTCGAAGACATTTACCGAAGGCAAGTAAGAATTTAATATGGTATTGAATTCCGAGCTAGCAACACCTGTCTTTCGGGATCCCGAACACATCACCGAAATGGCCAGCACAAACCAAAACTTCACATTTCTAAGCTGATATCATCTTCAAAACCACAAGTCTAGAAGATTTTCCATCTTTCATTTAAGGTGTTATCAAAGGCCAAGGACACAAAAGCGAGTGTTGCACAACAAAAGTACTTGACAAAATACGATAAAGGCGAGACAATCATCATCAAACGCCTACAGCCATCACCACCCAACCCACATGCCACTTTCAAGTAAGTCTTCACAAACTTGAACTTGAATTTACCTATGTTTTTCACCTCTACTCGACTATTTCAAACTAGGGACAGTTTCATTTAAGTCTGGGGGTTTTTATTTATTACTAATTCTATATTGTTTTATGAGTCTTTGCATGCAATTTTTCTATTTATCGAGTCGTTTTATCGAGTCCAAACTTTTTTTTTCCTTTTAGTCGGAAACTAAGTCACTTCGAACATAAAGCCTAATGACCATTTTCACGGGTTGAGAAGCAAGGCTTACTAAGTTGAACACTGCGAGTGGATCATTCCGACGGAGAAAGTTCTAATCTCTAGCGTACTCAAAAGATCTTGCGTTGACTCCGCACCTAATGAATCAAAACTTCTCGTCAAGGGGTTTGAGATACATCGAACATAACTCCTCTTTTAAACTCTAGCAATATGAGATAGGTGCAATCTATCTTTGATCTTCTCTTATATTAAAAAAAAATCTTGGTTTGAGAACGGCAACCCGAGTTCCTCAAAAAACAACGACGGTTCGCAAACATCATAAAAAAGTTTCCCCACAAGGAACGAAGAAGTGATCATTCTCGGATTAAGAAGAAAAGAAAAGATAAAGGGAAAAACAAAGTCGATAGAAAAAATACCCTAGAAAAGTAGGGAGAAATCGACTAAGGGAAAAGAAAATAGGAGAGTTGTATCCGAAAATATCTTTTTTTGGATGTTTGGAAGAGAAGAGTATAGAGTCTATTTGATTGATACTCCCTCAAATGAGACCGTAAGACGAAATAAATAAAGGAGTCAACAAGAGAAAGCTCAAAATACTCAAAGGGACTATAAATTGTATTCGGGACGGATGAAAAGCTCAAGGTAACTAGACCCAAACGTTTTGAGTTAAAATTTCGAGTTATGTGGCTTAAATTGTCGATTGGTGGACTTGATGAATGCCCAAGTACTGGTGAGTTTCCACGTTTTCAAACGTATCTTCCTTGTTTAGATTTTTGTTTTATTTGAGGATAAACAAAGGTTTAAGTCTGGAGGAGTTGATAACACGATATTTTACCCATTTTAGCTATCATAAGTGAATACTTTAATAAGTGTTTCACTCGGTTTTTCATGCAATAATAGTATTTTTTGAGTATTTTTATGGCCAAACCTCTTTCCAGGTAAACTTATCAAAAATGATGCAAAATGGAGCAAAATGACATTATGGACTATTCCGGACTGCCAGAAGTTCGACTTCGGATCAAGATCTTTTTACCATGTGATCCTTCTCAAATTTGGGAACCAAATATAGGAGAATGTTAGCTTTCAAACTCAAGTGGAATAAAGGCAAACTAACGGTTAGATCTGAAGTTATGGCGCCTTTAATGAAGACATAATATGCAGTCTCGCGGGAGAAGTAGGCGCAGAACTTGCAAGACCAATGGTCGCGTCACCAAGGCTCGACCACGTGGGCAGGGGCTTCTCCACCACGCCACCAACCTCCCATGCCATGGCCAGACCTCATTTGGCCGCGCCACGAGCCCACGCTCGCACGGCCACATCAAATGACGATTCCCGAGACCCGTTTGCAATCCCGTCAAGCCCAATTTCGCGTCAAATGCAAAAAAACCTAAGTGACGCCTTAAGACCTATAAATACTCATCTCTACTCATTATTTTGGGCAGCCACGAAGCCCCTCTTCATAGAAACACAGCCGCAACTTTTCATTCTTCTTGTTCTTCATTGTTTTTTTATTTCTCTAAGGGAGATAGATTTATTCTTGAACCCTCGTTATTTCAATACTTTTACTTTGTTTTATGCAACTCTTTTCGTCAATGTTTGAGTATTTTCTTTGTTGGGTTTAAGGGTTTTTCAAAAGGGATTCATGGATCGGTTACTAGGTTGATAGATTGGGGATTATCTTTATATGAACAAATAACTTTAGGCTGCGGGAGTTGATCTAGAACCGTTTGTGAACTTGGCGAATTAAGTTGTCTATAATTTTTAAAGATTGAATGGGAGTTTAGTAATCTAAGTTGATAGATTTCGTGATTGGTCTTGATTCGATTTTGTGATTAATACTACGTGAGTAGGATAGTCTAGAACATCTATCGATTTTCTCCGTTTAACTATCTCGTTGATTGATTCATGGTACCTTGCGAATTTCCCGTTACCCAACTCTTTCTCGAATTGATTTCATCTCATTATTTATTTTCTCATTCGCTATTTTTGTCACCACTCACAACATCTAAACAACCTCATATTTATTTGTTCGTTCTTATTGATTTTCGGTTTAGTAGATTCGTTTTCAAACAATTTAGCCTCTGTGGATCGACACCTTAAGTACTGCAACGCACATCTCTGTACTTGCAGGCGATAGGGTTGTAAATTTAAAACTCAAAAACAGACTTTAAAACCTGTTGCATCAAGTCCTGCAGAATAATTAACTAACTTGAGAGAAGTGGTCAGCATATCTTATCATCAAGTTAGCTAAGAAAGGAACGTAATGATACCAGTCTCATTGCATTTTGTTCACAAAATCTTTTCCACTTCAAAGTAGCTTGTCTTATTTAAAATTTTAGCATCACTAATAGACAAACCTGACCTTATAGTAATTAGCCAGCTAACATTCAGTTCATTATCATCATACAAGCTGGGATCCACGGATTACGTCCACTATATTTTTCTTGACAAACCAATGAATACATTGTTCGAGTATCAAAAAAGCAAGAATGGACTTACAAAGCTCATCTGAAGTCCCTCTTTGAATATCTTGTATTACAACCTTTTCTTACCTAACTCCAAGAACCACAGGGAGTGATCCCGAGATAGATAACCCAATAATAGCTGCCAAATTCGAGAGAACAATATGAAGCACAAAAAAACTGACATAACAAGTAACTAAGAAAATGTTGCAATACTACAAGCACCATAACAATAATCAGCATCGTCAGGAAGAGCATCTCCAACCCTACTCCATTTTTGCCTCCAAACTCCATTTTGGAGTAAATTTCTCTCCAACCCTACTTCATTTCTTACTTCAAAATGGAGTAAAAATTGAGATTGCTCCATATTTGAAGCAAACCTATATTCTACTACATTTTTGAGTTGAACTTTTTTATTTACAAACTGGTCCTTTAAATATTAGATAATTTTGTTTTACACTATTTTATCAACACAACAATAATTATTATCGATATATATATATATATATATATATATATAAATATATATATTTGAACACTATAATTTTTAATCATAAATAATTGAAAATTACAATTTTTATTTTAAAATATTACAAAATAAAATAAACTTAAAAATGCATTACAAGTGCTGAAATTAAAGATAATATGTTTAAATATAAAATTTCTATGTTTTTATGATATTATGTAACTTTCTTTTTTTGATGTCAAAAAAATGTAACTTTCATTTATTTAATAAATATTTAATTTATAATTTATAAAAGTTTTGCAATAAAAAAAATAAATGGGGGTAATTTGTAAATTTTAGAATTAAAAGGTATTAATAATAAAATAGAAATATAATATATTTAGAATATTCCTTTTTGAAGTAAAAAATGGAGTTATACATTTGAGCAAAACTCAACTCCATTTTGGAGTTACTCTATTTTGGAGAAGATAATGGAGTTTTACATTGGAGATGGTCTTAGTCTAATACCAGAAAACAGGTGTTTTGCCAAATCAAAACTGGCTTAGTAATCTGGAATTCCATGAAATTCCATTTTATGAAATTTTCCTGCGAAAAAAACCAAAGAGTTGTAGAGCCGAGTAAGGTTTGAATTTATAAAGAAGAAGATATTTTATTATCCTTACATTGGTCTTGTTTATTACAGCGGCGAGCTTCTCAACATTTGGTAGAGTCTTCTCAAACACACCCGGCGTCACTTCATCTGAAATAATTTGGTTTATTTGAAAACATTAATCAAATCATTCGCACACATTTACAGGGCAAGTCTTCAACCATTGAAATTGATACAAACGGAATATACTAACAATTAGGTGATAACATGCGCCCTGCGCAGGATAAATAATTTATTATTTATTTAGTTTTGTATAATTTAAAAATTAAATTATAATAAAATATTTCAGTCTAATCTTTTTATATATTAAAATCACACATATCGTAGTATTTTTTATTGTAACCTAGAAAATATGTTTTAATTTTGTTATAATTTTCTTACTTTTTTTAATTAAAATCAAACATATCGAAGTTTTTTTTATTGTAAACATATTTTCTGCCTAAGCAAAACAGAAGTATTTTGTATTTTATAAATTGTGTATAAATTATATTTATTAAATAATACTTTTAAAAATTATTGTTTTATTCATTTTTAAGAAAGGTATTGTGTAATATGATGTATATTATAAATAATCACATAACCTAAAATTCGATTTTAAAGAATCCAAAAATTAAAACATAATTTTCTGGTTATATTAAAAGTAATAAATGGATAAAGGCATATAATGTAATTAGTCTAATGAAAAAAGAAAATTTGTATTAAAAAATGGGAGAATAAATATGATGGTGACACATTAGCAAAATGGCACCATTGTAAATATTTCAAAAAATAAGCCTACTCTATAAAAATGTTTCTCAATTAATATATAGGGGATTTGTTATAATTTTGTAATTTTTTGTATTGAAATCACACATATCTAAATCTTTTTATTGTAAACATATTTTTCCACAAATATCTAAGAAAAAAATAGTATTGTGTATATAATAAAATGTGTATAAATTATATTTCATTATATCATAAATCATCACATAACAGAAAATTCGATTTTAAAAAATTAGAAAATTAAAACATAATTTTGTGGGCATATTAAAAGTAGTTAAAAGTAATATGTTAAAAACATATAATATAATTAGTCTAATAAAAAAAAGAAATTTGTATTAAAATAATGAAAGAATAAGTGTGGTGGTGACACATCAGCAAAATGACACCACTATAAATAATTCAAAAAATAAGCACACTCTCTAAAAATATTTTTCAATTAATATATAGGGAATGTGCTATCCTATTTTTAGCTACACAATTGCAGCATAAATAACAGTTTTATATGGATACATAATGTAATCCATAAAGATAATCAAATCTTAGATCAATAGACACCTTCTTGAAGTTGGCCATCACTTCTTCTTGTACACATCAGACTATTTGACTCTTTCTGGTTTTGTTTTTTTCAAGTTTTATATATTTATTGTTAATAGAGATTTTTCTTGGAGAAAATTTTGTTTTTCGCCAATTTTTGTTTCTAGGGAAATCAACATCTTCCGTCAACTTTTATGTTTTTTTTCTGTTGTATATGGTATTTATATATATGTAGAAATAAACGAAGGTGCGCCACTAAATCTAACAGAATCTCAACTTCCAAAAGTCGATATGTTGACAAAAACAAAAGGACTATGTTAAATTTTGTTCTTTTGATATGTAAAATGTATATACACCGAAATGTACAGAAAATTGCGTCGGAGACACATACAACATCCACTAAAAGAGCTATAATACCATACGCTTGACAATATTGACTCTTTGCGAAAGGTAATAGACAAATGATGATGATTCTGAAATCTCTGACTAAATAGCCAGTCTAGACTCTAATGTAATGTTGCTTCATACCATGAAATGTTATAAGAAATTAAGACCACCCACCCATTATAATTTATGGATAAGAGTCATGAATCGGTCACATATACTCTAATCCGAAATGTGTTTATTCTGTCGACTTTTGTTTACGTGGGGTATTTAAGGGTTGGGCCACTATTTGAAGTGATATTATTTACTCGGCAAGGCCCGTTATCTTATTCCGGAGCCCACATAGTAAAATTTGCGTACTCTCTGTCACTATTCTCATTCATACCAAATCTGGCTCAATTACAAAATATTTTATATGTTTAATATATAATTAATACTGTATATTAAAGTTGATCAATTTGTACATACTAATTAAGTATTAATAATAACATTATATGAATATTTAAAAATAAAAAATAACGATAGATCAAATAAAAAATGTTATATATTTCAATAAAAATTGAAGATAAAAAAGCCATTATCAAAGATTTTAAAATACATCTTTAGATAAAAAGTGTAAATATGATAACTAAATAAACTGAAAAATATTAAAACATATAATAACTTTTTTTAGTTTTTATGCTTGACCTGCACGCATGTACATGTATAATTTTTTTATATACATAAACAGTTATAATATTTAAGTATTGATTAATTTTTTATATATTATGTAAACGTTATGTTTTTATAAATATACAGTTTTAGTGTTTAACAAACGTTATGTTTTTACACGATGCAGTTTTTGCCTTTTAAGAACAATCAGGAAAATTGTTTCTATCGTTTTTTATTTAATCAAAATTTCTTATTTTCAGCATTTTATGATGTATAATTTCAAAATAAAATTTATATTAAATATTAACAAAAATTACAAAGAATTTTTAAAAAATTTAAAATTAAATATTTGACTTTATCATGAAAATAAATATAGTACATTGGATAATCTATTAGTAATTTTAATTTTCAATAAAAATTATAATATATATTTTATATGAAATTTGATAAATCATATTTTATTAAATTCTCCGGTAGCTCTCCGCTCCTCTCTTCATCCAATATTGAAGAATTGGTTTGATTCCAATATTGAAGAATTGGTTTGATTCCAATATTGAAGAATTGGTTTGATGAATAAAATAAATTTCTTATGGTTGGCAACTTAGCATGCACACATGCATTATAAAATTTGTTTTTTAAGATTTTAAATGACTCCGTAAAACAAATCACGAGAGTGTTACTGAAAAACAAAACTATAGAGATTTATTTTTATTTTTACTTCTACTTCTTATTTTTTATCCGGTTACATTTTATTTTATTTCTTATCTCAAATTCTCAATATACAATGAGACTGTATATGAGTATGATATAAACTTTTTATTTATTTAAAAAAGAATAAGAGATAAAAATGGTATAACGTATTTACTATCCTATTGGATAATATATTATTATTTTATATAAAAGTATAATAAATATTTGTTGTAAAAAATTTGTAATCATATTTTATGAAATTTATTATGAATATATGTAAAAAAAATGAAATCATAGTAATTATTATTTTTTGTTAATTTAAATTTGTTATTTTAATGTTATAATTTAGTGTATTCATGTTTTAATTTTATAATTTTTAATTTTAACTCAACCAATCAAAACATTTCGTTTATTTTAGGAAACTTGACATGTCACATTTACATGTCATCTTTGAAATATACTAACTTTCATTGTGAAAGTGACAAATCAGATTTTTTAACTAAAGTGACTTCTCAAATAATATGTAGTAGGATTCTCGACATTTATATGCCAATTTTTTCCAGGATTTCAATTCTGACAGTTATAATTTGAGTTTTAAGCATTGTGAACATAATGGCAGAGGACCCAGAAAAAAATCCTTAATCCTCTGAAACCGCTCTTCACCAAGTATATCTCTCACTTGATCGATGTAGCCAGTTTTTGAGTGCTGGTTTATGGCTATACAATTTTTTTTTGGCTCATGTCCAAACTTTTAATGCATTTTAGATAAGGAGATTGTCGTAAAGGGGTATGAATCTATCATTCTATTCTTTCACCTGTTGACAAAACAAGAAACAAAAAGATTATGTTTTTGAAATGTTTTTTTACGATTACATATGGCCTTCCTAAACTAATATAAGCTTCATGTGATCATTAGTTCCTAAATCGTTAAAACAACTAAATGTTTTAACAACTAAATGTTTAACAACAAAAAATGAATATATTTTTCCAAGATTCAGGAAGCCTTCCCAAAATATTATGACACATTCCTGAAATTTCAAAAATACTTCCTAAATCGTTAGAAACATTTCACTTTCAAGTTTAAACCAATCATTATGTGTTATTTAAGGTAATATAAACGTTATTTGATCGTGTAAACAGCTAAACCTCAAGAATATTTGACTAAAAAAAGTGTTTGACCATAATTTTTCAAAAATTCAGGAAGATCTTCATTAAATATTAAGAATTTTTCCTGAATTTTCAAAAATCTTACTAAATGTTATTAATACTTTTTAGGCAGATAATGCAAGTAGATAGTAAGTTAGCTTGTGTAGGTCCTTTGAAATAATAAACAATTATCATTAAATTCAGAAAAGAAGTAAAACTGTTTAGAACATTGCTCTCATCACATAGGACAAAATAAAACAGATGTGTGCCAGAATTGACAACGTAGGCAAATGAAGATGAAACTTCAGACATGATGAGAAAATTTTAGAGAAAATGATTCTTATTATGTTCTCTTAGATCATACACCGATATAGAATTATGCTAGCAACAAGATTAATACTTTATGAAAAAAAACAAGATAATACGTTAAGATAAGATATTATCTCTACAATATTCTAGCGAGTTTTATTTCACCAAACTATTTCACGACATTGATCGTCTTACTGGCTTCCAGTGGCAGACTTAGGAAATTTTTTTACCGGGGTCAATAATATATAAAATATTAAATGTTAAAACAACACTATTATGCTTTAAATTTAATAGTTAACCAAGTTTTAAAAAATAATTTTTAAAACTTGGTTATCTTTAACAAATATAAAAATAATTTGTAGTTTTTTTTTGTCAACAATGATTTGTAGTTAACCTACTATAATTATTTATGTTATTGCGTGATTAACATGTTGGAGATAAATTTAATTGATAATTGTTTTAATATTTTTGAAATATTAATAAAAATCTATAGTTTCTAAAAAAAATACAATAATGTAAAAGACAAGTCTACAATTTTTAAAATTTTGGCTATTAAAAATCAGTAATATCTTAAACATAAAACCGAATACGGATACAAATACTTATTTTTAATGTAAATATGAGTTAAATTTAAGATGTCTAGTAAATGTTTTTAATTGGAATAGAGTAAGTTTCAATTATATAGGGTCAATAGGAAAGTTTTACCGGGGTCGAAATTTAAATCGTGAAAAACTATTATAGAAAAATAAAATTCACTGGGGTCAGTTGACCCCCTCTCTCTAACTTGCCTCCGCCGCCACTGTTGGCTTCTGCGACTCATCAGCTTCGCCATCTCTATAGATAATACTAACAAACCCATCTGCTTCTTCCTATGATCCCTCTCGAATCTCGATTTCTTCATCGATTTGAAAATCTCTACAAATCGCATGATCAATGAGAGCCAGTGATGGTCCATCAAAATCCCTATTCATAGCCTCTTCCATACTCAATCATCTTCTTGAAATTGCTATTGATCTCTTTCTTTTATAAAACTTGAAGCAGAGGACGAAAAAAGTAAGGAGAAACAGAGTTGTGATGATAGACGAAGCCCCGATGATTAAGATCCTCTTTAAGTTATCATCGTGGTGAGCCACAGTAGGTGCAGAAATACTTGTAACTTCGACAATCTTGCAGATGCGAGGACACTCGTTAAGGAAAATAGATGAACACGATCCAAAATCTTTTAGC